>CM059816.1:40832132-40854632 GCA_030435695.1 Brachymystax lenok tsinlingensis
TATTAGGATATTGAGATCAATATTACCTCAACTAGATTCTCTCAAATTACATCTCTGATAAGAATTAGAAAAATACTTTTTAAAAAGAAAAGTGTGTGTGTTGTTGAATTATCTTCAGTGTTGATGTCTCTCCAGACTAGAAGAGAGGGGAGGAGATGAAAACAGAGGAGAGGTGAGGAGAGGAGAATGGAGAGCAGAAGAGAATGGAGAGGATAAGAGAAGAGAAGAGAGGAGAGGAGAAGGGCGGAGAGGGGAGGAGAAGAGAAGAGCGGAAAGGGGAGGAGAATAGAAGAGAAGAGAGGAGAGAGAGGAGAGGAGAGGAGACCAGGGTTCTGAAGGGAAGGGAGGGAGGGAGGGAGGGAGGGAGGGAGGGAGGGAGGGAGGGAGGGAGGGAGGGAGGGAGGGAGAAAAATAGAGAACAGGAGAGGGGAAGATAGGAGTGCAGAGGAGAAGAGAGAAGAGGAAATAAGAAGAGAGGAATGGAGATGAGAGGGGAGGAGAATAGAGAAAAGGAGAAGAGAAGAGAGAGGAGAAGTGAGGAGAGTGAAGGGGAGGGGAGCAGAGGGGAACAGCCGCATTATACACCCTCTCTCCCTTCTAATCAGGGATTAGACTCTTGTTTAAGAGAATCAACGACAGAATGGAAAATCAAACGAGTGCTTGGAGTGAGGGAGCTTGAACGAGAGCGTCTGGGCATTAAGTGACTGTATAGCAGTAAAGGACATGTAAACTGCAATTAAAGATAATTAACCACAAACACACCAGGCAGGTCACCCGTGATACAAGTCAGTATTTGACATCCATCCATGTCTGAGGACGTCGAGAGATGATGTGAAAAACATTAGGGGCAACAGTGAGCACTGTTACCTTCAAGTAGGTTTCTGTTTTGTTTTCTCTTTATGTAACTAGGCAAGTCAGTTAAACAACAAATTCGTATTTACATGGACTACCTACCCCGGCCTACCCCGGCCAAACCCGTTAGGGTGTTGTGAACAGAGATGGTGAGAGTAAACATGTCAAATGGCAAGTTCAAATCCAGTAGTAGAAAGTTGTTTTTTATAGTTTAGTTTTAAGCTTATCCCAAACCTTAACCTGTACCTTAACCATTCAGAGTTAATGCCTAAACTTAACCATTAACACTTCTACATTTGAAGTTTGGAACAACTTCGAAATGTCATGTTTGAGAAACATGGACGACTGTCTAATTATAACGTGAGACTGTGAGAGCTGGTTGAACATACACCTGTAAGTGGGGCATGTCACTCTCTCACAGAAATGTCACCACACAACTGTTACATAAACAAAGTACTAGAGAGCGAGAGAGAGAGAGAGAGAGAGAGAGAGAGAGAGAGAGAGAGAGAGAGAGAGAGAGAGAGAGAGAGAGAGAGAGAGAGAGAATTCATGTGAGGCTGCCAGAGAGGTTGAGAGGGGAACAATGGTGACGGGAGGGGGGCGCGGGAGATGTGGACACCGACAGGTGCAATACAGGAACACGGCAGAGAGAGAAGAATGGAGGAATGCAGAGGAAATCAGAGAGTAGGAGGATGACAGGGAAGCAGAAAGAGATGGGAAACAAGAGGATGAAGAAAAATAAGGAGAAGGATGAAGAAGAGGAATGGGAAAGGGAGAATGTGACATATATAGGAGAAATGATAGATGAAGATAAGAGAGCAAAGAGAGAATGATGAGGAATAGAGAATAAAAAGAGAAAGATGAGGAATAGAGAATAAAAAGAGAAAGATGAGGAATAGAGAATAAAATAAGAGAAAGATGAGGAATAGAGAATAAAATAAGAGAAAGATGAGGAATAGAGAATAAAATAAGAGAAAGATGAGGAATAGAGAATAAAATAAGAGAAAGATGAGGAATAGAGAATAAAATAAGAGAAAGATGAGGAATAGAGAATAAAATAAGAGAAAGATGAGGAATAGAGAATAAAATAAGAGATAGAGACTTTCTGTATCAGCTGAGAAATAATCACAAAAATACCCAGAAATCACAAAGTCTTGACGAATGAATCTAGTCTGTGTGTGTGTTAGTGTGTGTGTGTGTGTTAGTGTGCGTTAGTGTGTGTGTGTTAGTGTCTGTGTGTGTGTTAGTCTGTGTGTGTGTGTGTTAGTGTGTGTGTGTGTGTTAGTGTGTGTGTGTGTGTGTGTTAGTCTGTGTGTGTGTGTGTGTTAGTGTGTGTGTGTTAGTGTGTGTGTGTGTGTGTTAGTGTGTGTGTGTGTTAGTCTGTGTGTGTGTATGTGTTAGTGTGTGTGTGTGTGTCTGTGTGTGCTCTACAGTTGATAAATCACAGCACTGTGTCTCCAGACATATTCCATATTGGCCAACGGCTGCAGTTATTGTTCAGCATGACCTTTGACCTCACTCTGGTTTATTACCTCATTCTAGGAGACTTCTGCTACCATGTGTGTGTGTGTGTGTGTGTGTGTGTGTGTCTGTGTGAATGTGTGTGACTTTATATGTGTGTGAGTGAGTGCTGTTATCCTGACAGATCGCAGCAATAACATGTGGAGAGGGAGTTAACAGCAGGAAAATAGGCAACACTTTAGTTGGAGCCCTCTGTCAAACAATCTACTTTACACTGGTGGACAGGCTGTGTGACGGATTACATATTCCTCTACTGCTACAACAGCTTCAACATGAAGGGCTATTGGGCCTGAAACACACACGCTTATGGACACAAGCAGACACGTGTATGCGCGTGCGCACACACACACACGAGCGTACAAGCACCTACACACCATCACAATAAAAACGAAAAAAAAAACGTATAATAAATATACAATAGCCATGTACTGATTGATGACCAAATAACCATGGAATGTAAACTGTGGCATTGTGTCAAAGGAATAGCATGCAACGCTACGCCAGCTCCAGCCATGTAATTCTGATGAAGAGAGGTTGAACACAGCAGTAATTTAATACACTGACAGAAACATTTATAAGAGACTGCCGTGAAAGAGAAAGTATTTTTGTGTAACAGAGGGTAATTACTCCAATGAAACAGTAATGTGACAGAGATCTACTGTATAGATATTCAGTCTGAAACAGGTCTGGTTGGAGATAAGGCCATGTTAGAGACAGGCCAGGTTACAGACATGCCAGGTTACAGACAGGCCAGGTTACAGACATGCCAGGTTACAGACAGGCCAGGTTACAGACATGCCAGGTTAGAGGCAGGCCAGGTTAGAGACATGCCAGGATACAGACAGGCCAGGTTACAGACATGCCAGGTTAGAGACAGGCCAGGTTAGAGACAGGCCAGGTTTGAGACAGGCCGGGTTAGAGACAGGCCAGGTTAGAGAAACTATCTGGGGAAAGCCTTATCTAGGAGCATTCATCATGGATGGAGGGAATTGCTTTTTTGTTCTATCATGTTCTCTCTCTCCTTTTACCCCCCTCTCAATATCTGTCTCGCTTTGTCTCTCTTTCATTCAGTATATCACGTTATGTTTACCTCCCTTTTCCACCTGACCTCGCTCTGTCTCCCTCTCTCCTCTATTTCTCTTCTTCATCTCCCCTCCCCTGTCTATGCGTCTGTGGTGAGTGTGAAGGTGATGCATTGTTGGACATGATGGCTGGACTGATAACACTTGAGGTTTCATTAATCATAAAAGCCACATTCAGAGCCAATTATATAGCTTTAACAGACACTTAGTGGCATCAGACAGACATACAGTTGAACGAGGGGACAAACAGGTGGACAGACAGACAGACAGACACAGACAAAACAGAACGACAGACAGACAGTTTTCATCTTTCTTGAGATTTCAACAGTAAAAGTGAGGACTATCCAAACATCCATCACAACAAAAGAACAGTCACAGTCCTGTCTTCTCTTCTGTCCCCTCCTGCTGTCTTATCTTCTGTCCTCTCCTGCTGTCTTCTATTCTGTCCTCTCCTGCTGTCTTCTATTCTGTCCTCTCCTGCTGTATTCTCTTCTGTCTTCTTCTGCTTTCTTCTCTCCTGTCCTCTCCTGCATTCTTCTCTTCTGTTGGCTCCTGCTGTCTTCTCTTCTCTCCTCTCCGGCTTTCTGTCTTCTCTCCTGTCTTCTCCTGCTGTCTTCTCTTCTGTCCTCTCATGCTGTCTTCTCTCCTGTCCTCTAATTCTGTCTTCTCTTCTGTCCTCTCATGCTGTCTTCTCTCCTGTCCTCTAATTATGTCTTCTCTTCTGTCTTTGCATGTTGTCTTCTCTCCTGTACTCTCCTGCTGTCCTCTCTCCTGTACTCTCCTGCTATCTGCTCTTCTGCAATCTCCTGCTGTCTTCTCTTCTGTCTTCTATTGCTGCCTTCTCTCCTGTCTTCTCATGCTGTCTTATCTCCTGCTGTCTTATCTCCTGTCCTCTATTTCTATCTTCTCTCCTGTCTTCTCCTAATGTCTTCTCTTCTACCCTCTCCTGCTGTCTTCTCTTCTGTCTTCTTCTGCTGTCTTCTCTTCTGTCTTCTTCTGCTGTCTCCTCTCCTGTACTCTCCTGCTGTCTTCTCTCCTGTACTCTCCTGCTGTCTTCTCATACGTCCTCTCCTTATGTCTTCTCTTATGTCCTCTCCTGCTGTCTTCTCTCCTGTCCTCCCCTGCTATCTTCTCTCCTGTCCTCTCCTTCTTTCTTCTCTTCTGCACTCTTCTGCTGTCTTCTCCCCTGTCCTCTATGTCTGTCTTCTCTCCTGTCTTCTCCTGCTGTCTTCTCTCCTGTCCTCTAATTCTGTCTTCTCTTCTTTCCTCTCTTGTTGTATTTTCTCCTGTCCTCTCCTGCTGTCTTCTCTTCTGTCTTCTCCTGCTGTGTTCTCTCCTGTACTCTCCTACTGTCTTCTCTTCTGTCCTCTCCTGCTGTCTTCTCTTACGTCCTCTCCTGCTGTCTTCTCTTCTGTCCTCTCCTGCTGTCTTCTCTCCTGTCCTCTCCTTATGTCTTCTCTTATGTCCTCTCCTGGTTTCTTCTCCCCTGTCCTCTCCTGCTATCTTCTCTTCTGTCCTCTCCTGCTGTCTTCTCTTCTGTCTTCTTCTTCTTTCTTCTCTTCTGCACTCTCCTGCTGTCCTCTCTTCTGTCCTCTCCTGCTGTCTTCTCTCCTGTCCTCTCCTGCTTTATTCTCTTCTGCACTCTCCTGGGGTCTTCTCTTCTGTTCTCTCCTGCTGTCTTCTCTCCTGTCCTCTATGTCTGTCTTCTCATCTGTCCTCTCTTGTTGTCTTTTCTCCTGTCTTTTCCTGCTGTCTTCTCTTCTGTCCCTTCCTGCTGTCTTCTCTCCTGTCCTCTCCTACTGTCTTCTCTTCTGTACTCTCCTGCTATCTTCTCTTCTGTCCTCTCTTGCTGTGTTCTCTTCTGCACTCTCCTGCTTTCTTCTCTTCCTCTCTTGCTGTCTTCTCTCCTGTCTTCTCCTGCTATCTTATCTTCTGTCTTCTATTGCTTTCTTCTCTCCTGTCTTCTCCTCCTGTCTTCTCTCCTGCCTTCGCTCCTGCTGTCTTCTCTCATCTCCATGACTTTCATATCCTGTCCACTCTGATCTTCTCTCTGCACTGTGTAGATGACTTCTGAAGGTTAGAGATGGGTTGAGAAAGTGCTCTGTGTAGATGACTTCTGAAGGTGAGAGATGGGTTGAGAAAGTGCTCTGTGTAGATGACTTCTGAAGGTTAGAGATGGGTTCAGAAAGTGCTCTGTGTAGATGACTTCTGAAGGTTAGAGATGGGTTCAGAAAGAGCTACAGACCACAGCTTCAGTGAGTTGGCATTCAGAGCTGAAAGAACAATGCTTTTCGATTAGCCCTGGGCTCACTGAAGAGGGAATGACATTGATTGGCTGGGAGAAAGAGGATTGACATTGATTGGTTCAGGCTTGTTTGTGTGGAAGGGAAGTGATTTGCATAGTGTCGACATTTACAGTCTAGAGAATGGAACTGGTCGCTGGCTGGAATTTGAACACACAACAACAAAATGGAAGACATTTCTGCATTCGAACACTATTTCTGTTGTACAGTCCTACTTTATATGTCCAATTCTACATTATCACTTTATTCAACTCAATATAGCATATAAAGACTGGGATTAAGATAGGAATTAATTAAAAATTCGTACTGTTGTGTTGTGTAAGACATAAGAGGAGACAGCGATAGAAGAGAGAGAGAGGTAGAGAGAGAGAGAGAGAGAGAGAGAGAGAGAGAGAGAGAGAGAGAGAGAGAGAGAGAGAGAGAGAGAGAGAGAGAGACAACTTTGTCTTTGTTTGTGGTGACAGGGACCGACACAGTCTGACAGGGAGACCTTTACAGAGAACCAGTTAAATAGAGAAGGGATGGAGATTAGCAAAAAGAAGAACAAAAGATGGAGTCACTGGAAGTAAATGCCATCCCCCAAATGAATGCCAGCCAGTCCTTCTGTTGCAGTAGAGCTTGGCCAGGATAACACAAACCCCAGTACACCACATGATCAGTTATTACTACAATACCCCAGTACACCACATGATCAGTTACTACTACAATAACCCAGTACACCACATGATCAGTTACTACTACAATACCCCAGTACACCACATGATCAGTTATTACTACAATAACCCAGTACATAACATTATCAGCTATTACTACAATAACCCAGTACACCACATGATCAGTTACTACTACAATACCCCAGTACAACACATGATCAGTTACTACTACAATACCCCAGTACACCACATGATCAGTTACTACTACAATACCCCAGTACACCACATGATCAGTTATTACTACAATAACCCAGTACACCACATGATCAGTTACTACTACAATAACCCAGTACACCACATGATCAGCTACTACTACAATACCCCAGTACACCACATGATCAGTTACTACTACAATAACCCAGTACACCACATGATCAGTTACTACTACAATACCCCAGTACACCACATGATCAGTTACTACTACAATACCCCAGTACACCACATTATCAGCTATTACTACAATACCCCAGTACACCACATTATCAGCTATTACTACAATAACCCATTACCACACATTATCAGCTATTACTCATACTTTACTGTGCTTCGTTTCCCATGAAGGAGAAGGGGGTGTGGCTCAATACCCGTTATGTTGTTTCTTCTGTAATAATCTGGCTGAAAATGCATTTTGCAGTTTAACAGATATTTTAACATACAGCTGAACAGATATTTCATCATACAGTTTGACAGACATTTAGGTACCTGATTTTAAATACCTAGGCATCATACTTGATTCCAACAGGTCTTTAAAAAGCAGGTGAAATTAACATACTGCTTGACTAGTTGGGCCCAAGCTTGCTGTACAACATTAAAACCCATTCAGTCGGTCTACAATCCGGCTCTCAAAGTGCTTGATAGGAAGCCCAATAGCCATCATCACTGTTACATCCTCTTGTTCAATACACCGACACATGTCTTGTGTTCAAGATCCTAAATGGCCTGGCTCCCCGTCCACTCAGTACTTTTGTTAAACAGAAAACCCAAACTTATGGCAGCAGATCCACAAAGTCTGCCATGAGAGGTGACTGTATAGTTCCCTTAAGGAAAAGCACATTTAGACAATCTGCTTTCTCTGTGAGAGCTTCCCATGTCTGGAACACACTGCCATCAGACACACATAACTGCACCACCTATCACACCTTCACAAAAAACATGAAGACATGGCTGAAGGCCAATCAGACTAGTGAACATAATCCCTAGCTGTGTATTGCAGCTTTCCATGTTGTCTGTTGTCTGTAGCTGGTGAGGCGTGGAAACACTTTGTTGCTTTTATGGATTTTGTCTTTTTGCGCCATGTTTCTCTGTCTGTGTGCTACGTGTTGCCTGTCCTATGTTTCTCTGTCTGCGTGCTACGTGTTGCCTGTCCAATGTTTCTCTGTCTGCGTGCTACGTGTTGCTTGTCCTATGTTTCTCTGTCTGCATGCATGTCAAATCAAATCAAATTGTATTTATCACATACACATGGGTAACAGATGTTAACTTGTTAGGGAGCGGCAGCTGAGGGGTCGGTTTTGGAGAGTTGTGCGTGCCCAAAGTAAAATGCTTGCCACTCAGGCTCAGAAAATAGGATATGCACATAATTAGTACTATTGGATAGGAAACACTCTGAGGTTTCCAAAAGTGTTAACATTTTGTCTGGGAGTGTAACAGAACTCATTTGGCAGGCAAAAACCAGAGAAAATTCCATCCGGAAATGTCATTCTGGTGGATTATGGCTCACTTAGAGAGACTGCCTATTGAAAAATCTTTATACCAGGACACTGAATGTAGTACCTATTGCTTCCACTGGATGTCAGCAGTGTATACGTAAAGTTTCATGGCAATCGGAACCAATGTGTTCAATAGGTAGGGGTTTTGGTGACACAAGCTCTTTTTCAGTTGCACGTTTTTGGGCGCACGCTTGGCTGAGCGGTCCACTTTATTTGACTTATATAACGTTTAGGTGACCATCCAAGTGAAATATAATCACTTTTATTCATAAAAGATAAGCTAAGGATGCATTTTAATTGTTTTTTGTTTTGTTGAGGAAACGTTTATAGGTTTAGTTGAACGCGTTCTCTTCACGTTGGATTTTCTGAACACAAGGCGCCAACCAAACGGAGATTTATGGATATAATAAATTACTTTTTCTAACCAAATACCCATGGATTGTCTTCGTTGGACACTTAGGAAGACTTCTGCAGAAGTTCTACAAAAGGTAAGGCACAGGTTTTCCCTGTTAAATGCATTTTCTATCGACCGCACTGGCTAAAGATTTCATGGTTATGGAAAATATTGAAGGTGCTACCCTCAAACAATCAAATGTAGTGCTTTCGCCGTAAAGCCAACGCTGTGATATTGCCAAGAAGCAGAGCTTTTGATGAGTATGAAACACTTGTATATTGGTGCATGTTTAATAATTCAACTTTGGGATTTTGCCTTGCATTTCACCTGGTAGTGTCGGGAGCGCTAGCGCCCCACCACTCCCTAACAAGTTAATGCGAGTGTAGCGAAATGCTTGTGCTTCTAGTTCCGACCATGCAGTAGTATCTAACAAGTAATCTAACAAATTCACAACAACTACCTCATACACACAAGAGTAAAGGAATGAATACGAGTATGTACATATAAATATATGGATGAGCGATGGCTGACCGGCGTAGGCAAGATGCAGTAGATGGTATGGAGTACAGTATATACATATGAGATGAGTAATGTAGGATATGTAAACATTATATAAATGGCATCGTTTAAAGTGGCTAGTGATACATTTATTTCATCCAATTAAAATTATTAAAGTGGCTAGAGATTTGAGTCGATGGCCGAATGGCATAGGCAAGATTCAGTGGATGGTTTAGAGTACAGTGTATACATTTGATACGAGTAATGTCGGATATGTAAACATTATATACAAAATTGTTTAACTTGTTAGGGAGTGGCAGATGAGGGGTCGGTTTTGGAGAGCCTGGCGTGCCCAAAGTAAAATGCCTCCCATTCAGGCCCAGAAAATAGGATATGCATATGTTTGGTACCATTGGATAGGAAACACTCTGAGTTTTCCAAAACTGTTAACCATTTGTCTGTGAGTAAAACAGAACGCATATATCAGGCGAAACCCCAAGGAATTTCTGTCCTGGAAAAAGTGACACATTGCTCATTTGGGCACCCCTCCCTCATGAAAATGCCCATATAAGGGCATATGAATGCAGTACCTATTGCTTCCTCTGGATGTCAACAGTCTCGAGAAAGTGTTTTGATTCTGTTTAGATGCTTTATATGGCAGAAGAAGAAGAATTAGGAAGTGGTCACACAGAATGTCAATAGAGGAAAACACGCGTTCCTGGCTGGCGCGCTCTGTGGTTTTTTCCTTTCTTATCTCCCAGTTTATATTCCGGTTGAAATATTATACTATTTATACATAAAAGTGTTCCTAAGGATACATTATCAATTATGTTTGATTGTTCTTGGACAAGTTTATAGGTATAAGTTGAACGAGTTCTCTTCACGTTTCAATGGACGAGTCAACGCTGTATTTTCTCATTATAACGCGCCAACCAAACGGAGATTTATGGATATAATACATTACTTTTCTAACAAAAGAACCATGGATTGTCTTTGTCGGACACTTCGTCGGACACTCAGCAGAAGTTCTTCAAAAGGTAATTGATTTTTTTTCGCTGTGAAATGTGTTATGTGTGAACCGTGATGGCTTATGAATTTATGTGAGGTGCTATCCTCAAAAATATGTGAGGTGCTATCCTCAAACAATCAAATGTGGTGCTTTTGCCGTAAAGCCTTTTTGAAATCTGACAACGCTGTGATACTGCCAAGAAGCAGAGCTTTTGATGACTATGCAACCCTTGTATATTAATGCATGTTTAATAATTCAACTTTTGGATTTTGAATTTGGCGCCTTGCATTTCACCGGGTAGTGTCGGGAGTGGGGCGCTAGCTCCCTAAGAAGTTAAAAGCAGTGGTTTGCGCTTTCAGTTTTGGGGAATCCTGGTTGGGGAAGGTTTTAATATTTGCTATGGGTACCACATCACCAATGCACTTGCTAATAAACTCGCTCACCGAATCAGCGTATACATCAATGTTGCTGTCAGATGCTATCCGGAACATATCCCAGTCCACGTGCTCGAAGCAATCTTGCAGCGTGGAATCAGATTGGTCAGACCAGCGTTGAACAGACCTAAGAACGGACGTTTACTGTTTTAGTTTCTGTCTGTACGCTGGGAGCAACAAAATGGAGACATGGTCAAACTTGCCCGAAAGAAAGGCAGAGAATAGCCTTGTATGCATCACGGAAGTTAGAATAACAATGATCCAGGATTTTACCAGCCTGGGTGGCACATTTGATATGCTGATAAAATTTTGGGAGCCTTATTTTCAAATTAGCCTTATTAAAATCCCCAGCCACAATAAATGCAGCCTCAGGATATGTGGTTTCCAATTTACATAGAGTCCAATGAATTTATTTCAGTGCCGTCGATGTATCAGCTTGAGGCGGGATGTACACGGCTGTGATTATAATCGAGGAGAATTGTCTTGGTAGATAATGCGGTCGGCATTTGATTGTAAGGAATTCTATGTCAGGTGAACAAAAGGACTTGAGTTCCTGTATGTTGTTATGATCACACCATGTCTCGTTAATCATAAGACACACACCCCCGCCCTTCTTCTTACCAGAGAGATGTTTGTTTCTGTCGGCGCGATGCGTGGAGAAACCAGGTGGCTGTACCGACTCTGATAACGTGTCCTGAGTGAGCCATGTTTCCGTGAAGCAAAGAACGTTGTGGTCTCGGATGTCTCTCTGGAAGGCAACCCTTGCTCTGATTTCGTCCACCTTGTTGTCCAGAGACTGGACATTGGCGATTAAAATACTCGGGAGAGGTGCATGATGCGCCCGTCTACGTAGCTTGACCAGAAGACCGCCGTGTTTCCCCCTTCACCGGCGCCACCGTTGTTTTGAGTCGCCGGCTGGGATCAAGTCTATTGTCCTAGTTGGGGTACCAAACAGAGAATCCGATTCCTGGTCATAATGTTGGTGAGTTGACGTTGCTCTTATATCCAATAGTTCCTCCCGGATGTATGTAATAAAACTTAATATTTCCCGGAGTAACAATGTAAGAAGTAATACATCAAAAAATTAAATACTGCATAGTTTCCTGAGAACGTGAAGCGAGGCTGCCATCTCTGTCGGCGCCAGAAGTTTCTCTGTCGTGTTGCTTGTCCTATGTTTCTCTATCCGCATGCTACATGTTGCTTGTCCTATGTTTCTCTGTCTGCATGCTATGTGTTGCTTGTCCTATGTTTCTCTGTCTGCGTGCTACGTGTTGCTTGTCCTATGTTTCTCTGTCTGTGTGCTACATGTTGCTTGTCCTATGTTTCTCTGTCTGCGTGCTACGTGTTGCTTGTCCTATGTTTCTCTGGCTACATGCTACGTGTGGCTTGTCCTATGTTGATCTGTCCGCATGCTACGTGTTGCTTGTCCTATGTTACTCTGTCTGCATGCTACATGTTGCTTGTCCTATGTTGATCTGTCCGCATGCTGCGTGTTGCTTGTCCTATGTTTCTCTGTCTGCGTGCCACGTGTTGCTTGTCCTATGTTTCTCTGTCTGCATGCTATGTGTTGCTTGTTTTATGTTGCTCTGCGTGTGTTCACTGGTCATTGATTGTCTGTATTGTTATTGTAATTGTTTTTAATAACCTGCCCAGGGACTGCGGTGGAAAATTAGCCTGCTGGCTAAAACAGGCAATTTTAATGAAGTGTCGATTAACGTGCACTGTCCCTGTAAAAATATAAATAAACTCAAACTCAACTCAAACATACAGCTGAACAGACATTGAAACATACAGTTGAACAGATATCCAGAAGTAACAATGCTATTTACAAAGTCGAGGCTGAAGTAATGAAATGCATATCTTAGGGAGTGTCTGATTGAGTGTCCCTGAGGGTGATTTCACTCACTTGTTGACCTTATTGCTGCTATTGTCAGATCTGTTTAGACTCAACCAGGTCTTTCTTTGGTTGACTGAGGGAAGGAAATTATTGGTTAATTGACCGCTACGTGAGTGGAATTAGTTCATTGTCAGTGAGTCAGAGAGAGAGAGACAGAGACAGAGACAGAGACAGAGACAGAGACAGAGACACAGAGTTCAGATACTTTTGAAGTTCATCCTGTTCTTCTCAGTAAATTAAACATCTACAGTACACACACACACACAAATGCACAGTGATTACAGATGATCAGGAGGGAAACAAAAACTGACAAACAAACAAAGCACACACACACATACACACACCCAAACACAATGACACACACTCCGGAGCAAGGCAGGGGCCACGGGAGGGTTCGGACTGGCCACTCCAACAGGGTTAATCCAGCAACGTTCCTCAGAGGGAAATTTAGGAACACTGAATCCCAACCCGGATAAACAGATCAGAGAACAAAACATCCAGACAGAGAAGAACAGCAAACACAAACACAGAGGGCTAGCTTTAGTTTATTAGAGGAGGAAAGGAGAGAGGGGTGGGAGAGGGGAGAGGAGAGAGGAGGAAAGGAGAAGGGGTGGAGAGGAGAGAGGAGGAAAGGAGAGAAGGTGGAGAGAGGACAGAGGAGAGGAGGAAATGAGAGGGGGTGGAGAGGAGAGAGGAGAGAGGAGGAAAGGAGAGGGGGTGGAGAGGAGAGAGGAGAGAGGAGAGAGGAGAGAGGAGAGAGGAGAGAGGAGGAAAGGAGAGGGTGTGGAGAGAGGAGAGAGGAGAGAGGAGCAATGGAGAGGGGGTGGAGAGAGGAGCGAGAAGAGAGGAGGAAATGAGAGGGGGTGGAGAGGAGAGAGGAGAGAGGGGTGGAGAGGTGAGAGGAGATAAGGGTTGGAGAGAGGAGAGAGGAGGAAATGAGAGGTGGTGTAGAGGAGAGAGGAGAGAGGAGGAAAGGAGAGGGGGGTGGACAGGAGAGCACAGAGAGGAGAGAGGAGAGAGAGGTGGAGAGAGGGCAGAGGGGAGATGGGAGATGGGAGAGGAGAAAGGAGAGAGGAGAGAGGAGAGAGGAGAGAGGAGAGAGGATAGAGTAGGACATGAGAGGGGGTTGAGAAAGGAGTGAGGAGAGAGGAGGAAAGGAGAGGAGAGAGGAGAGAGGAGGAAAGGAGAGGTGGTGGTGGAGAGGAGAGAGGAGAGAAGGATGGAGAGATGAGAGAAGAGGAGAGGAGAGGTGAGGGGGAGGAGAGGAGAGGAGAGAGGAGATAAGGGTTGGAGAGAGGAAAGAGGAGGAAATGAGAGGTGGTGTAGAGGAGAGAGGAGAGAATAGGAAAGGAGAAGGGGTGGAGAGGAGAGAGCAGAGATGAGAGAGGAGACAGAGGAGAGAGGATAAAGGAGAGAGGAGAGAGGAGTGGAGAGAGGGGAGAGGGGAGAGGAGAGAGGAGAGAGGGGTGGAGAGACGAGAGGGAGAGTAGGATTGGAGAGAGGGGTGGAGAAATGAGAGTGGAGAGAGGGGTGGAGAGAAGAGTGAGGAGAGAGGGGGTGGAGAGAGGATGAAAGGAGAGGGGGTGGATAGAGGAGAGTAGAAAGAGTGGTGGAGAGAGGAGAGAGGAGAGAGGAGGAAAGAAGAGGAGAGTGGGGTGGAGACTGGAGAGAGGAGGAAAGGAGAGGGGGTGGAGAGGAGAGAGGAGAGAGGGAAATTGGGGAGTGTGGAAGGGAGTGGACGAAGTTATCTGGAACAAGAAGGGGAGATAAGGGAGAGAGGGATTGAAGGGTTTACCTGGAACAAGGAATGGGGAAGAAGAGTAGGGGGAGAGAGGTGAGGGGAGTGGGGTGGAGAGAGGAGGAAAGAAGAGGGGGGGAGATGAGAGAGCAGAGAGGAGGAAAGGAGAGGGTGTGGATAGAGGAGAGTAGAGAGAGTGGTGGAGAGAGGAGAGAGGAGAGAGGAGAGAGGAGGAATGAAGAGGAGAGTGGGGTGGAGACTGGAGAGAGGAGAGAGAAGGAAAGGAGAGGGGGTGGAGAGGAGAGAGGAGAGAAGGAAATTGCGGAGTGTGGAAGAGAGTGGAGGAAGTTATCTGGAACAAGAAAAGGAGATAAGGGAGAGAGGGATAGAAGGGTTTCTCTGGAACAAGGAATGGGAAAGAAGAGTAGGGGGAGAGAGGTGTCATCTGAAATGAGAGTGCACACTGGATGCCAAGTGTCTTTCCGCTTCCGAAACCCGATCTAGTTCATTTAAATGCCCTCCCCCCATCTATCTCTCCCGTAATCCTTAACACAATGATCACTCCCTCCACTACATGAGCAAAGAGAAGCGTCTACATTTCACAGTGTGACAGGATGGAGAGAGAGAGAGAGACTACCGTGGGATATGCGTCAACAGCAACCTTGGGAAAATCCTCTGTATTATCATTAACAGCAGACTCGTACATTTCCTCAGTGAAAACAATGTCAAATTGGCTTTTTACCAAAATACCGTACGGCAGACCACGTTTTCACCCTGCACACCCTAATTGACAAACAAACAAACCAAAAGAAAGGCAAAGTTTTCGCATGCTTTGTTGATTTCAATTTGGCTTGAGGGTCGGCTATACAAATTGATGGAAATTGGTGTTGGGGGAAAAACATATGACATTATAAAATCCACGTAAGACAAAAATAATGGCGTTCCAAAAAAGGTCCAGTTGCCAGGACCACAAATAAAAATTCCATCAAATTCCATCTAGAGCACATAAAGAACTGTACATACCTCGGCCTAAACATCCACACACACACACACACACACACACACACACACACACACACACACACACACACACACACACACACACACACACACACACACACACACACACACACACAGCCACACACACACACACACACACACACACACACACACACACAACAACACACACACAGCCACACACAACCACAACACACACACAGCCACACACAACCACACACACACACAGCCACACACAACCACACACAACTACAGGACAGGTAACTTCCACAAAGCTGTGAACGAGCTGAGACAAGGTAAAAAGGGCCTTCTGTACCATCAAAAGGAAAATAAAATGTGACTTACTATTGTGTGAAATAGCATCACAGCAGCAAGATTTGTGACCTGATTTGTGACCTGATTTGTGACGACAAGAAAAGGGCAAGAACAAGCACCATTGTAAATACAACTGATATTTATGTATGTATCTATTTTCCCTTTTGTAACTATTTGCACATAATATGACATGTCGTTTTGGTTCTTAATTCTTTTGGAACTTTTGTGAGTGTAATGTTAACTGTTAATTTTCATTGTTGATTTCATTTTTGTTTATTATCTATTTCACTTGCTTTGGCAATGTTAACGTATGTTTCCCATTCCAATAAAGACCTTAAAATGATTTGAAATTGAATTGAATTGAGAGGGAGACAGAGACTTTAACACTTTTAATAACATCTGTCTACGTTCTCTCTACCATCTCTCTACCATCTCTCTACCATCTCTCCACCACCTTTCTACCATCTGTCTACCATCTGTCTACCATCTCTCTACCATCTGTCTACTATCTCTCTACCATCTCTCTACCATCTGTCTACCATCTCTCCACCACCTTTCTACCATCTGTCTACCATCTGTCTACCATCTCTCTACCATCTGTCTACCATCTCTCTACCATCTCTCTACCATCTGTCTACCATCTCTCCACAACCTTTCTACCATCTGTCTACCATCTGTTTACCATCTCTTTACCATCACTACGCCATCTCTCTACCATCTCTCTACCATCTCTCCACCACCTTTCTACCATATGTCTACCATCTCTCTACCATCTGTCTACTATCTCTCTACCATCTCTCTACCATCTGTCTACCATCTCTCCACCACCTTTCTACCATCTGTCTACCATCTGTCTACCATCTCTCTACCATCTGTCTACCATCTCTCTACCATCTCTCTACCATCTGTCTACCATCTCTCCACAACCTTTCTACCATCTGTCTACCATCTGTTTACCATCTCTTTACCATCACTACGCCATCTGTCTACCATCTGTCTACCATCTGTCTACCATCTCTCTACCATCTCTCTACCATCTGTCTACCATCTCTCCACCACCTTTCTACCATCTGTCTACCATCTGTCTACCATCTCTCCACCACCTGTCTACCATCTGTCTACCATCTGTCTACCATCTCTCTACCATCTCTCCACCACCTGTCTACCATCTGTCTACCATCTGTCTACCATCTCTCTACCATCTCTCCACCATCTTTCTACCATCTCTCTACCATCTGTCTACCATCTCTTCACAACCTTTCTACCATCTGTCTACCATCTCTCTCCCATCTGTCTCCCATCTCTCTACCATCTCTCTAACATCTCTCTGCCATCTCTACGCCATCTGTCTACCATCTGTCTACAGTCTCTCTACCGTCTGTCTTCCGTCTGTCTACCGTCTCTCTACCTTCTGTCTACCGTCTCTACCGTCTCTCTAACATCTCTACCATCTCTACCGTCTCTCTACCGTCTGTCTACCGCCTGTCTACCGTCTGTCTACAGTCAATCTACTGTCTCTCTACCGTCTCTCTACCGTCTCTCTACTGTCTGTCTGCCGTCTCTTTACCGTCTGTCTACGGTCTCTTTACCGTCTGTCTGCTGTCTCTCTACCATCTGTCAAACGTCTCTCTACCATCTCTCTACCGTCTATCTACCATCTCTCTACCATTTGTGTACCGTCTCTCTACCATCTGTCTACCGTCTCTCTACTGTCTTTCTACCGTCATTTGTGTTTATTATCTATTTCACTTGCTTTGGCAATGTTAACATATGTTTCCCATGCCAATAAAGACCTTAAAATGATTTGAAATTGAATTGAATTGAGAGGGAGACAGAGACTTTAACATTTTTATTAACATCTGTCTACGTTCTCTCTACCATCTCTCTACCATCTCTCTACCATCTCTCCACCACCTTTCTACCATCTGTCTACCATCTGTCTACCATCTCTCTAACATCCCTCCACCACCTTTCTACCATCGCTCTACCGTCTGTCTACCGTCAATCTACCGTTTCTCTACTGTCTGTCTGCCGTCTCTTTACTATCTGTCTATGGTCACTCTATCATCTGTCTACCGTCTGTCTGCCGTCTCTCTACCATCTGTCAAACGTCTCTCTACCGTCTGTCTACCGTCGATCTGCCGTCTCCCTACCATCTCTCTACCGTCTCTCTACCGCCTGTCTACGGTCTCTCTACCATCTCTCTACCATCTGTCTGCCGTCTGTCTACCATCTGTCTACAGTCTATCTACCATCTCTCTACCAATTGTGTACCGTCTCTCTACCATCTGTCTACGGTCTCTCTACTGTCTTTCTACAGTCTCTCTACCCCCTGTCTACCATCTCTCTACCGTCTGTCTACTGTCTGTCTACCATCTCTCTACCGTCTCTCTGCCGTCTGTCTGCCTTCTCTACCATCTGTCTACAGTCTCTCTACCATCTGTCTACCGTCTCTCTACTATCTCTTCCGTCTGTCTACCGTCTCTCTACCGTCTCTACCGTCTCTCTACCGTCTCTCTACCGTCTGTCTACCGTCTCTCTACCTTCTGTCTACCGTCTCTCTACTATCTCTTCCGCCTGTCTACCGCTCTCTCTACCGCTCTACCATCTCTCTCTACCGCTCTCTACCGTCTCTACCTTCTGTCTACCGCCTGTCTCCGCCTGTTCACCGCCTCTACCGCCTCTACCATCTATACCGTCTCTCTACCGTCTGTCTTTCGTCTGTCTACCGTCCCTCTACCGTCTGTCTACCGTCTCTCTACCGTCTCTCTACCGTCTCTCTACCATCTCTCCACCACCTTTCTACCATCTGTCTACCATCTGTCTACCATCTCTCTACCATCTCTCCACCACCTGTCTACCATCTGTCTACCATCTCTCCACCATCTCTCTACCAGATGGGGGCGGCAGGTAGCCTAGTGGTTAGAGCGTTGGACTTGTAACTGGATGGTTGCAAGATCAAATCCCCGAGCTGACAAGGAAAAAATCTGTTGTTCTGCCCCTGAACAAGGCAGTTAACCCACTGTTCCCCAGGCACCGAAGACATGGATGTTGATTAAGGCAGCCCCCCGCACCTCTCTGATTCAGAAGGGTTGGGTTAAATGCGGAAGAAACATTTCGGTTGAAGGCATTCGGTTGTACAACTGACTAATAATGGTGACTTTGATCTCTCCACAACCTTTCTACCAAATCACATTTTATTTGTCACATACACATGGTTAGCAGATGTTAATGCGAGTGTAGCGAAATGCTTGTGCTTCTAGTTCCGACCATGAAGTAGTATCTAACAAGTAATCTAACAAATTCACAACAACTACCTTATACACACAAGAGTAAAGGAATGAATACGAGTATGTACATAAATATATGGATGAGCGATGGGTGATCGGCGTAGGCAAGATGCAGTAGATGGTACGGAGTACAGTATATACATATGAGATGAGTAATGTAGGATATGTAAACATTATATAAATGCATCGTTTAAAGTGGATAGTGATACATTTATTTCATCCAATTATAATTATTAAAGTGGCTAGAGATTTGAGTCGATGGCCCGAACGGCATAGGCAAGATTCAGTAGATGGTTTAGAGTACAGTGTATACATTTGATATGAGTATTGTCGGATATGTAAACATTATATACATTATATACAAAATTGTTTAAAGTGGCTAGTGATACATTTGTTACATCCAATTCCTATTTTTAAAGTGGCTAGAGATTTAAGTCTGTATGTTGGCAGCAGCCCCTCAATGTTAGTGATGGCTGTTTAACAGTCTGATGGCCTTGAGGTAGAAGCTGTTTTTCAGTCTCTCGGTCCCAGCTTTGATGCACCTGTACTGACCTCGCCTTCTGGATGATAGCGGGGGGAACAGGCAGTGGCTCGGGTGGTTGTTGTCCTTGATGATCTTTTTGGCCTTCCTGTGACAATGGGTGGTGTAGGTGTCCTGAAGGGCAGGTAGTTTACCCCCGGTGATGCGTTGTGCAGTCCTCACTACCCTCTGGAGAGCCTTACGGTTGTGGGCTGAGCAGTTGCCGTACCAGGCGGTGATACAGCCCGACAGGATGCTCTCAATTGTGCATCTGTAGAAGTTTGTGAGTGATTTTGGTGACAAGCCGAATTTCTTCAGCCTCCTGAGGTTGAAGAGGCGCTGTTGCGACTTCTTCACCACGCTGTCTGTGTGGGTGGTCCAATTCAGTTTGTCCGTGATGTGTACGCCGAGGAACTTAAAACTTTCACCTTCTCCACTACTGTCCCGTCGATGTGGATGGGGGGGTGCTCCCTCTCCTGTTTCCTGAAGTCCATGATCATCTCCTTTGTTTTGTTGACATTGAGTGAGAGGTTATTTTTCTGACACCACACTCCGAGGGCCCTCACCTCCTCCCTGTAGGCCATCTCGTCGTTGTTGGTAATCAAGCCTACCACTGTAGTGTCGTCAGCAAACTTCATGATTGAGTTGGATGCGTGCTTGGCCACGCAGTCATGGGTAAACAGGGAGTACAGGACAGGGCTGAGAACGCACCCTTGTGGGGCCCCAGTGTTGAGGATCAGCGGGGTGGAGGTGTTGTTTCCTACCCTCACCACCTGGGGTCGGCCCGTCAGGAAGTCCAGGACCCAGTTGCACAGGGCTGGGTCGAGACCTAGGGTCTCGAGCTTAATGACGAGCTTGGAGGGAACTATGGTGTTAAATGCTGAGCTGTAGTCAATGAACAGCATTCTTACCTAAGTATTCCTCTTGTCCAGATGGGTTAGGGCAGTATGCAGTGTGATTGCGATTAAGTCGTCTGTGGACCTTTTTGGGACGGTAAGCAAATTGGAGTGGGTCCAGGGTATCTGGCAGGATGGAGGTGATATGATCCTTGACTAGTCTCTCAAAGCACTTCATGATGACGGAAGTGAGTGCTACGGGGCGATAGTCATTTAGCTCAGTCACCTTAGCTTTCTTGGGAACAGGAACAATGGTGACCCTCTTGAAGCATGTGGGAACAGCAGACTGGGATAGGGACTGATTGAATATGTCCGTAAACACACCAGCCAGCTGGTCTGCGCATGCTCTGAGGACACGGCCAGGGATGCCATCTGGGCCAGCAGCCTTGCGAGGGTTAACACATTTAAATGTTTCCCTCACGTTGGCTGCGGTGAAGAAGAGCCCGCAGGTTTTGGTAGTGGGCCGTGTCGGTGGCACTGTATTATCCTCAAAGCGAGCAAAGAATTTCTTTATTTTGTCTGGGAGCAGGACGTCGTGGTCTGCGATGGGGATTTTCGTTTTGTAGTCCGTGATTGACTGTAGACCCTGCCACATTCCTCTCGTGTCTGAGCCGTTGAATTGTGACTCTACTTTGTCTCTATATTGACGCTTAGCTTGTTTGATTGCCTTGCGGAGGGAATAGCTACACTGTTTGTATTCAGTCATGTTTCCATTAGCCTTACCCTGGTTAAAAGCAGTGGTTCGCTCTTTCAGTTTTGCGCGAATGCTGCCATCAATCCACGGTTTCTGTTTGGGTAAGGTTTTAATAGTTGCTATGGGTACCACATCACCAATGCACTTGCTAATAAACTTGGTCACCGAATCAGTGTATACATCAATGTTGTTGTCAGATGCTATCCGGAACATATCCCAGTCCACGCGCTCGAAGCAATCTTGCAGCATGGAATCAGATTGGTCGGACCAGCGTTGAACAGACTTGAGAACGGGCGTTTCCTGTTTTAGTTTCTGTTTGTAGGCTGGGAGCAACAAAATGGTGTCATGGTCAGACTTGCCAAAAGGAGGGCGGAGAATAGCCTTGTATGCATCACGGAAGTTGGAATAACAATGATCCAGGATTTTACCAGCCCGGGTGGCACATTCGATATGCTGGTAAAATTTTGGGAGCCTTGTTCTCAAATTAGCCTTATTAAAATCCCCAGCCACAATAATTACAGCCTCAGGATATGTGGTTTCCAATTTACATAGAGTCCAATGGATTTATTTCAGTGCCGTCGATGTGTCAGCTTGAGGGGGGATGTACACGGCTGTGATTATAATCGAGGAGAATTCTCTTGGTAGATAATGCAGTCTGCATTTGATTGTAAGGAATTCTATTTCAGGTGAACAAAAGGACTTGAGTTCCTGTATGTTGTTATGATCACACCACGTTTGTTAATCATAAGACACACACCCCCACCCTTCTTCTTACCAGATAGATGTTTGATTCTGTCCGCACGATGCGTGGAGAAACCAGTTGGCTGTACCGACTCAGATAACGTGTCCTGAGTGAGCCATGTTTCCGGGAAGCAAAGTTTGTTGCAGTCTCGGATGTTTCTCCGAAAGGCAACCCTCGCTCTGATTTCGTCCACTTTGTTGTCCAGAGACTGGACATTAGCGATTAGAATACTCGGGAGAGGTGCACGATGCGCCCGTCGACGTAGCTTGACCAGAAGACCGCCGCGTTTCCCCCTTCTCCGGCGCCGCCGTTGTTTTGAGTCGCCGGCTGGGATCCAGTCTATTGTCCTAGTTGGGGTACCAAACAGAGAATCCGCTTCGGGAAAGTCGTATTCCTGGTCGTAATGTTGGTAAGTTGACGTTGCTCTTATATCCAATAGTTCCTTCCGGTTGTATGTAATAAAACTTAATATTTCCCAGGGTAACAATGTAAGAAGTAATACATAAAAAAAGAAAATACTGCATAGTTTCCTGAGAACGTGAAGTGAGGCTGCCATCTCTGTCGGCGCCGGAATCTGTCGGCGCCATCTCTTTACCATCACTACGCCATCTGTCTAAAATATGTCTACCACCTGTCTACCATCTCTCTACCACCTGTCTACCATCTCTCTAACATTTGTTTACCGTCTTTCTACCGTCTGTCTTTCGTCTGTCTACTGTCTCTCTACCTTCTGTCTAACGTCTCTCTACCGTCTCTCTACCATTTCTACCATCTCTACCGTCTCTCTACCGTCGCTCTGCCATCTGTCTACCATCTCTCTACCGTCTGTCTACAGTCAATCTACCGTCAATCTACGGTCTCTCTACTGTCTGTCTC
>CM059816.1:40857132-40909632 GCA_030435695.1 Brachymystax lenok tsinlingensis
AACATAATTGCAAAAGGGTTTTCTAATGATCAATTAACCTTTAAAATGCTAAACTTGGATTAGCTAACACAACGTGCCATTGGAACACAGGAGTGATGGTTGCTGATAATTGGCCTCTGTACGCCTACGTAGATATTCCATAAAAAATCAGCCGTTTCCAGCTACAATAGTCATTTACAACATTAACAATGTCTACACTGTATTCGTGATCAATTTGATGTCATTTTAATGAACAAAAAACGAGCTTTTCTTTCAAAAACAAGGACATTTCTAAGTGACCCCAAACTTTTGAATGGTAGTGTACCTGTACACGTACAAACATGCAACCACATCCACACACACACAATCTGTCTTCATCACACACAAGTACACAGAGTGATATATTCTTTTTATGGGCGTACCTGAGGAAGGTTTTAAGTACATATTTCACAGAACATTAACTCCCCTGGTGGGTTAGACAGGTGAGGAGGGGGGGAGATAGGAAGGGAGGCAATAGAACCAGACGCCAGGCTGCCAAAAGGATGACTACCTCCTCCCTGCTCTCCTTCTCACCCCTTGTCTCCCCCTGTCACCCTTCCTCCTCCAACAGATGACTCCATCCTCTCCACATCATCCCCCTTCCTCTCCCCTCTCGCCAGGGCTCCCTAGTGGCGCAGCGGTCTAAAGCACTGCAAACCAGTGGTTTGATTCCAGGCTGTATCACAACCGGCCGTGATAGGGAGTCCCATAGGGCGGGGCACAATTGTCCCAGCATGGTCCGGGTTTGGCTGGGGTAGGCCGTCATTATAAATAAGAATTTGTTCTTAACTGACTTGCCTGGTTACATAGAGGGTCAATAAAAATAACACAATGTATGGGTGTTCAGCACTGCTCGTTACACACTAACGATAACATCACCTCTGACCTTTAACCTTTGGTTTGACCACTATGTTCCTCTGGGTCTCGTAAACACAGCCAGTTCAACAACACTCGTTTTTATTACAATACGTTTAACAAGCCCCTCTTGTGATTCTGTAGAACCCAGCATCTGATCTGAGAGAGAACAGAGAAGAGAAGTGGCAACACTTTACAATATGGATGTATGTATTGATTAACATGAGTTAGAGTAGTTTACATGACTATGGCATTGATCAACACATTTACAAGGTGCAAAGCATACCCATGTTTACTTACGCGTGATTCACAGACTGTACATAACCATACCGTTCTAGACACTATGACATACACACACGGCATGACAAGAGAACAATATTGCACATGATACAATAAGTCAATGACGCAGTAAAAGCAATAGCGGAAAGCATAACAGACGGAAAGAGAATGCTCAGTGCACATAACACATTAGCTGTGTTCGAATACCCATACTAACATAATGTGTACTACATACTATTCGTTCATTTTAGTATACTGTAAACAAACGGTATCCTTTCAGTTCAGCGTACTAGCGCTTCGCCTGTCTACCGGAAGTTGATGCTGTTGCTATGCAACCTCTTACCTAGCTTGCTAGCATAACAAATGACTGGCTAGACATTTTACAATTTCGGGTGTGTTCATAAATTCATTCTGAAGTGCCAGAGTGAAAACGTAATCCACAGCATTTTCAGATTGTCGTTTCCCTCTCGGAGCATCTGAGCGCATGCTGGACGCTCTGGCCGAGGAGGAGGGTTGATCCGAGCGTTCTGACCGCACACCTGCAGTCAAGCACCCAAACTAACTGGCTAAAGCTGGCTTCCAGACACACATAAGAGAACAGCTCACACTGACCATTTTACTCTCCCTAGCAGACCTGGTTAGGATGTTTTGATGTTATCCAGAGCTGGTTAGGATGTTGTCATGTTATCCAGAGCTGGTTAGGATGTTTTCATGTTATCCAGAGCTGGTTAGGATGTTTTGATGTTATCCAGAGCTGGTTAGGATGTTTTCATGTTATCCAGAGCTGGTTAGGATGTTTTCATGTTATCCAGAGCTGGTTAGGATGTTTTGATGTTATCCAGAGCTGGTTAGGATGTTTTCATGTTATCCAGAGCTGGTTAGGATGTTTTCATGTTATTCAGAGTTGTAACTGCGCTGCTGGTAACAATTTAAACGCTGACGTTTACTGACAACGGCCAAATTCAACGGGTGTTGAACATTCGTAAATTCGTAAGTTTTTCTGCACTCTGACACACTCAGACGACAGGGCTCTGAAATTGGAGTAGATAGCCAGAATTTGACAATGTCTACTGAGAACGACTATACCACTTAGCTAAGAATGATGTGTATAATCAAATCAATAAACGTCAATAAACGCTAGGTAGGTAGGTAGCATATAGTTCATATACTGCCTGGCAAGTTCGATGTATTAGTAGCCAACTAACTTTAGGTAACTAGCTAACATACCTGTACATACTGCTTGAATGCTATGCGGTTCGTAAGGATAGTGTAGCTAACAAACTGTCAGCCAATATAACGTGTAACGTAATTTATATGAAAAGTCATTACTTTATTACATTGCTCAACATTTTCTTAGCATTTGTCATAATTAGTTAAAGCAAAGAATTTGTATCCGCTCTCGTCGGACTTCGGCTGCATATTTTACACAATTTTCTTCAAATCTGGAAAAAAAACAATTTTCTGAAGAATTGCGTTATGGGCCCTAGAAGCACAGAAATACTTTGGTAACTTTTGGCATACTAACTATATCCATACTATGACTAATAAGCATACTACATACTCAATTTACATCACAAATATTATGGTTAGTATGAGTATTCGAACACAGCTATTGTCTTTGATCGGTCGTTGCTCTGGCTGCAGTCAACAGGATGACATGACCTTGGTCAATATGAGTGTTTTACAAACCTGTGTATAGGCATCTCATCACACAAACACATAGAAACTCACTAAAGTACAGTAACTCATACACACACACGGGCGGGCACACACACACGCGGGCACACACAAAGATGTACACACGCACACACACTCACACACACATGCACACACACACACACGCACAAACACACACACGTACGCACACACACAGGCACACACACGTACACACACGTAGACACACGCACACACACTCACACACACGCACACACACATCAAATCAAATTTTATTTGTCACATACACATGGTTAGCAGATGTTAATGCGAGTGTAGCGAAACGCTACATACACACATGCGCGCAGTCACACACGGTGTCGTTCTCTCGTTACCAGCCTGCACAGGTTGTGGCACCACACTGCTGTAAAAAGACTTAAAACAGCTTTCTAGGAACACAATAATTGGATGAGTCATCGAAAACTGAGGAGCACCTCGCTAAAACACCCCGTTCCCTCACTGTGAGGCACTGTGTGTGTGTGTGTGTGTGTGTGTGTGGTTGTTTGTGTGTGTGTCTGGCGGTGTGTGTGTGTGTGTGTGTGTGTGTGTGTGTGTGTGTGTGTGTGTGTGTGTGGTTGTGTGTGTGTGTGTGTGTGTGTGTGTGTGTGTGTGTGTGTGTGTGTGTGTGTGTGTGTGTGTGTGTGTGTGTGTGTGTGTGTGTGTGTGTGTGTGGTTGTGTGTGTGTGTGTGTGTGTGTGTGTGTGTGTGTGGGTGTGTGTGTGTGTGTGTGTGTGTGGTTGTTTGTGTGGTGTGTGTGTGTGTGGTTGTGTGTGTGTGGTTGTGTGTGTGTGTGTGTGTGTGTGTGTGTGTGTGTGTGTGTGTGTGTGTGTGTGTGTGTGTGTGTGTGTGTGTGTGTGTGTGTGTGTGGTTGTGTGTGTGGTTGTGTGGTTGTGTGTGTGTGTGTTGTGTGTGTGTGTGTGTGTGTGTGTGTGTGTGTGTGTGTGTGTGTGTGTGTGTGTGTGTGTGTGTGTGTGTGTGTGTGTGTGGTTGTGTGTGTGTGTGGTTGTGTGTGTGTGGTTGTGTGTGTGTGTGTTTGTGTGGGTGTGTGTGGTCGTGTATATCTGGTTGTTTGTCTGTGCGGTTGTGTGTGTGGTTGTGTGTGTGTGTGTTTGTGTGTGTGTGGTTGTATGTGTGTGTGTGGTGTGTGTGTGTGTGGTTGTGTTGTTGTGTGTGTGTGTGATTGTGTGTGTGTGGGTGTGTGGGTGTGGTTGTGTGTGTGCGTGGTTGTATGTGTGTGTGTGGTCGTGTATATCTGGCTGTTTGTCTGTGCGGTTGTGTGTGTGTGTGTGTGTGGTTGTGTGTGTGTCGGGTTATGTGTGTGTGTGTGTGTGTGTGGTTGTGGTTTAATGTGTGAATGGTTGTTTGTGTGTCGTGTTATGTGTGTGTGTGGTTGGGTGTGTGGTTGTGTGTGTATGTGGTTGTGTGTGTGTGGTTGTGTGTGTGTGCGTGTGTGTGTGTGGTTGTGTGTGTGTGGTTGTTTTTGTGTGTGTGTGTGTGTGTTGTTGTGTTTGTGTGGTTGTGTGTGTTTGGTTGTGTGTGTTTGTGGTTGTGTGTGTGTGTGGTTGTGTGTGTTTCGGGTTGTGTGTGGTTGTGTGTGTGTGGTTGTGTGTGTGTGGTTGTGTGTGTGTGTGTGGTTGTGTGTGTTTCGGGTTGTGTGTGGTTGTGTGTGTGTGGTTGTGTGTGTGTGGTTGTGTGTGTGTGTGTGTGTGTGTGTTTCGGGTTGTGTGTGGTGTGTGTGTGTGTGTGTGTGTGTGTGGTTTTGTGTGTGTGGTTGTGTGTGTTTTGGGTTGTGTGTGGTTGTGTGTGTGTGCGTGGTTGTTTTTGTGTGTGTGTTTGGGTCGGGTTATGTGTGTGTGTGTGTGGTTATGTGGGTGTGTGTGGTCGTGTATATTTGGTTGTTTGTCTGTGCGGTTGTTTGTGTGGTCGTGTGCGTGTCCGGTTGTGTGTGTGTGGTTGTGTCGGTTTATGTGTGTGTGTGTGTGGTTGTATGTGTGTGTGGTTGTGTGTGTGTGTGTATGTGTCTGTGGTTTAATGTGTGTATGGTTGTGTGTGTGTCGGGTTATGTTTGTGTGTGGTTGTGTGTGGTTGTGTGTGGTTGTTTGTGTGTGAGTGTCTGTGTGAGGTTGTGTGTGTGTGTGTGGTTGTATGTGTGTGTGGTTGTGTGTGTGTGTGTGTATGTGTCTGTGGTTGAATGTGTGTATGGTTGTGTGTGTGTGTCGGGTTATGTTTGTGTGTGGTTGTGTCGGGTTGTTTGTGTGTGTCTGTGTGTGGTTGTGTGTGTGTGTGTGGTTGTATGTGTGTGTGGTTGTGTGTGTGTGTGTGTGTGGTTGTGTGTATGTCAGGTTATGTGTGTGTGTGGTTGTGTGTGTGTTTGGTTATGTGTGTGTGTGGTTGTGTGTGTGTCGGGTTATGTGTGTGTGTGTGGTTGTGTGTGTGTCGGGTTATGTGTGTGTGTGGTTGTGTGTGTGTCGGGTTATGTGTGTGTGTGTGGTTGTGTGTGTGTCGGGTTATGTGTGTGTGTGTGGTTGTGTGTGTGTCGGGTTATGTGTGTGTGTGTGGTTGTATGAGTGTTAAATGTCATCATCACTTCTCCATACAGCTGAACAGACTGAATAGTGGGCCTGAGGCATCAACCCGAAATTTAACGTTGATGGACAAACGTTAGATTCTGCATTGAGTCTGAGAGAGCTTGTTGAGGTGTTTCACTGCTACTCAAGTAATACACTAATATCTTCACAGAAAACAGAACACAACTGGCACGAGATGAGGTGTTTTTTTGTTGTTGAGGGAATGCTACATTAAGTGGAAAGTTCTGGTCTGGATTGGAGAATATTTCCTCAAGGAATTTCTCTTCAAAAGCACCTACTGGAGGGGAGTGTGTGTGTGTGTGTGTGTGTGTGTGTGTGTGTGTGTGTGTGTGTGTGTGTGTGTGTGTGTGTGTGTGTGTGTGTGTGTGTGTGTGTGTGTGTGTGTGTGTGTGTGTGTGTGTGTGTGTGGTGAGTAGGATAGGAAGGTTTATTGGACTGGTGTATTTTATCCTTCCACATTAATCCCTCCTAACGAGTCAGGCTTACACACAGAAGGCCCCAAACCACTAACAGATTTCCCCTGTGTCTGCTTGTCTGTGTGTGTCTGTGTGTGTGTGTGTGTGTCTGTGTGTGTGTGTGTCTGTGTGTGTGTGTGTGTGTGTCTGTGTGTGTGTGTGTGTCTGTGTCTGTGTCTGTGTCTGTGTGTGTATATCTGTGTCTGTGCGTATGTGTCTGTGTGTGTGTGTGTGTCTATGTGTGTGTGTTTGTGTGTGTGTGTGTTTGTGTGTGTGTGTGTGTGTGTGTGTTTGTGTGTGTGTGTGTGCGAGTGTTATTGCAGGATGGATAATCTGTGATTAGATTTGGGACAGAGGGCTTTTGCCCACACATACACATACATTTTGTGTGTGTGTCTGTGTGTGTGTGTCTGTGCGAGTGTGTTTGTGTATGTGTCTGTGTTTGTGTGTGTGTTTGTGTGTGCGTGTGTGTGAGTGTGAGTGACTGGGGCCTGTAGTTTCCATGGCGAGGAGATGCTTTGGCCTCATTAACCAGACTTTGATGTTGGGTGTTGTTTTTGTTTTTCAGTTTGTTCAATCTCGCATTCATTTGTTTGTTCCATTCTTTTATATGAAATATCCCACCCGTCTCCTCTCTCCCAGCACCCAGAACTGACCCCCACCATCCCTTGCCCGCCTCTGTTTCATTAGAAAGTTATTAACTTCCATTATTATACGCCTCTGTGAAGTATTTCTGAGAGAATACGTTTTGATAGTAGTGTTGATACACTTTGTAGAGATGTACATTATTATAATAGGTGTTTTTACCTTTCTATTTTGAGTATTTTGAGGAAAAGCTGGTAGTAATTCTCACAGAATATTAGAATGCCTTTCAAAGGACTCATTAGCCACAATAGACCTTCACAGTCTAGTATTACTCACGTAGCCAATAGGGTGACGCTTTGACGAAAGTATATAATTCAAAACAGATGAGTCATGGACGGTGAGGTCACAGCATGACACTTGGCTTAAGCCACTAAAGTCTTCGGATCAGACAGATTTTCTCCTCATGATAGTAGTTCACCGAACCATATCCCTCCCTCTGCATCTCTCTGGCAGCCTTCAGTTAACACCTCATCCTTTGTTTGTTTTTCTCCATCCAATATAACATTTCAACACTCTTTGTTCTCCAAGTTTGTATCACTTCAGGATCCTACACGGCTCAAGGACAGTGTGCAGACACAACCCAACGATGCAATGAGCTTCCCTCACTTCTCTTCAGTCCTTTAACAATCAGACCAGACTAGCCCCCTGCTCCCCTCTCTCTCGCTCTCTGACTGTTTAAATAAGGGCTTTCTCTAATA
This sequence comes from Brachymystax lenok tsinlingensis, assembly GCA_030435695.1. Classification (NCBI taxonomy): domain Eukaryota; kingdom Metazoa; phylum Chordata; class Actinopteri; order Salmoniformes; family Salmonidae; genus Brachymystax; species Brachymystax lenok. Next base: position 40,864,384 of record CM059816.1, read on the forward strand.
ACAGTCATCCTTATTATCCCTGATAATCCTCTCACACATCTTTAACGTAGTGAGAGATGGAGCTGAACTGACTCGTTCAGCACACTCCTCTCCTGTCCTCCATTACTCCTTTCACTGGTCTGAAAAGACAGAATTAGCCTTGTAGCTACAAAAAGTGCTGCTCGTCTCTTTCAGTCTCTACACTGTCAAATGCCCTGCTTTACATTGATATCCATGCCATAGGCTCGGATGAAAGGATAGGAATGATGTTCGGCTCGGAGGAAAGAAGGAAGCCAGCAAACTAGGATATGAAACAATGATTGAAGGATGGATAAACGAGAGTGAGTTCTCTAGTGAGAAGTTTCTCTGAAGATCTTTAAAACGTTCAGCTGCATAGAGAGAGCATCTGTGTCTCTTGTTTCTTACAACCTCATGTTAATCATATTGGCCTACGTTAGCTCAACCGTACCGAGGATGGGACACAGATCCTGTAGAGGTTTTAAGAGCCTCACAGACACACAATGCCTGTGTACAGTGGTTCTTCCTTTAAAAGTTTGGAGCTTATGCCGCAACCGTTTGTGGTAGATGGTGACAGATTGTGGTAAACTGCGTCCTTCTGTTTAACCATGTCTGACACCTAAATAACGTGCCAAAGAATTCTGCGGCACCCCACAAGCTCTGCTGCAGTACACCGCAACTTTTAAAGGAAGAACCACTGTGTGTGTGTGTGTGTGTGTGTGTGTGCAGATGTGGCTCCTCCCTGTAGAGCACTTCAGCCTGTGATCTGGGGTTTGAGTGAAAGCAGCCATCTCCCTGGACGCCCGAAACGTAAGGCCCCCCTGCTGTGGCACCTGACAGCTCTTTTCATGTCCCATTTCAGATGGTGACATCAGAGCAGGATGTACAGTGGCAAGTAATATTTGATGTGTGTATATACAATATATTATACACACCTCACATTCCACTCGTAATAAGACTAAGCAATTAGGTCAATGAATGAATGATCTGACTCTACAAAGATCAATAGCAACATGCAAGAGACTATATAAACTATGTGCAATCAAGATTTATACATTTAGCTGACAAAGATCAAAGAATGGACAAGGGAACGGAATTATAAATATACATTTATTTAATTACTTAAAAATAAAATCTATGGATTCACATACAGTGCATTCGGAAAGTATTCAAACCCATTGAATTTTTCCACATTTTGTTTAGGTTACAACCTTATTCTAAAACGGAGAGACCTGAAAATAGCTGTGCAGCCACGCTCCCCATCCAACCTGACAGAGCTTGAGAGGATCTGCAGAGGAGAATGGGAGAAACTCCCCAAATACAAGTGTGCCAGGCTTGTAGCGTCATACCCAAGAAGACTCTAGGCTGTAATCTCTGCTTCAACAAAAGACTGAGTAAAGGGTCTAAATACTTATATAAATGTGGTAGAACTGATATAGCAGGCGAAAACCCGAGGAATTTCTGTCCTGGAAAAAGTGTATTTGACACATTGCCTCATTTTGAACCCCTCCCTATTGAAAATGACCCTATATGGGAGTAAGATTGCAGTACCTATTGCTTCCACTGGATGTCAACAGTCTCTAGACAGTGTTTGGTGATGTTAGGTTGCTCTGGATGGTAATAGAAGAAGAATTTCGAAGTGGTCATCGGATGTAAACAGAAGAGGAGCCGCGTTCACGGGCTCGCGCGCGCTGTGGTTTTTTTCCTTTCTTATCGTCCAGTTTATAATCTGGTTGAAATATTATAGTAAATATACATAAAAGTGTTCCTAAGGATACATTATCAATGATGTTTGATTGTTCTTGGACAAGTGTATAGGTATAGGTTGAACGTGTTCTCTTCACGGTTCAATGGGCGAGTGGACGCTGTATTTTATGAACATAATGCGCCAATCAAACAGAGATTTATGGATATAATAAATGACTTTTTCTAACAAAAGAACCATTGGATGTCTTCGTTGGACACTTGGGAAGCCCTCAGCAGAAGTCCTTCAAAAGGTAAGGGATTTTATATTAGCGATTTTATGCGTTTTATCAGACCTGTTTTGGTTATGGATTTATGCTAATGCATAAAATATGAAAGGGGCTATCCTCAAACAATCAAACGTTGTGCTTGACAACGCTGTGATATTGCCAAGAATCAGAGCTTTTGATGACTATGCAACACTTGTATATTGATGAATGTTTAATAATTCAACTTTTGGATTTTGAATTTGGCGCCTTACATTTTACCGGGTAGTGTCGGGAATGGGGCGCTAGCGCCCCACTGCTCCCTAAGTAGTTTTTAACAACGCATTATTCTAAACACGTAGATCTCAAAGTTATCTTTAAAGACAAAGCATGATCAGAGAGACGCTTATCAGGCCAGATGCCTAGAAGCCTGGGAAAAGAGAATTGATCATACAAAATCACATTTATTTGTCACATTTGTCCGAATACAACCTTCCTCCATGAACTGGAAACAGGATAAGAGAGAGAACAACAGACCATTCCACTTATACCATCTGAAGGTGGAACCTTTTAACCCAAAACCAACAACCATTGACCAATCAAATGATACCAATATTACAATAACCTTAACACTCCCAGGCCCAATTTCCACAGGGTGTCACCGCATCTGAAGGCTTGTTTAAGGGGATGAGACTAATGGAAATAAGACAGAATTCCCTGAGAGAACCATAAAACCCCTTTTGAGTCATTCAGAGTTCACCCTGTACAGATTCAAGTTAACGCAGAGATCACACATCCATAAAGATAACTTCAGACATGGATACTATAGTATTATTCTGTCACAATAGTCCTTTGGATACTGTAACAGAGCGATACATTTTGGCTCCTTGGGGGGTAAGGGCTGACGTTGGGCATTGTCCTTTGTGCTTTCCTTGTCTTCCTGGACCATTTGCCCTGCAGCTCTACACAAAGAGTACCTAAATTAGGGCTGAACCTACACAGACAGACAGACAGACGCACACACGCACACACACACACACACACACACACACACACACACACACACACACACACACACACACACACACACACACACACACACACACACACACACACACACACACACACACTATCTCTCTCTCTCTTTCTGATACCTCTCTCAGGTAGCCTAGTGTTGGAGCGTTGGGCCAGTAACTGAATCCCTGAGCTGACAAGGTAAAAATGTGTCGTGCTGCCTCTGAACAAGGCAGTTAACCCACTGTTCCCCGATAGGCCGGCATTGTAATAAGAATTTGTTCTTAACTGACTTGCCTAGTTAAATAAAGATAGCATTTTATTTTAAGTAAAAAATAATTGCTCTTCGACGATACAACCCACAAACACGTACAGTTACTGTATGCCCGATGCCCTGCACACACACACCCCCACACACACATAGCTGTGACAGTGACACACACATACGCACGTGTGCACACATAGCAGCCGGTGAAGCTTACCTAAGCGGAGGTGTTCCGTGACCCTGTATCTCACCAGATGGCTGCTCTGTTTTCACACGGCAGAACTCCAAAAACTTTCTGACTGGATGGAGGGAGAGAATAAAGGAACGAGGGAGAGAACAAATTACGAAAAAATGAAGCCAGTTTTTGTCCCCCCCAAAAAACAGCACAACAAATGTTATCTGTGATCCTCAACTGAAATATTGTTCAATCCCCCAGTTCCCTAAAAGTTTCTTAGTGTGACTAAGAGGGTGTGTGTGTGTGTGTGTGTGTGCGTGTGTGTGTGAGCGTGCATACATAAGTGTGTTTGAGAGAAAGTTTAATAGCAGGATAGCAATGCTACAGTATGTTTTATCACTTATCCAATTACGTCCGATAGCAAAACCAATCTAGAACTTCATTAAAACAAGAGACCCCACTGCTCAAGGTTAAACTATGGCAAATTACATTACCCCTCCGCCTCTCCACTCCACTTCTTCCTGCTCAGCCATGTCTCCATGGAAATGAACAACCACACATACTGCTCAACTTGATGAGATGGGAGAGAGGACAAGTATACTCTCTAATTTCTCTCTCAAAGTTTTTCTTCATTTCAATTTAATCAAAACTTGATTTGAAATCGAGGTAAGGCATTTGTCAAAACAAAAAAAAGTGACACAGTTGAAAACATTTCCGTCGTATGTTGTTTTAATTATAGCCAAGTTGTTGTGTTTCCCCCGCCAACTGAGATGTGCATGGATAGAAGAATAGAATGCATCACAATTTGATAAAGGATAACTCTGGAAATACAATAGGACCAGCAGGCTCTGTAGTCACACTGTGAAACACAACCAAACATGATGAGGTACATAAGGACCAGCAGGCTCTGTAGTCACACTGTGAAACACAACCAAACATTATGAGGAATGACTCTGCAAGTGTAGTATGGATTATTTATTAAGGCAAAGCCCGTATGGATAAGGTTAGGTTGCAACTTGATCCAGATGGGTAACAGTTTTCTAGAGATGTCTGCATTAGTATAGCTAAATTATTAAAATATATATATACATATTACAGAGAAATCAATCATCAGTGTATTGGACCGGATCAGAAATTATTTCATAAAAATACTCTGAACAGATATGTATAAAAAGCGGAAGTATCATCACCCCTGTCGGTATGAGCAGGGATTTTAAATGTTCCCAGTTTTACCTCATTTCTACCAGAGGTGGCGCTCCTAGTGGCCGGGGACTTTAATGCAGGCAAACTTAAATCAGTTTTACAATTTTTTTACGAACATGTCACGTGCAACCAGGGAAAAAAAATCCTAGACCACCTTTACTCCACACACAGAGATACATACAAAGCTCTCCCCCGTCCTCCATTTGGCAAATCTGACCACAATTCTATCCTGCTTACAAGCAAAAACTATGTGTGATAACGCTCTCAGTAGCCGATGTAAACAAAACCTTTAAACAAGTCAACATTCACAAGGCTCAGAGCCCAGACGGATTACCAGGACGTGTACTCAGAGCATGTGTGGAACAACTGGCAAGTGTCTTCACTTACATTTTAAACCTCCCTGACCGAGTCTATAATACCTACATGTTTCAAGCAGACCACCATATGTCCCTGTGCCCAAGAAACAACACATCTTCCATGCTGATCCTCAACACGGGGGCCCCTCAGGGATGCGTGCTCAGTCCCCTCCTGTACTCCCTGTTCATCCATGTCAGTGTGACCAAGCACGACTCCAACACCATCAAGATTGCTGACGATACAATGGTGGTAGGCCTGATCACCGACAACGATGAGACAGCTTATAGGTTGGAGGTTAGAGACCTAGCAGTGTGGTGCCAGGACAACAACCTCTCCCTCAATGTGAGCAAGATAAAGTAGATGAGGAAAAGGAGGGCCGAACAGGCCCCCATTCACATCGACGGGTCTGTAGTGGACCGGGTTGCGAGTTTCAAGTTCATTGATGTCCACATCACCAAAAAACTATCATGGTCCAAACACACCAAGAAAGTTGTGAAGAGGGCACGACAACACCTTTTCCCCCTCAGGAGACTGAAAAGATTAGGCATGCATCCCCAGATCCTCAAAAAGTACGGTACCCCTGTATGGCACAGTGGTCTAAGGCACTGCACCTCAGTGCTGAAGATGTCACTACAGACCCTTGTTCGATTCCAGGCTGTATCACAACCGTCATTGTAATCAAGAATTTGTTCTTAACTGACTTGTTAAATAAAGGTTAAATACAAAATATGCATTTTTCTACAATAACATCTTCTGTGTATGTGACTGTTTGATATATCCTCATTACTTTTATTTTATTGTGTACCATAAATAAAAATGGTTTACTTTGTTTATTTAGTAAATATTTTCTTTACTCTATTTCTAGAACTGCATTGTTGGTTAAGGGCTTGTAAGTAAGCGTTTTCCGCTACGGTCTACACCTGTTCTATTTGGCGCATGTGACAAGTAAAGTGTGATTTGATTTTATGATTTTTTGGTGCAGACATTAAGATACACTACACTTCCAAAACCAGCTTTTCAATGAAAAGCTTCAATCAAAAGTGATGACCGAACACTTAATACATTCAAGGCAAAAATACATTCTCCACTGTGTCTAAAGCCAGTCAAAAGTCTCTGTCTACTATAAGTCTCTTCACTTGTTCTTTTCCACATCTTTCACTGGAGCAAATCCCAGACAACTCTTTCTCTCTCTTCTCCACCCCTCTCTCTTTTTTTAAACTCTGACCTTTTCTTTTATTTTTAAGTTGTTTGAAGTTCCGGATGATCTCTTTCTCTTGTGTCACTGCGAGGGGGCTCAGTGTCATTTCCTTTTAATGTCTTCATCCTTCCTTCTCTTACCTGAGGGAGGAAGAGAGAGAGAGAGAGACGGACAGAGAGCTGCCCCACAACCTGCTCCCAATCAGACTTTCCTTCTCTCTGTCTTCATCTCTTTTTTTCCCTCTCTCCCTCACTCTCCTGCTCAGAAAGACAGAAAGTATCAGAGAAAAACCAAGTGAGAAAGATGAAAGAGATAATTAAATTAAGAAGGATTATAAAGAAAGAGAAATAGGGAGGGAGAGAAGAAAGATACAACTCACTGGGTTGAATCAATGTTATTTCCACGTCAACAACAAACAAGTTATGTGATGATGTTGAATAAACATGGAAAAGTGATTTGATTTGCAAAAAGTAATCGCCCTAATGAGGGTTTTCCCTTTTTTTCACCCAACTTTTAACGTAAATCCAACGTCAGGGTTACATTTTGAGGTGATTTCAGGTTAAATTCACGTTAGATGACAATTCAACCAAATGTAAATTTAAAAAAAGACATTAAACCGAGTCACATAATCTAGAGAAGAAAACAGAGACAGGAGAGAAGAGAATAAGACTAGAGGCTTGTCATTCCTTCTCTCTGACAGACAGATACAGCTTGTTGTCATTCCTTCTCTCTGACAGATAAAGGAGTGTGGAGCTTACTACCCTTTCAGTAATTGTGCCTGGTTTAGTCACAGAACAGAGGTAAATGCCACACGTGGCAATGTCCTACCATAATGAGCATGAGAGAACATGACACACACACCTGGACTAAGGTACACGCATGGACTAAATTAATTCACACACTCGTATGCACGCGCCATCAAACACATTCAGCGTTATCAGCGGTATGCCTGACAACACATCTGACGATCATACGATGTGAAAGAACAGTTCCGGTATTTTTGTTTTTTTCTCAGCACGGTTGGCAGGAAGTCTGTTCTCTGTCATCACTGATCTGGGCTGTTTTCACTTCTCCAGCCATTGGAAGCTTGTTTTCTTCTCTCGTCCCCCCTCCTCTCCTCCTCTTCTCCCCTCCTCCCCATCCTCCCTCTTCCATTCTGGTTGTGAAAATGCCAGATTGGCTCAGGAGGGATGCGCAGAGGTGGAAATGACCCAGCAGGGAGATGCAGAGCTGGACACTAATTGTATGTCACATATGTAGGAACACGACTCTCACAGTGTTCTGCTCTTCACCCAACAGAGTATGAAATGCATTGTGGGCTGCCACCGCCACCGAGCATGACTTTAATCACCAACACCTGGCTACACGCAGTATTCACTGCAGCTAACATGACCACAGTCATCTGGTGTAGAGGAAGCACCATGGTGGATGATTCAGCCTGTCCCCTTCTTTTACATCATTACAGGTGAAGGAAAGAAGATGGGGAGAGGATACAGTTTGTGTGTGTGTGTGTGTGTGTGTGTGTGTGTGTGTGTGTGTGTGTGTGTGTGTGTGTGTGTGTGTGTGTGTGTGTGTGTGTGTGTGTGTGTGTGTGTGTGTGTGTGTGTGTGTGTGTGTGTGTGTGTGTGTGTGAGTGTGAGTGAGTGTGCATGCGTCAGCGCTCCCCAGTGTCCACTCACCTTTCCCAGTGAGACACGGCTCTCTGTTTCCGTCCCCGTCATAGGCTCAGCCAACCCCCTACCATTACACAGATGCCACCGCCTTGACTCCCCCGCTCCATGGTTCCCTCCCTCCCTCCTGTCCTCACCCCCATCCCTACATCACCTAGGGAACATCTGTCAACTTGACTTTCCATTTAGCCACAGCTTATTGTGATGGATTGAAAGTTTATTTTCCAAATAAAAAAATAGAAGACCATTTTAATGGTCTCGTGCAGCAGGTATGAAAGGTGCAGCAAAACGCTTGTAATTTCAACTCTTCACTTCCTGTAATTCCCATGCTAATGTGTGTGTGTGTGTGTGTGTGTGTGTGTGTGTGTCTGTGTGTGTGTGTGTGAGTGAGTGCGTGCTTGAGCGTGCCTATGCCTGCATGAACATATGAGTGAATTTGCGTGCACACCTCCATTAATTCTATGGTCACTGTGTGATGATGATGGCGTTCCTATTGCATGGCTAGAGCAAAGGACATGGTCCACTTGGTAAAGCAATACGGCCATCACTGCCTCTCTGTAACATCTCACTGGTTTTAATACTTGCTCTGGGACCAACTCTTCCTCGCTACGCTTGACTCGCTACGCCTCAATGCATGTTGTAAGCAGACAAAAAATGGCTGCCAATGAATAGAGGTCAAATGAGTTGTGAGGAGAATCCGATGACGTTGTCCCTGGAAATAATGTCATAAGGTCAGCCAGTTCTTGTGGACTGTTTGCCGATCTCAGATCTGTGTCATGTCCGCAGTTTCTACCTGCAGACATGTGTGACGTGTTGTCTGGTACAAAACAACAAGTTAACCTACATTGTCACTCTCTAGTCTTAGTGTTGTTCAGTCTAATGACAGTTACTCTCCTCAAAGACAGTCATGAAAGTCAGCATAACCCTGACATGTGTATGTCCTTCTATATGTGTATGTTAATTTGAAGGTATATATGTGTATGTTAATTTGAATGTATATACACTACCGGTCAAAAGTTTTAGAACACCTACTCATTCAAGGGTTTTTCTTTATCATGACTATTTTCTACATTGTAGAATAATAGTGAAGACATCAAAACTATGAAATAACACATATGGAATCATGTAGTAACCAAAAAAGTGTTAAACAAATCAAAATATATTTTATATTTGAGATTCTTCAAATAGCCACCCTTTGCCTTGATGACAGCTTTGCACACTTTTGGCATTCTCTCAACCTGCTTCATGAGGTAGTCACCTGGAATGCATTTCAATTAACAGGTGTGCCTTGTTAAAAGTTCATTTGTGGAATTTCTTTCCTTCTTAATGCGTTTGAGCCAATCACTTGTGTTGTGACAAGGTAGGGGTGGTAAACAGAAGATAGTCCTATTTGGTAAAAGACCAAGTCCATATTATGGCAAGAACAGCTCAAATAAGTAAAGAGAAATGACAGTCCATCATTACTTTAAGACATGAAGGACAGTCAATACGGAAAATGTCAAGAACTTTGAAAGTTTCTTCAAGTGCAGTCACAAAAATCATCAAGTGCTATGATGAAACTGGCTCTCATGAGGAACGCTACAGGAATGGAAGAACCAGAGTTACCTCTACTGCAGAGGATACGTTTATTAGAGTTACCAGCCTCAGAAATTGCAGCCCAAGTAAATACTTCACGGAGTTCAAGTAACAGACACATCTCAACATCAACTGTTTAGAGAAGACTGTGTGAATTAGGCTTTCATGGTCGATTTGCTGCAAAGAAACCACTACTAAAGGACATCAATAAGAAGAAGATACTTTCTTGGGCCAAGAAACACGAGCAATGGACATTAGACCGGTGGAAATCTGTCCTTTGGTTTGCAGTCCAAATTGGAGATTTTTGGTTCCAACCGCTGTGAGACGCGGTGTGGGTGAACGGATGATCTCCACATGTGTATTTCCCACTGTGAAGCGTGTTAAGGTGTGGGGGTGCTTTGCTGGTGACACTGTCTGTTTTTTCTTTAGAATTCAAGGCACACTTAACCAGCATGGCTACAACAGCATTCTGCAGCGATACACCATCCCATCTGGTTTGGGCTTAGTGGGACAATAATTTGTTTTTCAACAAGACAACGACACTCCAGGCTGTGTAAGGGCTACTTTACCAAGAAGGAGAGTGAGGGCTGCATCACATGACCTGGCCTCCACAATCCCCCGACCTCAACTAAATGAGATGGTTTGGGATGAATTGGATCGCAGATTGAAGGAAAAACAGTCATGAAGTGCTCAGCATATGCGGGAACTCCTTCGAGACATTCCAGGTGAAGTTGGTTGGGAGAATGCCAAGAGTATGAAAAGCTGTCATCAAGGAAAAGGGTGGCTATTTGTAGAATCTCAAATATATTTTGATGTGTTTAACACTTTTTTTTAACTTTATTTAACTTATTTACAATGACAGCCTACAGTGGGTTAACTGCCTTGTTCAGGGGTTAAAAGACAGATTTTTACCTTGTCAGTTCAGGGATTTGATCCAGCAACCTTTCAGTTACTGGTTCATCACGCTAACCACTAGGCTACCTGCCAACCCAACTATATCATAGTTTTGATGTCTTCACTATTATTCTACAACGTAGAGAATAGTAAACATAAAGAAAAAACGTTGAATTAGTAGGTGCGTCCAAACTTTTGACTGGTACTGTATGTGTATGTTAATTTGAAGGTATATATGTGTATGTTAATTTGAAGGTATACTGTATATGTGTATGTTAATTTGAAGGTATACTGTATATGTGTACGTTAATTTAAGGGGAACATATGGTACGTTAATTTCAAGGTATGTATGTGTTTGTTCATTTGAAGGTATATATGTGCATGTTAATTTGAAGGTATACTGTTTATGTGTATGTTAATTTGAGGGTATATACAGTTGAAGTTGGAAGTTTACATACACCTTAGCCAAATACATTTAAAATCAGTTTCACAATTCCTGACATTTAATCCTAGTAAACATTCCCCCGTCTTAGGTCAGTTAGGATCACCACTTTATTTTAAGAATGTCAAATGTCAGAATAATAGTACAGAGAATGATTTATTTCAGCTTTTATTTATTTAATCACATTCCCAGTGGGTCAAAAGTTTACATACACTCAGTTAATATTTGGTAGCATTGCCTTTCAATTGTTTAACTTGGGCCAAATGTTTTGGGTAGCCTTCCACAAGCTTCCCACAATAAGTTGGGTAAATCTTGACCATTCCTCCTGACAGAGTTGGTGTAACTGAGTCAGGTTTGTAGGCCTCCTTGCTCGCACACGCTTTTTCAGTTCTGCCCACAAATCCTCTATAGGATTGAGGTCAGGGCTTTGTGATGGCCACTCCAATACCTTGACTTTGTTGTTCTTAGGCCATTTTGCCACAACTTTGGAAATATGCTTGGGGTCATTGTTCGTTTGGAAGACCCATTTGCAACAAGCTTTAACTTCCTGACTAAGGTCTTGAGATTTTGCTTCAATATATCCACATAATTGTCCTACCTCCAGATGCCATCTATTTTGTGAAGTGCACCAGTCCCTCCTCCAGCAAAGCACCCCCACAACATGATGCTGCCACCCCCGTGCTTCACGGTTGGGATGGTGTTCTTCGGCTTGCAAGCCTCCCCCTTTTTTCTCCAAACATAACAATTGTCATTATGGCCAAACAGTTATATTTTTGTTTCATCAGACCAGAGGACATTTCTCCAAAAAGTACGATCTTTGTCCCCATGTGCAGTTGCAAACCGTAGTCTGGCTTTTTTATGGCGGTTTTGGAGCAGTGGCTTCTTCCTTGCTGAGCGGCCTTTCAGGTTATGTTGATATAGGACTCGTTTTACTGTGGATGTAGATACTTTTGTACCTGTTTCCTCCTGCATCTTCACAAGGTCCTTTGCTGTTGTTCTGGGATTGATTTGCACCTTTTGCACCAAAGTACGTTCATCTCTAGGAGACAGAACGCGTCTCCTTCCTGAGAGGTATGACGGCTGCGTGGTCCCATGGTGTTTATACGTGCGTACTATTGTTTGTACACATGAACGTGGTACCTTCAGGCATTTGGAAATTGCTCCCAAGGATGAACCAGACTTGTGGAGGTCTACAATTTGTTTTCTGAGGTCTTGGTAGATTTTTTTAGATTTTCCCATGATGTCAAGCAAAGAGGCACTGAGTTTGAAGGTAGGCCTTGAAATACATCCACAGGTACACCTCCTACTGACTCAACATTTGTCAATTAGCCTATCAGAAGCTTCTAAAGCCATCACATCATTTTCTGGAATTTTCCAAGCTGTTTAAAAGCACTGTCAACTTAATGTATGTAAACGTCTGACCCACTGGAAATGTGATACAGTGAATTATAAGTGAAATAATCTGTCTGTAAACAATTGTTGGAAAAATTACTTGTGTCATGCACAAAGTAGATGTTCTAACCGACTTGCCAAAACTTTAGTTTGTTAACAAGAAATTTGTGGAGTGGTTGAAAAACGAGTTTTAATGACTCCAACCTAAGTGTATGTAAACTTCCGACTTCAACTTTAAGTGTATGTTAACTTGAAAGTTGTCATGACTATCCTGTAAGGCTATCCCCTTGAGTGAGGTCAGAGAGCGTGTCAGCCTGATGGAACCGCCCTTTTGAATGAAATAGTGGGTTAAGGATTAACACATCAGACCAGAAAGACTAAGAGCTGCAGTTCACATTTAAAGTGGTTGGAACTCTGAATCTCAACACGAAGTGGAGATGATAAACTCACCTCCCGGGACAATCACTGGTACGGTTGATTAGCTGTCCTAAATAAAGTATCTAGAAAAGTGAATTTAAGTTGGACCATCCTACTACTCTGCTCAAACCATCGTATTATGCTACTCTCATCAACTCACCGGGAACCATCTACACGGCTGGCTAACCTATCTTCAAAGAAGCATCTTCCAGAGCAAATGGAAGTAGAATGAAATCTGTAGTTTATTGTCGTGTAGTCCTCTGTTCAGGAATACACGTCAAGTCACCGGAAACCGGATGAGAACAGAAGAAGACGGGTGAGAACCCCTTTTCGACAATCAGAACCTTACAAGCACGCCACGAAAAGGCCCAACTCCCTTTCCTCGGCGGCCTGGTTCTGAAATGCACGAAGAACCAAGGCATTTACACGTAAAATACATTCATGATTTCTTACTCCAAGCAGGCGGCGGTTTGTGTGCAAAGTATTTGATTACTGTGGGAGTAGTTTCTAAATGTACCAAAGCATTATGTCTCTGTCCCTCTCTCTCTCTAGCCCTGTCTTTTGTATCAAGCAGCCATATTGTGTCAGTCCGCTAGGGACCTGTTTCTAATTAAGTGTGTATGTTTATCCTTTGTACTATTTAGTTAGATAGGCTGGGTTTTTTGCAGATGCAGGAGGTTAGAACTGTTTAGAATGATGATATGAGACGAGGGTATGATTAATAAGGAGACTGTTTATAGACGTGATAGCTAAAGACCTTTTAGAGTTTAATTCGAGAGATGGTTGCTCTTTAAAAAACACTCTCGGGGTGATGATTAATTTAATCTAGAGACAGCAGGGGATCAAACTGTAGAACCCAGTTCCTACATTTGAATATAAAAAAATTATTTTATCAAACAAAACTATGCTGCATTTTATCTCTGGGACCCTCAGGATGACATATCAGAGCAAGATTACTGGATGTAAGTACATTATTTACCTTCAGAGGTGAATGTATCAAACCAGTTGCCGTGATAAAAGTGTTTTGTTGTAGTGCACTCCCCTCAAACAATAGCATGGTATTTTTTCACTTTAGTTACTGTAAATTGGACAGTGCAGTTAGATTAACAAGAAATTAAGCTTTCTGCCCATATAAGACATGTCTATGTCCCGGAAAGTTGGCTGTTGTCAATGCCATTTTAGTCACATTAGCGCACGTTAGCAACAACCGTTCCGATTTTGGGACACCGATCCCGTAGAGGTTAATAGTGGGAGAAATTAATCTCCTGGCAAACTGCCCCCAATAGAACACTCGTCTGTAGACCCAAACATCAGCAGTAGTGTATTAGGAGATAGTGTTTAAACCCAAACTGCCCCAATTAGAACACTCGTCTGTAGACCCAAACATCAGCAGTAGAGTATTAGGAGATAGTGTTTAAACCCAAACTGCCCCCATTCGAACACTGCTCTGTAGACCCAATTAGGAGATAGGGTTTTTACACCAACAAAGAGCAGAACAATAACAACACCTTTACCCCGTATGCAGCAGGGAGAGACAAGGCCACACACCAATGCTATCAACCATGTAAATATTTGTTTAAAAAAAGTGTTTTTTAATCATCAGCTGCAATGGAGTTATATTAACGGTGGGATTGAACGGACACCTGTGTATGTGTGTGTATGTGATAAGGTGTCTCAGTGATGAGGGGCGAGTGGCTGGGTGAATGGGGTTACGTGACTGACAGGCAGTGGTTTACCTCGCCAACCCCATAATTGATGTATCCATGGCGAGAGGCTGGGCGGTGGTGGGGCGAGATTTTACCGGTAAGGTCAGGGTTGGCCAATGTGGGCAATCACTCTGGCTGTGTGTGTGTGTGTGTGTGTGTGTGTGTGTGTGTGTGTGTGTGTGTGTGTGTGTGTGTGTGTGTGTGTGTGTGTGTGTGTGTGTGTGTGTGTGTGTGTGTGTGTGTGTGTGGGCGGGCGGCCGAGGGAACGAAGTACACACTGCAATTTCCCCCCAATGATTATATCAATTTAAGTGACAGATTGTTGCTGTTATTGAACTCTGAAATTACCTATTAAATATATATATATATATATATATATATATATATATATATATATATATATATATATATATATATATATATATATATATCTGTTGCTGTGGTAGGTTACATTAGGACTAAATACCAGGACTAATTACCAGGAGAAATAACCAGGACTAATTACTAGGACTAAATACCAGGACTAATTACCAGGAGTAATCACCAGGAGTAATTACCAGGACTAATTACCAGGACTAATTTCCAGGAGTAATTACCAGGAGTATTACCAGGGCTAATTACCAGGAGTAACTACCAGGAGTAATTACCATGAGTAACTACCAGCACTAATTACCAGGACTAAATACCAGGCGTAATTACCAGGGCTAATTAGCAGGACTAATTAGCAGGACTAATTCAGCAAGACTGAGTGTTATTTCTACTTGAGGTGGGATGTTTGTTTTGTTGGGGTAATCAATGAGGAAGAGAGCAAGAGGAATAAGTTACGCTGTCTGCCCACAGGTCTAAATAGGTAACACAAACACACGCACGGACACGCACAGACATGCATGGACACACACACACACACACACACACACACACACACACACACACACACACACACACACACACACGCACACACAGGGACTAAATGTAGAAAACACAGATATTAATATTTAGACATCCCTCATTACCTTAGACATCCCTCATTACCATAGACATCCGTCATTACTGTAGACAGCCCTCATTACCTTAGGCATCCCTCATTACCATAGATGTCCCTCATTACCGTAGACATGCCTCATTACTGTAGACATCCCTCATTACCGTAGACATCCCTCATTACCGTAGACATCCCTCATTACCGTAGACATCCCTCATTACCATAGACATCCGTCATTACTGTAGACATGCCTCATTACCTTAGGCATCCCTCATTACCGTAGATGTCCCTCATTACCGTAGACATGCCTCATTACCGTAGACATCCCTCATTACCTTAGACGTCCCTCATTACCTTAGACATCCCTCATTACCTTAGGCATCCCTCATTACCGTAGATGTCCCTCATTACCGTAGACATGCCTCATTACCATAGACATCCCTCATTACCATAGACATCCCTCATTACCTTAGACATGCCTCATTACCTTAGACATCCCTCATTACCTTAGGCATCCCTCATTACCGTAGATGTCCCTCATTACCGTAGACATGCCTCATTACCTTAGACATCCCTCATTACCTTAGACATCCCTCATTACCTTAGACATCCCTCATTACCTTAGACATCCCTCATTACCTTAGACATCCCTCATTACCTTAGACATCCCTCATTACCGTAGACATGCCTCATTACCTTAGACATCCCTCATTACCTTAGACGTCCCTCATTACCATAGACATCCCTCATTACCTTAGACATCCCTCATTACCTTAGACATGCCTCATTACCTTAGACATCCCTCATTACCTTAGACATCCCTCATTACCTTAGACATGCCTCATTACCTTAGACATCCCTCATGAGAGAGGGAGAGAGAAAGGGAGAGAGAGAGGGCGAGAGAGAGAGAGAGAGAGAGAGAGAGAGAGGGGAGAGAGAGAGAGAGAGAGAGAGAGAGGGGGAGAGAGAGAGAGAGAAAGAGAGAAAGAGAGAAAGAGAGAAAGAGAGAGAAATGGAGAGAATGAGAGATAGCAGGGGTTAATGGGGATATCAACCACTCAACGCAAAAAAGGAGAAGGGAGACAATGCGAGAGTCAATGTAGAGAGGTTATTGGGCTTTGTAAGTTATCTCATAAGAGTCACGCATCTACCTGTCCAAATACACACACAAATGCATTGTGTTCTGCTGTCATACATGCTAATTTAGTAAGTGTGGTTGGACAGATGCACCTTCTATCTGATTAGTGCCCGTCAAATGATGCATATTGCCTGGTCGTATCACTCCAACGTTGAGTGTGTCTGTGGGTGTTAGTTTAGGTCTGTCTGTGTCTGTTTGTT
Organism: Brachymystax lenok tsinlingensis; assembly: GCA_030435695.1. Classification (NCBI taxonomy): domain Eukaryota; kingdom Metazoa; phylum Chordata; class Actinopteri; order Salmoniformes; family Salmonidae; genus Brachymystax; species Brachymystax lenok. The sequence continues at coordinate 40,880,958 of CM059816.1, forward strand.
CGTGTGTGTCTGTGTGTGTCTGTGTGTTAGTCTGTGTCTGTGTGTTAGTGTGTGTCTGTGTGTGTCTGTGTGTTAGTGTGTTTCTGTGTGTGTCTGTGTGTGCATGTGTGTGTTAGTTTGTGTCTGTCTGTGTGTATCTGTGTGTGTCTGTGTGCTCGTGTGTGTCTGTGTGTCTGTGTGTTAGTGTGTGTCTGTGTGTTAGTCTGTGTCTGTGTATTAGTCTGTGTCTGTGTGATAGTGTGTTTCTGTGTGTGTCTATGTGTGTCTGTGTGGGTCTGTGTGTTTGTGTGTGTCTGTGTGTGTCTGTGTGTGTCTGTGGGTGTCTGTGGGTGTCTGTGTGTTAGTGTGTTTCTGTGTGTGTCTGTGTGTTAGTGTGTGTTAGTGTGTGAGTCTGTGTGTGTGTGTGTGTGTCTGTGTGTGTCTGTGTGTGTCTGTGTGTTAATGTGTGTGTTAATGTGTGTTAATGTGTTTTAGAGTGTGTTAGTGTGTGTTAGAGTGTGTTAGAGTGTGTTAATGTGTGTTAGAGTGTTAGTGTGTGTTAATGTGTGTTAGTGTGTTAGTGTGTGTTAGTGTGTGTTAATGTGTGTTAGAGTGTGTTAGTGTGTTAGTGTGTGTTAGTGTGTGTTAGTGTGTTAGTGTGTGTTAGTGTGTGTTAGTGTGTGTTAATGTGTGTGTCTTGTTTTGCACACTTTGTACAAAATAATAGAATGCAGTACTAGAGGATATTTCTAAACGTACAGTGGGGCAAAAAAGTATTTAGTCAGCCACCAATTGTGCAAGTTCTCCAACTTAAAAAAGATGAGAGAGGCCTGTAATTTTCATCACAGGTACACTTCAACTATGACAGACGAAATGAGAAAAAGAAATCCAGAAAATCACATTGTAGGATTTTTAATTTATTTATTTGCAAATTATGGTGGAAAATAAGTATTTGGTCAATAACAAAAGTTTATCTCAATACTTTGTTATATACCCTTTGTTGGCAATGACAGAGGTCAAACGTTTTCTGTAAGTCTTCACAAGGTTTTAACACACTGTTGCTGGTATTTTGGCCCATTCCTCCATGCAGATCTCCTCTAGAGCAGTGATGTTTTGGGGCTGTCGCTGGGCAACACGGACTTTCAACTCCCTCCAAAGATTTTCTATGGGGTTGAGATCTGGAGACTGGCTAGGCCACTCCAGGACCTTGAAATGCTTCTTACGAAGCCACTCCTTCATTGCCCGGGCGGTGTGTTTGGGATTATTGTCATGCTGAAAGACCCAGCCACGTTTCATCTTCAATGCTCTTGCTGATGGAAGGAGGTTTTCACTCAAAATCTCACGATACATGGCCCCATTCATTCTTTCCTTTACACGGATCAGTCGTCCTGGTCCCTTTGCAGAAAAACAGCCCCAAAGCATGATGTTCCCACCCCCATGCTTCACAGTAGGTATGGTGTTCTTTGGATGCAACTCAGCATTCTTTGTCCTCCAAACACGACGAGTTGAGTTTTTACCAAAAAGTTCTATTTTGGTTTCATCTGACCATATGACATTCTCCCAATCCTCATCTGGATCATCCAAATGCTCTCTAGCAAACTTCAGACGGGCCTGAACATGTACTGGCTTAAGCAGGGGGACACGTCTGGCACTGCAGGATTTGAGTCCCTGGCGGCGTAGTGTGTTACTGATGGTAGGCTTTGTTACTTTGGTCCCAGCTCTCTGCAGGTCATTCACTAGGTCCCCGTGTGGTTCTGGGATTTTTGCTCACCGTTCTTGTGATCATTTTGACCCCACGGGTGAGATCTTGCATGGAGCCCCAGATCGAGGAAGATTATCAGTGGTCTTGTATGTCTTCCATTTCCTAATAATTGCTCCCACAGTTGATTTCTTCAAACCAAGCTGCTTACCTATTGCAGATTCAGTCTTCCCAACCTGGTGTAGGTCTACAATTTTGTTTCTGGTGTCCTTTGACAGCTCTTTGGTCTTGGCCATAGTGGAGTTTGAAGTGTGACTGTTTGAGGTTGTGGACAGGTGTCTTTTATACTGATAACAAGTTCAAACAGGTGCCATTAATACAGGTAACGGGTGGAGGACAGAGGAGCCTCTTAAAGAAGAAGTTACAGGTCTGTGAGAGACAGAAATCTTGCTTGTTTGTATGTGACCAAATACTTATTTTCCACCATAATTTGCAAATAAATTCATTAAAAATCCTACAATGTGATTTTCTGGATTTTTTTTCCTCATTTTGTCTGTCATAGTTGAAGTGTACCTATGATGAGAATTACAGGCCTCTCTCATCTTTTTAAGTGAGAGAACTTGCACAATTGGTGGCTGACTAAATACTTTTTTGCCCCACTGTAGCTCTTTATTAGCTAGTTACCACAGGCATGTTCACGTATCATCCAACTAACACCAACCGACCAATTTCAAACTTCCCGGGCTTTCTTAACCAATCATAGCACAGTATGATACAGCGGTAAGATCCATCCAATTACAATTCAGTATGTTTACACATATGAATATTACATCCCCCTTCTTTTAAAACAAAAGAAAAATGTTTTACATATTCTAAGCGTTTCCTTTGAATACATGCTCTGCAGTTTGAACTTCAGGTAAGTAACCATTTATATTGCATACTACACCAACTGAGTCAACAGACTCTGAAACAATGATCCAACATACTGTTACTTTTCGAACAAGGTATCCTCAGTAACTCAGCTTTCACTGTAGAAATGACATTGTAACATTTCAAACAAATGACATCGTACATTTCAAACAAATACAATACCAAAGCATTTCAAGTGAACTTTCAATAACACGTTTACAGTCTGGAACTCTTTTAGGGCAGCGATCAGCCTACACCCTTTGACATTTCACAGGTCTAGGACAGCTCTGGGCTTGACCTCTCTTCCTGACCTTGTGCGATATGATGCTGAGCATGCTTCTGTGTCAGTCAACAGTTCTTGTGGTGTTGCAGGTAAGTATGGTGTATGTTGTTCTCTGTGTGTGTTTAGTCCATCTAGTTCTCTTTCAGGGGAACAGTTCATCTCATCAGTGTGTTGTTCTTTTGTGTTCAGAAGGTGGCGACGATTGCGGCGGTACATCGCTCCTTCTGCAGTGCGGACGTGATATGAACGTTCAGTGTCAGCTGGCTGGATGACGACTGCTGGCTTCCAGAGGCCATGCTCCTGGATTCTAACTGACTCTCCGTCGATCAGTGGTGGCAGTGGTCTAGCTGACCTGTCGTAGTATCGCTTTTGTTGTTGTTGCCTCTGTGCACGTTTTTCATGCATTTCCTTGTAGCTGACGACCTCAGGTTGCAGCTGCTGGTTGGTGCTGGGAAGGATTGAGTGAAGTCTGCGGCTCATCAACAGCTGGGCTGGTGATTTGAAGTTGTCAACTGGAGTGTTGCGGTATTCAAGGAGACTGAGGTAGGGGTCTCTCTTGTCGGCTTTTGCTTTGTCCATGAGTGATTTAGCAATCTGCACAGATTTTTCAGCAAGGCCATTACTTTGAGGGTAATGTGGGCTTGTGGTGACATGTGTGAACTCCCATGCTTTTGTGAAGGATTCAAACTCATTTGATTTGTAACAGGGCCCATTGTCAGATATTAAAGTCTCTACAATGCCATGCCTGGCAAAGGCTGCTTTCAGATTGTGTATCACAGCTGCAGATGTGGTGCTGTGAAGCTTGTCGAGTTCGAAGTATCTGCTGTAGTAGTCCACTGTTACAATGTAGTCCTTGTTGTTCCAGTTGGTTGCCACGACCTGCCAGGGTCGGTCTGGGATACAGTGAGGCAACATTGGCTCTTTGGTGTTTGAGGGGCGTCTTTCAAGACAGATGGCGCATTTACCAACAATGTCCTCTATTGTTTTGCACATTCCGGCCCAAACAAAATGTCCCGTGCTCTCTGTTTGCACTTTTCCATGCCCATGTGTCCAGCATGGATCTTTGTCAAAATCTCTTCTCTGAGACTGGTAGGAATAATAATTTTCTCTCCTTTGAAAATTATTCCGTTGATCTGTGATAGTTCATCACGATGGTTCCAGAATTCTGAGACGCTCTGAGGGCATTTTCTCCTCTCCTCAGGCCATCCATCCTGTATGACTTTCCTCAGCTGTGTGAGTTGTGAGTCCTTTTCTGTTTCTGCTTGGATCTCCTTCAGTTTTGTGTCACTAACTGGTAAGTTGCTGTACACAGTGTGCACTTGCATGTCCATGCCTTCACTGAGACTGCTGTCCTTGTAGGTAAGAAACTTTCTGGAGAGTGTGTGTGCGACAGGGATGTCTTTGCCTGGACAGTGAGTGATTGTGAAGTCGTATTTTTGTAGTTGAAGGATCATTCTCTGTAGCCTTGGCGAGGCTGCGGCTAGTGGTTTCCTCATGATTGACTCAAGGGGCTTGTGGTCGGATTCCACAATGACTTATCGTCCATATACGTACTGATGGAAACGTTTACATCCGAACAGAATGGCGTAGAGCTCCTTTTCAATTTGACCATAGTTGATCTCACAGTCTGTGAGAGATTTGGAAGCGTAGCCGATGGGCTTTCCTTCTTGCAGAAGCACTGCACCTAGTCCATATTTCGACGCATCCACTTGGAGCCTGAGCTCTTTGTTGGGGTCGTAGTAGGCAAGGATTGGTCCTGGTTCTCTCGTGATCAATTCTTTCACATTCTGGAAAGCAATGTCGTGTTGCTTGTCCCAGAGAAACTCACTGGACTGCTTTAGCAGTTGACGCAGGGGTGCATTAGCATTGGAGAGGCTGGGTGCGAACTTGGCTAAGTAGTTGACCATGCCAAGCACTGTTTCCAGCTCTGCACGGTTCTTTGGTGGCTCCATTTCTTTAATGGCTGAGATCTTCTGTGGGTCTGGCTTGACTCCATTCGCTGTGAGAAGATGTCCAAAGTAGCTGACCTCTGTAGCGCCGACTGTGCTCTTCTCGGGGTTGAGCCGGACTCCTCTCTCGCGGGACCTTTGCAGCATCGCACGGAGGTTTCGGTCGTGCTCCTCTTTGGTTCGACCATAGACAAGGATGTCATCCACAATTGCCACGACTCCGTCAAGGCCTTCGTACACTTCGTCGATCTTTCGCTGAAACTCGTCTTGGGCTGAGATCATCCCAAAAGGCAGGCGACGGAACCTGTAGCGTCCAAATGGTGTGTTGAATGTTGTGAGCTTAGATGACTCTTCTGTGAGCTTGATAGCCCAGTAGCCTGATCTAGCGTCCATGACACTGAAGTAGTGTGCTCCCGCTAGCTTGTGTATGATGCCATCTAGTGTCGGTAAAGGGTAGCGGGGGCGTTTGATAGCCTTGTTCAAGTCTCTTGGGTTGAGACATACTCTGAGCTTGCCTGTGCGTGGTTTCTCCACCACCACTAACGCATTTACCCAGTCAGTTGGTTCTGTAACCTTGGTAACTATGTCAGATTGCTCCATGCTCTCCAACTCTTTCTTCAGACGGGCACGGAGAGCAAGGGGAATCTTTCTCGGTGGGTAGACCACAGGGGTTGCGTCTGGGTCAAGGTGAATGGTACATTCTCCTGGGAATAATCCTATTCCTGTAAAAACATCAGCAACTCCTCCAGTACATTTTCTGTCTCTACTGGTGCTGTCACTGATAAAACTAGCTTGATGAGGTCCATATCTAAACATGCTTTAAGACCTAGCACTGCAGGTGCTCGAGTGTCAACAACGTAAAAGTCCAACATCATGTCACTTTCCTTGTATTTGCATTTGAAAGTACATGTGCCTTTTACTGGGAGCTGTTCACCCCCATAACCAGTCAGTCTGCGTGTGGTGGGCTGTAGCTCAAACTCAGATGTCAAGCTGCGGTACTTATTCAGAGGAATAATGTTTACTTGTGCACCAGTGTCTAGTTTGAACTTTAGCTCTGTGCCTTGTGTTCCTATCTCAATGTCAGCAAAGGCTTGCTCTGTCCCTGATATTTGACTTTTCTGTGTCACTGAGTCAATAAACAGTTCATCAGCGTTTGACTCTTTGATTGACATTTCATCTTCACTCACTGCGTGTACTGTTTTCCCACGGTAAGCTCTGCACGCTTTTGCAAAGTGATTCCATTTTCCACATTTAGTACACTGTTTGCCTTTAGCTGGGCAATTTCCTTGTACGCCATGCACTTTGTATCCACACTATCCACATGTTTTGGGGCGTTTTGAGTCTGTGTCGCTCTGTTTTGGAGTTCTGTCTCTCTCCGTTCTAAAACGCGCTCTCTGGGCATCGGAGGTGAGCTGTGACGTCTGCCTGACTGCGTGCACTGCTTGTTCACGTGATGTGCTCGTGCTGCGGCGCGAAATGGCCTTCATCTGAGCCTGTGCTAGCTCGTGAGACCTGGCTATGTCGATAGCTCTGTCCAGCGTTAGCTCAGACCCAACATTCAGAAGTTTCTCTCTCACTCGCGGTGACTGTATTCCAAATACAATACGGTGTTTCACAAGCAGACGCAGCTCAGTCACAAACTGTTCAAAAGATTCGCTAGCTCCTTGTACTTTCTCATGGAATTTGTACCTAGCAAAAATCGTATTGGTCTTCGGCACCACATATGCTTCAAAACGATCGTAGTATATTTTCAGTACCTTTGATTCAGCCTCGGTAAGTGTCAAGGTGTTGTAAATACCTCTCCCTTTTTCACCGATCCAGAGGAGCAGGTAGCTGCACTTCTCCTCTTCTCCTCTTTCCTTCAGAGGACCCGTGAACATTAGCTCCACATGCTGTTTGTACTTACGCCATGCATCGGGTAAGTTTGTAGACTCCCAGTCCATTCGAGGTGAAGGAACACCAGCAAAATCCATCTTGTAATACCTTTTACTCTGACACCATGTCTTGTTTTGCACACTTTGTACAAAATAATAGAATGCAGTACTAGAGGATATTTCTAAATGTAGCTCTTTATTAGCTAGTTACCACAGGCATGTTCACGTATCATCCAACTAACACCAACCGACCAATTTCAAACTTCCCGGGCTTACTTAACCAATCATAGCACAGTATGATACAGCGGTAAGATCCATCCAATTACAATTCAGTATGTTTACACATATGAATATTACAGTGTGTTAGTGTGTGTTAGTGTGTTAGTGTGTGTTAATGTGTGTTAATGTGTGTTAGTGTGTGTTTGTGTGTGTTAATGTGTGTTAATGTGTGTTAGTGTGTGTTAGAGTGTGTTAGTGTGTGTTAGAGTGTGTTAGTGTGTGTTAGAGTGTGTGTTAGTGTGTTAATGTGTGTTAGAGTGTTAGTGTGTGTTAGTGTGTTTAGTGTGTTAGTGTGTGTTAGTGTGTGTTAATGTGTGTTAGTTTGTTTTAGTGTGTGACACATGACTATTATTGTGTGGTGGTCTGAGGCCAGCTCTCTTGTCTGTATCCTGCACAATGAAGAGAGAGAGATTACTATCTAGTTACTGTCAACATCATACACAAACACATGCGCACGTGCATGGACACGTGCACACACACATTCACACAAACACATTCACACATGCACATGATTTACCACTATTCTGTACTAAAAGCTACAAGACACAGCAGAACTTCACTTCCTTAATATGCACCTGCAGGCATACAAATGCACTCAGAATCTCATTCACACACACCTTCATTTACCTTCTACCAGATACAGTGGAAAATAATTTCTATTACTTATGATGCCTAATAATTTACATTACTTATGATGCCCGATATCCACCTGTCTGTCTGTCTGTCTGTCTGTCTGTCTGTCTGTCTGTATGGGTAGATGATAGTCTATCAGTCAGCCAGTCAGCCAGTCAGCCAGTCAGCAAGTCTGTCAGCCAGTCAGCCAGTCAGCCAGCCAGCCAGCCAGTCAGTAAGCCAGCCAGCCAGCCAGCCAGCCAGCCTGTCAGTCTGCCAGTCTGTCAGACAGTCTGTCAGACAGTCTGTCAGACAGCCAGCCAGTCTGTCTGTCAGCCAGCCAGCCAGTCTGTCAGCCTGCCAGTCAGCCAGCCAGTCAGTCTGCCAGTCAGCCAGTCAGCCAGTCAGTCAGTCATCCAGTCAGCCAGTCAGTCAGTAAGCCAGTCAGTCAGCCAGCCAGCCAGTCAGCCAGCCAGCCAGTCGGTCAGCCAGCCAGTCGGTCAGCCATTCAGTCTGCCAGTCAGCCAGTCAGCCAGTCAGCCAGTCAGTCAGGCAGCCAGTCAGTCAGCCAGCCAGCCAGTCAGCCAGCCAGTCTGTCAGCCAGTCTGTCAGCCAGTCTGTCAGCCAGTCTGTCAGCCAGTCTGTCAGGCAGTCTGTCAGCCAGTCAGCCAGTTAGCCAGTCAGCCAGCCAGTCTGTCAGTCTGTCAGCCAGACAGCCTGACAGACAGACAGTCAGCCAGTCAGCCAGTCAGCCAGTCAGTCAGTTAGCCAGCCAGTCAGCCAGTCAGCCAGTCAGCCAGTCAGCAAGTCTGTCAGCCAGTCAGCCAGTCAGCCAGTCAGCCAGCCAGCCAGCCAGTCAGCCAGTCAGTAAGCCAGCCAGCCAGCCAGCCAGCCTGTCAGTCTGCCAGTCTGTCAGACAGTCTGTCAGACAGTCTGTCAGACAGCCAGCCAGTCTGTCTGTCAGCCAGCCAGCCAGTCTGTCAGCCTGCCAGTCAGCCAGCCAGTCAGTCTGCCAGTCAGCCAGTCAGCCAGTCAGTCAGTCATCCAGTCAGCCAGTCAGTCAGTAAGCCAGTCAGTCAGCCAGCCAGCCAGTCAGCCAGCCAGCCAGTCGGTCAGCCAGCCAGTCGGTCAGCCATTCAGTCTGCCAGTCAGCCAGTCAGCCAGTCAGCCAGTCAGTCAGGCAGCCAGTCAGTCATCCAGTCAGCCAGCCAGCCAGCCAGTCAGTCAGCCAGTCTGTCAGCCAGTCTGTCAGCCAGTCTGTCAGCCAGTCTGTCAGGCCAGTCTGTCAGCCAGTCAGCCAGTTAGCCAGTCAGCCAGCCAGTCTGTCAGTCTGTCAGCCAGACAGCCTGACAGACAGACAGTCAGCCAGTCAGCCAGTCAGCCAGTCAGTCAGTTAGCCAGCCAGTCAGCCAGCCAGTCAGTCTGCCAGTCTGTCAGCCAGTCAGTCATCATTTATAACTACGCTGGCAATTCATCCAGTATTCACATTCTTCATCCCATAGAATGCAATGACCTCCCTCCCACAACCTGCTTGAGTTTCAGATGAGATCTCTCAGATATCCAGTGTTCAAGAGGGCGTTAAATCACACACACTGATTAACAGATCAAATCACAAACATTCCTTAGACTGATTTCCTGAGCTCCCCATCTTGTTAGTTGGAAATGGTGTCATTGTTTAGTGAGATCTATCACTTCTCTCCCTCCTTTTTCTTCTCCCATCCTCTTCTTCTCTTCTTCCTCCTCCTCTTCTTCCTCACAGTAGCCTTGGAAGAAAAGATCGATGTGAATGAAAAGAGTGGTGCATTGATGAGAAGTTAAGGCATGGATTTTTATTGTGATGAGTGGACAAAAGGGATATGTGCACTGGACAGGAGAATGAATATAATGCATCAAGGTTTACCTCTTCAATTGGATGCTAGATTTTATGCTATTTAAGTTGAATTATAAATCTTGTAATTCTAGACGTTTACAATGTAACTTATACTAAAGTTTATACGCCATTTTTAAGTTTATATACATTACCTAGATTGGACAAGGACACTGTTAGCTTTATCATAGCTTCCCTAAGGATGGAATTAGGCTTCAAAAGTAATTTACACATTTGGAAATGACTTTTTCCTATCTGTGACTTACCTTTTCCTGGTTACTGGTGTTAGGGTCATGGAGTACTTTCTTTTTTTTCTTATCACTGAAGCTCTTTTCCTAACGCGGACTGAGATTTAAAACTACATTTAAAACCTCTAATAGATGGGGTAACCTTATCTTCAGCAGGACCTAGGTCATAGGTATTTGACATATTCTAACTCGTTAAACTAGTCAGATGAAGAGAACATGTCTTTCCTACATTACATTTAGTTTTAGAATGGTCCAGTAAGGCTGTGAAACTTCTGACCTAATATATCCACACTTAACTGAAAGTTTTGTGCAAATCTTCCATTGATAGCAGTGCATGACTTAAGCAAAAGTATGGTCTTAAGAGATTGCTCAAGTTTGAGCACAAGGACAAATTCACTATCTTAAATGGAAAGTTCAGCCCTTAAAACTCGTTACTCCCACCGTACAGATTTGAGGGTCACTAGCACATGATTATAAACCTAGAATATGTCCTCGGATAAAGAACTTTGAAAACCGAGGTGAAAGATATGAAACTACTAATAATAAAATTATTGTATTCTACACACCCATGACACCAAAACATTCTGTCAGTGGTTCCCTGATCTCTGAAGAGTTTATAAATGCTTGTAAAGGTCATTACAAAATGTAATGCATTGACTGTCCCACCATCAGACCACCCCATGTATGTATAAGTCCTCTCTCTTTACATAATTACTGTAACGCCCAGGCCTGAGATGACAGGCTGGAGCGTGTTGGTTTCGTTTTGGTGTAGGGTTTGTGTTCTAGGGTGTCTATTTCTATGTTGGGATAATGGTTCCCAATTAGAGGCAGCTGAGTCTCGTTGTCTCTAATTGGGAACCATATATATGTTTGGGAGTTGCACTTCAGTTTCGTGGGTTATTGTTTATGTTACGTTCATCATGTTCAGTCGGGTTCTTGTCTTTCGTGTCTAGTTAGGTTTCTCCAGTCATGTCTAGTTAGGTTTCTCCGTTCGTGTTTAGTTAGGTTTCGCCAGTCGTGGTTAGGTTAGGTTTCGCCAGTCGTGGTTATGTTTAGATCTTTGTGTTGAGTTTAGAATTTAGCGTTAGGGCTCACGTCTTGTTTCTTCGTTTATTGTTTTGTTCTGTCCCGTCCGTCAATAAATATGTATTCTGGCTACATCGCTGCGTCTTGGTCTGTCCCGAAGGAAGAGAATCGTGACAATTACATCTGTCTCTTTGTATAAGTACTTCTTGGAGTTCTGTCTCTTTATATAATCACATCTGGAGTCCTGTCTCTTTATATAATTACATCTGGAGTCCTGTCTCTTTGTAATTATGTCTGGAGTCCTGTCTCTTTGTAATTATGTCTGGAGTCCTGACTCTTTGTAATTATGTCTGGAGTCCTGTCTCTTTGTATAAGTACATCTTGGAGTTCTGTCTCTTTATATGACTACATCTGGAGTCCTGTCTCTTTATATAATTACATCTGGAGTCCTGTCTCTTTATATAATTACGTCTGGAGTCCTGTCTATTTATATAATTACGTCTGGAGTCCTGTCTATTTCTATAATTACGTCTGGAGTCCTGTCTCTTTGTATAATTACTTCTGGAGTCTTGTCTCTGTATATAATTAAGTCTGGAGTCCTGTCTATTTGTATAATTACAGCTAGAGTCCTGTCTCTTTATATAATTACATCTGGAGTCCTGTCTCTCTGTATAATTGCGTCTGGAGGCCTGTCTCTTTGTATAATTACAGCTAGAGTCCTGTCTCTTTATATAATTACATCTGGAGTCCTGTCTCTCTGTATAATTGCGTCTGGAGGCCTGTCTCTTTGTAATTATTTCTGGAGTCCTGTCTCTTTGTATAAGTACATCTTGGAGTTCTGTCTCTTTATATGACTACATCTGGAGTCCTGTCTCTTTATATAATTACATCTGGAGTCCTGTCTCTTTATATAATTACGTCTGGAGTCCTGTCTATTTATATAATTACGTCTGGAGTCCTGTCTCTTTGTATAAGTACATCTTGGAGTCCTGTCTCTTTGTATAATTACAGCTAGAGTCCTGTCTCTTTATATAATTACATCTGGAGTCCTGTCTCTTTGTATAATTACGTCTGGAGTCCTGTCTCTTTATATAATTACGTCTGGAGTCCTGTCTATTTATATAATTACGTCTGGAGTCCTGTCTATTTATATAATTACGTCTGGAGTCCTGTCTCTTTGTATAATTACTTCTGGAGTCTTGTCTCTGTATATAATTAAGTCTGGAGTCCTGTCTATTTGTATAATTACAGCTAGAGTCCTGTCTCTTTATATAATTACATCTGGAGTCCTGTCTCTCTGTATAATTGCGTCTGGAGGCCTGTCTCTTTGTATAATTACAGCTAGAGTCCTGTCTCTTTATATAATTACATCTGGAGTCCTGTCTCTCTGTATAATTGCGTCTGGAGGCCTGTCTCTTTGTAATTATGTCTGGAGTCCTGTCTCTTTGTATAAGTACATCTTGGAGTTCTGTCTCTTTATATGACTACATCTGGAGTCCTGTCTCTTTATATAATTACATCTGGAGTCCTGTCTCTTTATATAATTACGTCTGGAGTCCTGTCTATTTATATAATTACGTCTGGAGTCCTGTCTCTTTGTATAAGTACATCTTGGAGTCCTGTCTCTTTGTATAATTACAGCTAGAGTCCTGTCTCTTTATATAATTACATCTGGAGTCCTGTCTCTTTGTATAATTACGTCTGGAGTCTTGTCTCTGTATATAATTAAGTCTGGAGTCCTGTCTATTTGTATAATTACAGCTAGAGTCCTGTCTCTTTATATAATTACATCTGGAGTCCTGTCTCTCTGTATAATTGCGTCTGGAGGCCTGTCTCTTTGTATAATTACAGCTAGAGTCCTGTCTCTTTATATAATTACATCTGGAGTCCTGTCTCTTTGTATAATTAAGTCTGAAGTCCTGTCTATTTGTTAGGATAACTTTGCAATCTCCCCTCCAGAGAGACCCCCCCTCCAGTGAGACCCCCCTCTTCCAGAGAGACCCCCCTAATGTTAAATATTCATTACGAATATAGACCTAGTGGTGGAGTAATCATAACAACCACTGTAACCTTGAGTGGCTCGCCTCGGCATGTATACATACACACACACACACAAATACACACGCACACGCGCACACACACACACACACACACACACACACATACACACACGCACACATATATGGACACACACACACACTCACACATAGGCATGTAAAAATGCAAACACAAACTAGCCCGCATGCATACACACCACACACTCACGCCCACACACTGCTCCTTCACTCCAATCCAAGTGTAATGCCAATTATTATTATGTCAAGTGTCAGACGCTGGCCTTGATTTCAGCCGATAGATTTCAGCAGCATGCCAATCCTGTTATTGGAATAATGTTGAAGGGGTTGGATGAAATAGGGAATTTGACTGGGCAATCAGAAGTACAGTTGGTGAGATGGACTATGTATGGACATATCTATTATCTAAATAGATATTGTGTTTGACTGACTGAGTGAGTCTATGGAAATGCAAATGATTCATGAATAAAAATGTGATTAGGAGGCTGTCAAGCTATCAATCTCTCCCAGTCCTTGACCTGCTATGGTTGCTTTAGTGGAGTTTGGGAATATTGTCAGGTGACCAGTAAGAGTGTGTTAATATATCAATGACATGGCCTCTACAGGGACTGAGAGGATATAACAGTGACATGGCCTCTACAGGGACTGAGAGGATATAACAGTGGCATGGCCTCTACAGGGACTGAGAGGATATAACAGTGACATGGCCTCTACAGGGACAGTGTTAACTTCTTAGGGAGCGGCAGCAGAGGTGACGGTTTTGGAGAGTCTGGCATGCCCAAAGAAAAATGCCTGCCACTCAGGCCCAGAAAATAGAATATGCACATAATTAGTACTATTGGACTCTGAAGTTTCTAAAAGTGTTAACATACTGTCTGTGAGTATAACAGAACTGATATAGCAGGCGAAAACCAGAGGAAAATCAATTTGGATTTGCAGTTTGTTTTGTACTTGACCTTCTTCTCCAGGCTGCCGATTCATTTTTATTTTAACCAGGACTGAGACTGCAGTACCTATAGCTTCCACTAGATGTCAGCAGTCTCTATACAAAGACTGGGAGCGATAGGTTTAAACAAAACGGATAGGAACAGGAAATAGTCAAGGGAGCTCGGGCGCGATTCTGGCTGGAGTGCCCCCCTTTATTTTACTTATATAAGGTATAGGTGACCATCCGAGTGAAATATTATCGCTAATATTCATAAAAGGATAGCTAAGGATGCATTATAACTGGTCTTTGATTTGTTTAGGAAAAGTTTATAGGTATATTTGAACGCGTTTTCTTCATGTTTCAATGGGCAATTCGACGTTGGATTTTCTGAACATAACACGCCAACCAAACGGAGATTTATGGATATAATAAATTACTTTTTCTAACAAAATAACCATTGGATGTCTTCGTTGGACACTTGGGAAGCCCTCAGCAGAAGTTCTTCGAAAGGTAAGGGATTTGTTTTCGTTTTGATATGGGTTTTGTGTGAACCGCGCTGGTTTATGAATTTATGCTAATGGGAAATATTGGAGGTGCTGTCTTCAAACAATCAAATGTTGTGCTTTCGCCGTAAGGCTTTTTTGAAATCTGACAATGCTGTGATATTGCCAAGAAGTAGAGCTTTTGATGACTAGGCAACAGTTGTATATTGACGAATGTTTAATAATTCAACTTTGGGATTTTGAATTTGGCGCCTTACATTTCACCGGGTAGTGTCGGTAGCGCCAAACTACTCCCTAAGTAATTCATATAACAGTGAAATGGTCTCTAAAGGGACTGTGTTAATATATCAGTGACATGGCCTTGACAGGGACTGTGTTAATATATCAGTGACATGGCCTCTACAGGGACTGAGAGGATATAACAGTGACATGGCCTCTACAGGGACTGTGCTAATATATCAGTGGCATGGCCAGTACAGGGACTGTGTTAATATATCAGTGACATGGCCTCTACAGGGACTGAGAGGATATAACAGTGACATGGCCTCTACAGGGACTGTGCTAATATATCAGTGGCATGGCCTCTACAGGGACTGAGAGGATATAACAGTGGCATGGCCTCTACAGGGACTGTGCTAATATATCAGTGGCATGGCCTCTATAGGGACTGAGAGGATATAACAGTGACAGACACGCTCAAAGGGCCTTGCACATATTCACACACACAGATACACACACACACAGATACACACACACACACACACACACACTGGTACTCTTCACTGCTGGACACCTGTTCGTTATCGCTCTCTGTGGGTGACTCAGCTTCGTTCCGTTTTGTCGCGCCCACACATTCCCTCCACCTGTGTGTTTGTGTATGTGCTTGTGCTTGTGCTTGTGCTTGTGTTTGTGTTTGTGTTTGTGTTTGTTTGAGTGTGTGTGTGTGTAAGTGTGTGTGTGTGTGTTTGTGTTTATGTTTGTTCTTGTGTTTGTGTGAGAGTGTGTGTGTGTGTGTGTGTTTGTGGTTTCCACCCACCCTTTACCTAATTCCATGTTTTCCCATGATGCCCTAGGAATGTCCCATAAAGCACCGTTTAAAGCGGAGTAGTTTGATCAACTCATGTCTAAGTGTTACAGCTGCTGTTCCTAACGTCTACAATCTACTAGCCTTTTGAATCAGCTGTAGAGATGTGCTTGGAGAAGCCAGAGCTGAACCCGTAGCCTCTGAACGTTTCCTCTGGTGTCGGTCTGTCAGTGTCACTGATGAACAGTCTGAGGACTAACTCTCAGTATTCAGCCCAAATCAATTATTTCACTGCCCACTAATGGAATGCCTTTGAGAGGTGTAGAGCCGCACCCATCCTTTACTGACGTCGGAGAGACTCTACACTCCAAAAGGATTCTTCTTTTTGGGAACCCACAGTAGAAATATTTTTATCTGCAACCAAAAAGTTTTTTCAAACGGTTCTCCTATGGGGTTCTAGGTTGCAAAAAGCAACCAAAAAAGCAGAAGATATTCAAACATTATATTTCTACATCACACACAGCAGGTGGTCATGGCAACGGCTCGTACATCACACACAGCAGGAGGTCATGTCAACGGCTCGTACATCACACACAGCAGGTGGTCATGGCAACGGCTCGTACATCACACACACAGCAGGTGGTCATGGCAACGGCTCGTACATCACACACAGCAGGAGGTCATGTCAACGGCTCGTACATCACACACAGCAGGTGGTCATGGCAACGGCTCGTACATCACACACACAGCAGGTGGTCATGGCAACGGCTCGTACATCACACACAGCAGGAGGTCATGTCAACGGCTCGTACATCACACACAGCAGGTGGTCATGTCAACGGCTCGTACATCACACACAGCAGGAGGTCATGGCAACGGCTCGTACATCACACACAGCAGGAGGTCATGTCAACGGCTCGTACATCACACACAGCAGGTGGTCATGGCAACGGCTCGTACATCACACACACAGCAGGTGGTCATGGCAACGGCTCGTACATCACACACAGCAGGAGGTCATGTCAACGGCTCGTACATCACACACAGCAGGAGGTCATGGCAACGGGTCGTACATTACACACAGCAGGTGGTCATGGCAACGGTAGATAACGGCTTGTACACTCCAGTCAACATTCTACATCCAGATGTGAAACAAATTCCTATTCTGTCATAACCAGGCATTTTTAAAACCAACTGTCATTTTCAAAACTCCTTTTCTCTCTTTTCTCTCCCTTTTTAAAGGAAAGTTTGCAGAAATATGGAGATGTGTGACCCAAGGGCACGGAGGCTGTCAAGATATTTAAAGGTAGAAGTGTATTTGCGTGTGTGAAGTGTCAAGTGTGTGTGTGTGATTGTGTGTGGGTGTGTGTGGGTGTTTGTGTGTGCTTGTGTGTGTGCGTGCATGTGTGAAGTTTGTGTGTGTGAGTGTGGGTGTGTGCGTGTGTGTGGGTGTGTGCGGGTGTGTGGGTGTGTGCGGGTGTGTGGGTGTGTGTGTGCAGGTGTGTAGGTGTGTGTGTGCGGGTGTGTGGGTGTGTGCGTGTGTGTGGGTGTGTGCGGGTGTGTAGGTGTGTGTGTGGGTGTGTGTGTGTGTGTGTGTACATCTGAGCGTCTAAATGAGGGGGGCTCAGCGAAGCCGAAACTAAACCCCAGTGTCAGTGATTAGAACAGAACCTGAGTGTCTCTCCTCCTCCTCAAATGATCTTCCTGCTGTCTTATACAGATACATGGCCCGCTGAAGACGATTTGTATTGGCCAAAAGTTTGAGTGAAACAAGTGCAATTAAATTACAGAGAGAAGGAAAAGTACATTAGAGTGGATTGATTGGGTCGATGCTAGTCTATATGAACACTTAAAATATCCAATATTCATGTGGGTAACAAAAAAGTTAAATGCATTAATTTATTTGCCTGTTTTTACACAGTGTTTGTGTGTGTGTGTTTGTGTGTGTTTGTGTGTTTGTACGCATCACCTTGAAGCTGAGGCTGAACAATCAGATATTTGATCAAGGCTTAGCTATACGACTTAATCCCCAGAAGTCTAATAGATTCTCACCCAAGTTGCATTTATGCAATTTTGCTTCCTGATGCAATTCAATAGAAATGTATCTGTGCAATTCCGGCACCCAGGATTAGGTTCTCTGTGTGTGTGTGTGTGTGTGTGTTGTTGTGTATGTTTGTGTGTGTGTGTGTGTGTGTGTGTGTCTGTGTGTGTGTGTGTGTGTTTGTGGTCGAGGAGTAATGCCTCAAAGCTAATGTTAATCTAAAGTCTAAGAGGGTGAATTTGAAACGGAGGAGGAATATCAAATCGTATTTCATGACCTTGGTTTAGATGATACATACATTAATGTGTATTTCCTATAAAAATACTGGCAGCCCTTTTTCTTGCTGGCAGGCTGATCACGTTTTCTTAGTCTTCCGAGGCAAGTTCACACACAGGAACATCCTCACAGGCAGGCTGGCAGTAAGGCAGGAAGGAAGGCAGGAAGGAAGGCAGGAAGGAGGGTAGGAAGGAAGTAAGGCAGGAGAGAGGAAGGAGGGCAGGAAGGAAGGAAGGTAGGAAGGAAGGCAGGAAGGCAGGAAGGAAAGGAAGGGAGGAAGAAGTGATGAAGTGCTTCTACACCTGCATTGCTTGTTAGTTGGGGTTTTTAGGCTGGGTTTCTGTACAGCACTTTGTGACATCAGCTGATGTAAGAAGGGCTTTATAAATACATTTAATTGATTAATTGATTAAGAAAGGAAGGCAGGACGGACGGAAGGTAGGAAGGCATGCAGGAAAGACAGCAGGTAAGCAGGAAGGAAGGAAGGAAGACAAGAGGGACGGAAGGTCATGCTGTTTAATCAGCTTCTTAAAATGCCACACCTGTCAGGTGGATGGGTTATCCTGGAAAAGGTGAAACGCTAACTAACAGGGATGTTAACAAATTTGTGCACAACATATTATAGAAATAGGCTTTTTGTGCATATGGAACATTTCTGTGATTTTTTTATTTCAGCTCATGAAACGTGGGACCAAGGCTTTACATCTTGCGTTGATATGTAACCAAAATGCACATTCTCCCACCAGAGATGTGTTCCCATCAAATTGACTTGTTGCTGGTAAACGGCTGTGTGTGATGACGTAATGCACATAAAAATGACTTCTTAAGTTAAATGGGTTTCCATCCGCATTTTCAAAAACCCACAGTTCTACATCAGAGGCTGACGACAAACCATCATCGCTGTCGTACTTCTCCTCTCTCCTTCACAACACTGTCGTACTGCTCTTCTCTCCTTCACAACACTGTCGTACTTCTCCTCTCTCCTTCACAACACTTTCGTACTGCTCTTCTCTCCTTCACAACACTGTCGTACTGCTCTTCTCTCCTTCACAACACTGTCGTACTGCTCTTCTCTCCTTCACAACACTGTCGTACTTCTCCTCTCTCCTTCACAACACTGTCGTACTGCTCTTCTCTCCTTCACAACACTGTCGTACTGCTCTTCTCTCCTTCACAACACTGTCATACTTCTCCTCTCTCCTTCACAACACTGTCGTACTGCTCTTCTCTCCTTCACAACACTGTCGTACTGCTCTTCTCTCCTTCACAACACTGTCATACTGCTCTTCTCTCCTTCACAACACTGTCGTACTGCTCTTCTCTCCTTCACAACGCTGTCATACTTCTCCTCTCTCCTTCACAACACTGTCGTACTGCTCTTCTCTCCTTCACAACACTGTCGTACTGCTCTTCTCTCCTTCACAACACTGGCGTACTTCTCCTCTCTACTTCACAACACTGTTGTACTTCTCCTCTCTCTATTACAACACTGTCGTACCTCCTGACGCCAAACTCTCTATATTGGTTTCTTCTCTTCCTCTCCTCCTTCAGTTGCATTGATCTCATAACACTGGAATGGGATGCAGCCCGTCGGTGTCGACGGTCAGTGATTGGTTTAAAGGGATGGACTACCCTGTAGCCCCAGGGGCTGGAGTCAGATGTACTTCCTGATGAAAGGAAATTGTTTTTTTCCTATTGGGTCAAATATTAATATAGAAAAAGGGAGGGGTGCCATGAAAGAAGTGTGCACGCTTATGTGTGTAAGAGCGTGTGCACCTGTTTGTGTGTGTGTGTGTGTGTGTGTGTGTGCGAATGTACGCAGCTGTGTGTGTGTGTTAATGCCATGTACGCTAAGCCCTTGGAACTGCCCTTGGAACTCTTAGCCGTCACACCTCAGGTGCCTGCGTGTGTGTATGTGAGTGTATTCGTGAGTGTCTAAATATTTGTACACTGCTGTGAAAAAGTATTTGCCACTTTTCTGATTTTCAAAATTTCTGCATATTTTTTATACTGAATGTAATGAGATTTTCAACCAAAACCTAACATTAGATAAGGGGAACCTGAGTTCACAAGTAAACACACAAAAAAATACATGTATTTTGTTTATTTAATTAACAAATTTAAACAACAACCATTTCCCCTGTGTGAAAAAGTAATTGGCCCCTTACACCCAATAACTGGTGGTGCCATCTTTAGCTTCAATGACTGCAACCAAATGCATCCTGTAGGTGAGCAGTCTCTCACATCACTGTGGAGGAATTTTGGCCCACTATTGCATTCAGAACGTCTTCAACGCTGCAACGTTTGTGGGTTTTCAAGCATGAACTGCTCCTTTTAAGTCCTGCCACAACATTTTAGTTAGGATTAGGTCTAGGCCATTTAAAAACTTCAAATATGTTGTGTTTTAACCATTTTCAAGTAGACTTGATTGTGTGTTTTGGATCATTGTCTTGCTGCATGACCCAGCTGTTCTTTAGCTTCAACTCACAGACGGATGGTCTGACACTGTCCTGTAGAATCCTCTGATACAAAGCATAATTTATGATTCTTTCTATTAAGGCTAGTCATCCAGGTACTGAGTCAGCAAAGTTTCCCCAAACCATTGTGTGTACATTCATGAGGGGAAAAAAAACGATTTAAATTTTAGAATAAGGCTGTAACGTAACAAAATTTGGAAAAAGTCGAGGAGTCTGAATATTTTCCGAATGCACTTCATTTTCACAACACATCACAAGAAATGGGGTTGGTCATTTTAGCTTTACATGTACGCCATCATCTTGAATCTCCCTTGCTGAAAGCCACGTCTCTCCTGTGAAAATATGCACCTATAACCTTTCTTGACATTTGCTTACTTTCAAAAGAAACATGTTTGGTCTTGTTTGAATCAGCCCAATTCTCTGGTTATAAATAAAATAATCACGATTGTTCACATCTCTGGCAATTAATAAAACATAATTTAAATGTAAACTTTAAAGGTTTTAGGGTTCTGAACAGACCACAACCCACCCATCAGGTCCAACCAAACCTCCTAACCAATCCACAACATGAATCAAAGCCACAATATGTATTTGTATCACAAGCATGCTCATGCGCACACACACATACACGCTACATCAAAACCCTCTGGATAAAAGCCCTCCACACTAAAGTAACCAGATTGGCGGGATATTTAAATAGAACTATAAAACCATGTGGTTATTACATCGTATAACCCCACCAAGCCCCACTCATTAGCATGAACACATTTGACAGATTTAACCTTATACTAACTACTTCATCGAGATAAATACAATGTCATTGAAGAGAGGAAAAACAAAGCCCTGAGAGATACACAGAACAGGTCTGAGAGATACACAGGACAGGACTGAGAGATACACAGGACAGGTCTGAGAGATACACAGGACAGGTCTGAGAGATACACAGGACAGGTCTGAGAGATACACAGGACAGGTCTGAGAGATACACAGGGCATTCTCAGAGATACACAGAACAGGTCTGAGAGATACACAGGACAGGTCTGAGAGATACACAGGACAGGTCTGAGAGATACACAGGGCAGGTCTGAGAGATACACAGGACAGGTCTGAGAGATACACAGAACAGGACAGAGATACAGGACAGGACTGAGAGATACACAGGACAGGTCTCAGCAAAAACAACTAGCCACCCAGTACACTGTTACCTTAATTAGCTATTCTCTCCATCCACTGATGGAATAAACACACAC
Source organism: Brachymystax lenok tsinlingensis (assembly GCA_030435695.1). Lineage (NCBI taxonomy): Eukaryota > Metazoa > Chordata > Actinopteri > Salmoniformes > Salmonidae > Brachymystax > Brachymystax lenok. The sequence continues at coordinate 40,902,257 of CM059816.1, forward strand.
ACAAACAAAACACATCGAAACTGCCCCGTAAACATACACACACTCTTGCCGAATGCGCTAATGGGAAAATAGAGGATTTATATCAGCGATGTTACCATTGGTGATTTCCCATGAGCAGGAAGTGCGCGTCACTGTTTCTGTTCCCCCCCTGCGTCACACAGAAAAAATTGTTACATTCCATCTGGCAAGACTGGAGGCTCAAATTCCTCTGAAGTATTCTAATGGAGTGATTATCTTCGTGATACTTTGCCATGAGTTTTAGATTGAAGTTAGCAGTTAGTCAAATATGATTTGCACCTTGACCCTAAAAATAGTACTCCTTTGCAAAATATGACATCCTTGTATCTTATGTGTTAATGTGACGTTTAATTAAATCAGAACAAAGCTACCATTTACAGTACTTTGTTTACCTTTGTTGGTGCATGACTTTCCACCTTGCTAGTCAATGAAGTGGTCTTTGCATAGTGCATGCAAACTGCGTGGACTCCACCTGGCTGATTGTTGTTGATACCATCTCCAGTAACAGACAGTCAACCTCTTGAAGTGAAAACAATCCTTTCCTTCCTCATCTCTTAGCTATATGTGATCAGTGGAGAGGAGGTGGGTTAGGGAGACAGCCATCAGTACACTGAAGGATTTAAACCTGCACTGTCATTATCAAATACCTGGGCTTCCCACTCACATGAGAATAATAGAAACACACACAACAGGGTGTGTGTGTGTGTGTGTGTGCGTTTGTGTCAGAATGAACAGCACGACGCAAGGGAGTTTGTGTGTGTGTGTGTCAGATTGAACAGCATGTCACCAGGGTGTGTGTGCGTGTGTATGGGTGTGTGTCAGATTGAACATCATGTCACCAGGGTGTGTGTGTGTGTGTCAGATTGAACAGCACGTCACCAGTGTGTGTGTGTGTGTGTGTGTGTGTGTGTATGGGTGTGTGTCAGATTGAACAGCATGTCACCAGGGTGTGTGTGTGTGCGTGTCAGATTGAACAGCATGTCACCAGGGTGTGTGTGTGTCAGATTGAACAGCATGTCACCAGGGTGTGTGTGTGTGTGTGTGTGTGTCAGATTGAACAGCATGTCATCAGGGTGTGTGTGTGTGTCAGATTGAACAGCATGTCACCAGGGTGTGTGTGTATGTCAGATTGAACAGCATGTCACCAGGGTGTGTATGGGTGTGTGTCAGATTGAACGGCATGTCACCAAGGTGTGTATGGGTGTGTGTCAGATTGAACAGCATGTCACCAGGGTGTGTGTGTGTGTCAGATTGAACAGCATGTCACCAGGGTGTGTGTGTATGTCAGATTGAACAGCATGTCACCAGGGTGTGTGTGTGTGTGTCAGATTGAACAGCATGTCACCAGGGTGTGTGTCAGATTGAACAGCATGTCATCAGGGTGTGTGTGTGTGTGTCAGATTGAACAGCATGTCACCAGGGTGTGTGTGTGTGTGTGTCAGATTGAACAGCATGTCACCAGGGTGTGTGTGTATGTCAGATTGAACAGCATGTCACCAGGGTGTGTTTGTGTCAGATTGAACACCATGTCACCTGGGTGTGTGGGTGATTAACTGTAGGAGAACTGATGGGTCCCTCTCCGCAGCTCAGTGTTAATAATGTAATACAGAGCTCAGTGTTAATAATGTAATATCCAGCTCAGTGTTAATACTGTAATATGTAGCTCAGTGTTAATAATGTAATATTTTAGCTCAGTGTTAATAATGTAATATTTTAGCTCAGTGTTAATAATGTAATATGTGGCTCAGTGTTAATAATGTAATATTTTAGCTCAGTGTTAATAATGTAATATGTAGCTCAGTGTTAATAATGTAATACAGAGCTCAGTGTTAATAATGTAATATCCAGCTCAGTGTTAATAATGTAATATGTAGCTCAGTGTTAATAATGTAATATGTAGCTCAGTGTTAATAATGTAATATGTAGCTCAGTGTTAATAATGTAATATCCACCTCAGTGTTAATAATGCAATATCCAGCTCAGTGTTAATAATGTAATATGTAGCTCAGTGTTAATAATGTAATACGTAGCTCAGTGTTAATAATGTAATATCCAGCTCAGTGTTAATAATGTAATATCCAGCTCAGTGTTAATAATGTAATATGTAGCTCAGTGTTAATAATGTAATATGTAGCTCAGTGTTAATAATGTAATATCCAGCTCAGTGTTAATAATGTAATATCCAGCTCAGTGTTAATAATGTAATATGTAGCTCAGTGTTAATAATGTAATACGTAGCTCAGTGTTAATAATGTAATATGTAGCTCAGTGTTAATAATGTAATATGTAGCTCAGTGTTAATAATGTCATACGTAGCTCAGTGTTAATAATGTAATACGTAGCTCAGTGTTAATAATGTAATATCCTGCTCAGTGTTAATAATGTAATATGTTGCTCAGTGTTAATAATGTAATATTTTAGCTCAGTGTTAATAATGTAATATGTAGCTCAGTGTTAATAATGTTATATGTAGCTCAGTGTTAATAATGTAATATGTAGCTCAGTGTTAATAATGTTATATGTAGCTCAGGTGAGGTGACGGCAGGTGAGGTGACGGTCTGGCGTGCCCATAGCAAAATGCCTGCCACTCAGGCTCAGAAAATAGGATATGCACTTAATTAGTACTACTGGATAGGAAACACTCTGAAGTTTCTAAAAGTGTTAACATAATGTCTGTGAGAATAACACAACTCATTTAGCAGGCAAAAACCAGAGAAAAAAACCATCTGAAAATCAGTTCTACTTCCGGCGCCGACAGAGATGGCAGCCTCGCTTCACGTTCTCAGGAAACCATGCAGTATTTTGTTTTTTTATGTATTACTTCTTACATTGTTACCCCGGAAAATATTAAGTTTTATTACATACAACCGGGAGGGTTGTGAATTTGTTAGATTACTTGTTAGATACTACTGCATGGTCGGAACTAGAAGCACAAGCATTTCGCTACACTCGCATTAACATCTGCTAACCATGTGTATGTGACAAATAAAATTTGATTTGATTTGATTTGATTTGAGTTTCTGGTGACCTTTGGCTCTCTTAGACACACTCCCCTATTGAATCCATTTGTTACCAGGACTGAGACTGCAGTACCTATGGCTTCCAATAGATGTCAAGAGTCTATATATAAAGCCTCAGAGAGATTGGAGTAAGCAGGGCGAATAGGTACAGGAAATTGCATTGGGACCTCAAATGTCAACAAGTTTTCTTGGGCGCGAGTCTGGCTGGCGCGCCCGACTTTATTTTGCTTATATAAGGTATAGGTGACCATCCGAGTGAAATATTATTGCTAATATTCATAAAAGGATAGGATACATTTTAACTGGTATTTGATTTGTTTAGGAAAAGTTTATAAGTATATTTGAAGTTGTTCTCTTGACGTTTCAGTGGGCGATTCGACGTTGTATTTTCTGAACATAACGCGCCAACCAAACTGAGATTTATGGATATAATAAATTACTTTTTCTAACAAAAGAACCATGAATTGTCTTCGTTGGACACTTGGGAAGCCCTCAGCAGAAGTTCTTCAAAAGGTAAGGGATTTGTTTTCGCTGTGAAATGTGTTTTGTGTGAACCGCGATGGTTTATGAATTTATGCTAATGGAAAAATATTAATAATGTAACACTGACTTGCGTGTTACATCATTAACACTGAGCTACATATTACATTATTAACATTGAGCTTCATATTACATTATTAACACTGAGCTATGTATTACATTATTAACTCTGAGCTGTGTATTACATTATTAACATTGAGCTACAAATTACATGATTAACATTGAGCTACATATTACATTATTAACACTGAGCTACATATTACATTATTAACTACTTAGGGAGTGGACACTACCCGGTGAAATGCAAGGCGCCAAATTCAAAATCCAAAAGATGAATTATTAAACATTCATCAATATACAAGTGTTGCATAGTCATCAAAAGCTTTGCTTCTTGGCAATATCACAGCGGTGTCAGATTTCAAAAAGGCTTTACGACGAAAGCACAACATTTGATTGTTTGAGGCTAGCACCTCCAATATTTATGCATTAGCATAAATTCATATCCAGCGCGGGTCACACAAAACCCATATAAGAGCTAAAAAATATCGCTTACCTTTCGAAGAACTTCCGCTGAGGGCTTCCCAAGTGTCCAACGAAGACATCCAGAAAAAGTAATTTATTATATCCATAAATTTCTGTTTGGTTGGCGCGTTATGATCAGAAAATACACCGTCGAGTCGCCCATTGAACCGTCGAGTCGCCCATTGAACCTATAAACTTTCTCCAAAAGAAATCAAACATAATTTTTAATGTATCCTTAGGTATCCTTTTATGTATATTTACTGTAATATTTCAACCGGACGATAACGTGAACAACAGAAAAGGAAAATAACGTTCACATTCTAGCTCTCCATCACGTTCTAGCACTCCTGCTTCCATCCTCATCATGTTCTAGCACTCTTCTTCCATCCCCATCACGTTCTAGCACTTCTGCTTCCATTCCCATCACGTTCTATCACTCCTGCTTCCATCCTCGTCATGTTCTAGCACTCTTGTTCCATCCCCATCACGTTCTAGCACTCCTGCTTCCATCCCCATCACGTTCTAGCACTTCTGCTTCCATCCCCATCACGTTCTATCACTCCTGCTTCCATCCCCATCACTTTGTAGCACTCCTGCTTCCATCCCCATCACGTTCTAGCACTCCTGCTTCCATCCCCATCACGTTCTAGCACTACTGCTTCCATCCCCATCACGTTCTAGCACTCCTGCTTCCATCCCCATCACGTTCTATCACTTCTGCTTCCATCTCCATCACGTTCTAGCATACGTGTGACATGGAGCATGACTTAGTGTGACATGTCAAATGGTATTTTGGTATTTTATTAGGATCCCCATTAGCTGTTGTGAAAGCAGTAGCTCCTCATCCTGGGGTCCACACAGAACATGAATCATGACATAATACAAAACAGTAATAGACAAGGACAGCTCAAGGACAGAACTACATACATAAAAATAAATGTGGAAGAAACTACAAGACACTTGTGTGTGTGTTTCCATGCAAGCACGTGTCTGTTTTGTGTGCATGTGTGCTTATGTAGTTGTGTGTGTGTGTGCTTATGTAGTTGTGTGTGTGCGTGTGTGTGCTTATATAGTTGTGTGTGTGCGTGTGTGATTATATAGTTGTGTGTATGTGTGTGCTTATGTAGTTGTGTTTTTGTGTGTGTGTGCTTATATAGTTGTGTGTGTGCTTATGTAGTTGTGTGTTTGTGTGTGTGTGCTTATATAGTTGTGTGTGTGTGTGTGTGTGCTTATGTAGTTGTGTGTGTGTGCTTATATAGCTGTGTGTGTATATGTGCTTATATAGTTGTGTGTGTGTGTGTGCTTATATGTTTGTGTGTGTGTGTTTGCTTATACAGTTGTGTGTGTGTTTGCTTTTATAGTTGTGTTTGCGTGTGCTTATAAGGTTGTGTGGGTGTGTGTGTGTGTGTGTGTGTGTGTGTGTTTGTGTGTGTGTGTGTGGGTGCGTACCTGTGAGTGTGTGGGTGCGTTCCTGTGTGTGTGTGTGTGTGCGTGTGTGGGCTTACATGTGTGTGTGTTACTTGCTAGTGCACGTTTTACATGAAGTACAGCAGCAGAAGTCTTCAACCTTTTCAGCCTTCAAAACAGACCTTATGATGTATGAGCACGTTCTAGCACTCCTGCTTCCATACCCATCACGTTCTAGCACTCCTGCTTCCATCCCCATCACGTTCTAGCACTCCTGCTTCCATACCCATCACGTTCTAGCACTCCTGCTTCCATCCCCATCACGTTCTAGCACTCCTGCTTCCATACCCATCACTTTCTAGCACTACTGCTTCCATCCCCATCACGTTCTAGCACTCCTGCTTCCATACCCATCACGTTCTAGCACTCCTGCTTCCATACCCATCACGTTCTAGCACTCCTGCTTCCATCCCCATCACGTTCTAGCACTCCTGCTTCCATACCCATCACGTTCTAGCACTCCTGCTTCCATCCCCATCACGTTCTAGCACTCCTGCTTCCATACCCATCACTTTCTAGCACTACTGCTTCCATCCCCATCACGTTCTAGCGATTCTGCTTCCATCCCCATCACGTTCTAGCACTCCTGCTTCCATCCCCATCACGTTCTAGCACTACTGCTTCCATACCCATCACGTTCTAGCGATTCTGCTTCCATCCCCATCACGTTCTAGCACTACTGCTTCCATCCCCATCACGTTCTAGCACTACTGCTTCCATACCCATCACTTTCTAGCACTCCTGCTTCCATACCCATCACGTTCTAGCATACGTGTGACATGGAGCATGACTTAGTGTGACATGTCAAATGGTATTTTGGTATTTTATTAGGATCCCCATTAGCTGTTGTGAAAGCAGTAGCTCCTCATCCTGGGGTCCACACAGAACATGAATCATGACATAATACAAAACAGTAATAGACAAGGACAGCTCAAGGACAGAACTACATACATAAAAATAAATGTGGAAGAAACTACAAGACACTTGTGTGTGTTTGTTTCCATGCAAGCATGTGTCTGTATTGTGTGCATGTGTGCTTATGTAGTTGTGTGTGTGTGTGCTTATCTAGTTGTGTGCTTGTGTGTGTGTGCTTATGTAGTTGTGTTTTTGTGTGTGTGTGCTTATATAGTTGTGTGTGTGTGTGCTCATGTAGTTGTTTGTTTGTGTGTGTGTGTGCTTATATACACTGCTCAAAAAAATTAAGGGAACACTTAAACAACACAATGTAACTCCAAGTCAATCACACTTCTGTGAAATCAAACTGTCCACTTAGGAAGCAACACTGATTGACAATAAATGTCACATGCCGTTGTGCAAATGGAATAGACAACAGGTGGAAATTATAGGCAATTAGCAAGACACCCCCAATAAAGGAGTGGTTCTGAAGGTGGTGACCACAGACCACTTCACAGTTCCTATGCTTCCTGGCTGATGTTTTGGTCACTTTTGAATGCTGGCGGTGCTTTCACTCTAGTGGTAGTCTACAACCCACACAAGTGGCTCAGGTAGTGCAGCTCATCCAGGATGGCACATCAATGCGAGCTGTGGCAAGAAGGTTTGCTGTGTCTGTCAGCGTAGTGTCCAGAGCATGGAGGCGCTACCAGGAGACAGGCCAGTACATCAGGAGACGTGGAGGAGGCCATAGGAGGGCAACAACCCAGCAGCAGGACCACTACCTCCGCCTTTGTGCAAGGAGGAGCACTGCCAGAGCCCTGAAAATGACCTCCAGCAGGCCACAAATGTGCATGTGTCTGCTCAAACGGTCAGAAACAGACTCCATGAGGGTGGTATGAGGGCCCAACGTCCACA
>CM059816.1:40914632-41194632 GCA_030435695.1 Brachymystax lenok tsinlingensis
ATCTAAATATATAATTCCATATTTTCCCGCTGAGCTCCCAGACAAAATTCTAAAAGATTCCTTTCACTCCCTTCCATCTCCGAGTCACATTTCCCTCTCCACTGTTCTGGCTGAGAAGACGCAGTAGATCTGGGATTGAAATGTCGCTTTCAGGAGCGAAGTACAGCAATTACCATTCTGAGCATACATCTCAGAAATCTCGGAAAGCCATATGGAGTCAGGAAGTGTTTTTTTCCGACTCAGTTACCCCGAGCAGCGATAACCTTTATAGACGCTTCAGGAGAAGTTCTACAGGATGTGCTAGAAAACCTTGTGTTTTTAAAGGATTTTCTTAATGTCAGAAGTGTGTGTGTGTGTGTTCCTATCTGTGTCTGTCTGTGGGTGTGTGTGTTTGTGTTTGTGTGTGTTTTTGTGTACAGTGTCTCTTTAATATTGTTGGGCTGTCAGGGGAAATACAACACTAACGCTTTAAGGTTCAAACCATTTCTCTTTCTCTTTCAGGAGCAGACACTGTGCTGTGAGTCACGAACAAGCTAGGATACCAACAAGATCTCACAGTTTGACACGGTATTCAGTGTTCAACGTTCGGGGACGGTTAAGTTTAAGCATTAATTCCGAATAGTTACAAATAATAGATTTGTCTAGCCCTGGGATTGAACAAGCGATGCTTGGACCCGGAACCGGAGCTCACAGCTTACGCCCATCCGTCATACCCATCCACAACGGCCTAGCAAGTCTCAAGTCTACTTGATGGTAACAGCGCTCACTGTTGCCCCTAGTGGCCGGTTATGAAGGCATCACCCCACGTCCTGGGGACCTGGACGAACGTCAAAAATCACCTTTGATCTCGAGTGACCTGACTGAGGATACGGTGGTCAAGGCTTATAGGCCCTTCATATATGTATTTCAGTCCATTGATTTATAAAACCAAATAGAAATTGTTAGAAAGACATTGTTAACCTCTTACATTTAGGCTGGGTTGGCAGGTAGCCTAGTGGTTAGAGCATTGGGCCAGTAACAGAAAGGCTGCTAGATCAAATCCCAGAGCTGACAAGGTAAAAATCTGTCGGTAAGCCATCCATTGTAAATAAGAATTTGTTCTTAACTGACTTGCCTAGTTAAATAAAGGTTAAATAAAAAATAAAGCCTGATTACTAGAAGATTTCAGACCTTTGAGAAAGTCTAAAAACATTGATATATACCTTCCTCACAAAAAAGAAAAAAAACCGAATAATTTAGTTTAATAACTAATAAACCTGTAACCATGAAGAAAAACCCTGTAACCATGCAGAAAAAAACCCTGTAACCATGCAGAAAAACCCTGTAACCATGCAGAAAAACCCTGTAACCATGCAGAAAAAACCCTGTAACCACGTAGAAAAAATGCTGTAACCATGCAGAAAAAAACCTGGAACCACGCAGAATTAATGCGTCAACAATAGATGGTTATCCATAATACGTCGAATTTCGAAGGGAAACTATGAGATCTTGTTGCTTAGATCATCCTGTGCATGTAAATGTAAAATAAATCTGTCTCTCTGTCTCTCTCTCTCTTCTTCTCCCTCAGGGCATGACAGTCTACTGAGGGGTCTAGAGGATAGACAGAGCTTTCTGTCTCTTTAATCTTAGTGCTGAGCTACTGCTGGTCTCGTACGTCCCTCTTCATCTCTCCAATGAAGTTCCTGGACCTCTGCATGCTGGAAAGTCTGATACCTGTCCTTGGGAATACTGTCACTGCCTCTCTCTCTCTCTCTCTCTCTCTCTCTCTCTCTCTCTCTCTCTCTCTCTCTCTCTCTCTCTCTCTCTCTCTCACACACACACATACACACATATTCACACATTTGCATGCATGAACGCACGTACACATACACGTACACACACACTGTGCGTCACTGCTGCTTTTACGTCAACCTAGGACAGCATGAGCTTAGTCCTTAATTTACCTGCAATCTGACAGCAATTAATGAGGACTTTTTGCCTGTGTTTTAAATCCCACAGTGACCCTGCCTCTGTCACATCACATTAGACCACCCAAGGAGAAATAAGACACTGGGAAAATCTGGCTCGGATTGACAAGAGTTTTAAACTAATCCCTGATACCCTGCTGTGCGTGTGTGTGCCAACACATTTGTTTATTGTCAGGGTCATGTCTGTGTATGTGTGTGTGTGCAGCTAGGTCGTTTAAGATTGACGTCGGAATTGGACGTCTATCCATGTCCTGAGGATGTCGGGAAATGCCTTCAAAACCGGCTACTAGGGGTAACAGTGAGCACTATTTCGATCCAGTAGGCTTGGGTTTTGCTAGGGCCTTGTGGACGGGGGTGGTGAGTTGGTATAACCCCGTGACTCTGAATCAGAAGGTTGTGCATTCTTAACCCTTACCTTAAGCATTTGGAATGAGGTCTGTGTGGAGGTCTGTGGAGGTGTGTGGAGAGAGTGGAGGTCTGTGGAGGAGTGTGTGGAGGTCTGTGTGGAGGTCTGTGGAGATCTGTGGAGGTCTGTATGGAGATGAGTGGAGGTGTGTGGAAGTGTGTGGAGGTCTGTGTGGAGGTGTGTGGAGGTGTGTGGAGATCTGTGTGGAGGTCTGTGTTAAAGTCTGTGTGGAGGTGTGTGGAGTTGTGTGTGGAGGGGTTTGGAGATCTGTGTGGAGTTGTGTGGAGGTCTGTGTGGAGGTGTATGGAGGTCTGTTTGGAGGTGTGTGGAGGTCAGTTTTGAGACGGTGGAGGTCTGTGTTGAGACTGTGGAGGTCTATGTGGAGACTGTGTGGAGATGTGTGGAGGTCTGTGCAGTTCTGTGTGGAGTTGTGTGGAGGTCTGTGTGGAAGTCTATGTGGAGATCTGTGTGGAGGTGTGTGGAGGGGTTTGGAGATCTGTGTGGAGTTGTGTGGAGGTCTGTGTGGAGGTGTGTGTGGAGTTGTGTGGAGGTCTTTGGAGGTCTGTGTGGAGGTGTGTGAACAGGTGCGTGGATATATGTGAGGAGGTGTGTGTGGAGGTATGTGTGGAGGTGTATGGAGGTCTGTTTGGAGGTGTGTGGAGGTCTGTGTGGAGAGGTGTGGAGGTATGTTTTGAGACTGTGGAGGTCTGTGTGGAGACTGTGTGGAGATGTGTGGAGGTCTGTGTTGAGGTGTGTGGAGTTCTGTGTGGAGTTGTGTGGAGCTCTGTGTGGAGGTCTATGTGGAGATCTGTGTGGAGAACTGTGTGGATGTCTGTGGAGGTCTGTGTGAAGGTGTGTGTGGAGGTGCGTGGAGACTGTGTGGAGATGTGTGGATGTATGTGTTGAGGTCTGTGTGGATGTCTGTGTGGAGGTGTGTGGAGATCTGTGTGGATGTCTGTGGAGGTGTGTAAATGTCTGTGTGGCGATGTGTGGTCTGTGTTGAGACTGTGGAGGTCTGTGTGGAGGTCTGTGTGGAGATGTGTGGAGGTCTGTTTTGAGACTGTGGAGGTCTGTGTTGAGACTGTGGAGGTCTGTGTGGAAACTGTGTGGAGATGTGTGGAGGTCTGTGTTGAGGTGTGTGGAGTTTTGTGTGGAGGTCTGGGTGGAGGTCTATGTGGAGATCTGTGTGGAGAACTGTGTGGATGTCTGTGTGGAGGTCTGTGTGGAGGTGTGTGGAGGTCTGTGTGGAGATGTGTGTGGAGGTGTTTGGAGGTCTGTGTGGAGGTGTGTGGAGGTCTGTGTGGAGGTCTGTGTGGAGGTGTGTGGAGTTCTGTGTGGAGGTGTGTGGAGTTCTGTGTGGAGGTGTGTGGAGGTCTGTGTGGAGGTGTGTGGAGGTCTGTGTGGAGGTGCGTGGAGGTCTGTGTGGAGGTGTGTGGTCTGTGTGGAGATGTGTGTGGAGGTCTGTGTGGAGGTGTGTGGAGTTCTGTGTGGAGGTGTGTGGAGGTCTGTGTGGAGGTGTGTGGAGATGTGTGTGGAGGTGTGTGGAGGTCTGTGTGGAGGTGTGTGGAGTTCTGTGTGGAGGTGTGTGGAGGTCTGTGTGGAGGTGTGTGGAGGTCTGTGTGGAGGTGTGTGGAGGTCTGTGTGGAGGTCTGTGTGGAGGTGTGTGGAGGTCTGTGTGGAGGTGTGTGGAGTTCTGTGTGGAGGTCTGTGTGGAGTTCTGTGTGGAGGTGTGTGGAGGTGTGTGGAGGTGTGTGTGGACTGATGGATGACAAGTGAGAGGTGGGGGAGGAAGAGGAAGAGGAAGAGAGCAGGGATTTCTAAAAGTTCCACAGATGGAGAAGAGAGGGAAAGGCATCCATCAGAACAAAAGAAAATAGTTTGTTACAGAAACCACTGCCAATTCAGAGCAGCCTCTCTACTAGGAATTGCTGACAAAAGACGACATTGAGAGCGGGCCGGACCTTTGGTGACATTTTTCTCTGAGTATAGGAGTGTTGCAATTATTGGTGATTGCTGTTCCCTGAGTGCGTAGGTAAATTGAGATATTTGCCATACTTCCAGGCAACACAGATAGGGTGTGTGTTTGCCCACATTTTTTGCCATACTGTATGTTGGCTGTCAGTAAAACTGTGCAAAAGTTTAGACATTAATACTGATTGGTTAAGGTTAGGGTTAAGGTTAGGGTTAACGTTAGGGTTAAGATTTGTCATTGGGTTAAATCAGAAAAACAAAACAATTACAAAACGAATGCCTAGCACTGAGATGCTCAGTTCTCGTTTTGAGCTTAAAAGCTAAATCGTAACAGGCACTTGTGTTGCCCCTAGTGGATGGCTGAAAAATGTATTTTTAATATCAAATGCGACGCCATGCCATCATCTCAACATTCTAAATACGGCTAGACAGCACATAATCCACTGGAGTTTGGGATGAGATTTGATTTGTTGAAAAGGTTGTTGTTGTATTGTTCTTTTGCTGACTGTCAACAATAATTATTATTTGTCTGTTTGTTTCCAGCCAGATGTGATGTCTGTTCATAATGTGTCTGAACTAATTGTTGGGTTGGTGTCTGTTCATAATGTGTCTGTACTAATTGTTGGGTTGGTGTCTGTTCATAATGTGTCTGAACTAATTGTTGGGTTGGTGTCTGTTCATAATGTGTCTGTACTGATTGTTGAGTTGGAGTCTGTTCAGAATGTGTCTGTACTGATTGTTGAGTTGGAGTCTGTTCAGAATGTGTCTGTACCGATTGTTGAGTTGGAGTCTGTTCAGAATGTATCTGTTCTAGTTGCTGCAACATTACCTAGTTTTTGTTATTCACCTAATGAACTTTCCAAGTCAATACTTTTAAAGGGATAGATACTGCTGTTTGGAATTTGCTCCATTTGAATCCAATGCATTTTGAAGGATGTTCCCTTTGAAGGATGTTCCCTTTGAAGGATGTTCCATTGAAGGGTGTTCCCTTTGAATGATGTTCCCTTTGAAGGGTGTTCCCTTTGAAGGATGTTCCCTTTGAAGGATGTTCCCTTTGAATGATGTTCCCTTTGAAGTCAATACTTGTACCCTTCAAAACTTTTCAAACCAGGTCTCATTTGAAGTCAATGCTTTTTAAATTATTTTACAGTTGACATGTGTAGCTACCCTCTTGAATTATGACCGTTCGGTTCAGTGCTCCTTAGACAAAGGTTAAGGTCCTTTTAGCTCAGTTCACGGTAACATCTGTTTCCCCTGTCCAATACTAACTGAGTGACATGCTTTAGAAAGGGGATTTCCATCTGTCCCTGTGGAGCCCAGACATACTGTATAGATATTGTTATAATCTGGTATTGTTTGTGTCTGTACTGAGTCCACATCCCCAGAACTAATGGTCTGTACTGTGTCCACATCCCCAGTACTAATGGTCTGTACTGTGTCCACACCCCCAGAACTAATGGTCTGTACTGAGTCCACACCCCCAGAACTAATGGTATGTATTGTGTCCAAATCCCCAGAACTATTGGTCTGTACTGTGTCCACATCCTCAGAACTAATGGTATGTACTGTGTCCACATCCCCAGAACTAATGGTATGTACTGTGTCCATATCTCCAGAACTAAAGGGCCACATGGCCTTGTCTGGTGTTACTGAGGCTCAGCTCCATCCCATCCATAGCTATCCATACGGTGTGTGTGTGTGTATTTGGCCTTGTTTAGTATGACAGTGGCAGAAATCGTTCAGATCCAAAGAGAACAGATGACTGCTATTCCCCACAGTTTTTGTTTGTGTGTGTGTGTGTCTGTGTTTTCTTGCATGTGTGTGTGTGTATGAGGGAAAACTAGTGCGATCATTCTATCATTCTACTCCAGCTAAGCTCAGAGGCAAAACACTGCAGGCAAGAGAAACAGTACAATAATGTCTAGTACTGGTGTTAACTTAGAAATAACATGGAGTGATAGGGCACAATCAGCAGGCATAAGCACAAAGTAACAAAAATGTGTTTAAAGCTGCCAGCTAGTAGACATTACCACCAGCGTGGTAATAGACTGATGTAGCACGTCAGAGTAAAAGACTGATGTAGCACGTCAGAGTAAAAGGTCACCTGTCTGGGTAGAATGTAAATATGGTCGTATTATGTAAACAGAGAGAGGTATTCTGGGTATATTCTGGGTATATTGGTGGGCTGGGGCTGTTAAAAGGAAACCACCTAAGTGTGACGCATGGTCCCTAACCTATACTGACACATTCACTCACAGAACATACAGTGGGGAAAAAAAAAGTATTTAGTCAGCCACCAATTGTGCAAGTTCTCTCACTTAAAAAGATGAGAGAGGCCTGTAATTTTCATCATAGGTACACTTCAACTATGACAGACAAAATGAGGAAAAAAAATCCAGAAAATCACATTGTAGGATTTTTTTATGAATTTATTTGCAAATTATGGTGGAAAATAAGTATTTGGTCACATACAAACAAGCAAGATTTCTGGCCCTCACAGACCTGTAACTTCTTCTTTAAGAGGCTCCTCTGTCCTCCACTCATTACCTGTATTAATGGCACCTGTTTGAACTTGTTATCAGTATAAAAGACACCTGTCCACAACCTCAAACAGTCACACTCCAAACTCCACTATGGCCAAGACCAAAGAGCTGTCAAAGGACACCAGAAACAAAATTGTAGACCTACACCAGGTTGGGAAGACTGAATCTGCAATAGGTAAGCAGCTTGGTTTGAAGAAATCAACTGTGGGAGCAATTATTAGGAAATGGAAGACATACAAGACCACTGATAATCTTCCTCGATCTGGGGCTCCACGCAAGATCTCACCCCGTGGGGTCAAAATGATCACAAGAACGGTGAGCAAAAATCCCAGAACCACACGGGGACCTAGTGAATGACCTGCAGAGAGCTGGGACCAAAGTAACAAAGCCTACCATCAGTAACACACTACGCCGCCAGGGACTCAAATCCTGCAGTGCCAGACGTGTCCCCCTGCTTAAGCCAGTACATGTTCAGGCCCGTCTAAAGTTTGCTAGAGAGCATTTGGATGATCCAGATGAGGATTGGGAGAATGTCAGATGAAACCAAAATATAACTTTTTGGTAAAAACTCAACTCGTCGTGTTTGGAGGACAAAGAATGCTGAGTTGCATCCAAAGAACACCATACCTACTTAGAAGCATGGGGGTGGAAACATCATGCTTTGGGGCTGTTTTTCTGCAAAGGGACCAGGACGACTGATCCGTATAAAGGAAAGAATGAATGGGGCCATGTATCGTGAGATTTTGAGTGAAAACCTCCTTCCATCAGCAAGGGCATTGAAGATGAAACGTGGCTGGGTCTTTCAGCATGACAATGATCCCAAACACACCGCCTGGGCAACGAAGGAGTGGCTTCGTAAGAAGCATTTCAAGGTCCTGGAGTGGCCTAGCCAGTCTCCAGATCTCAACCCCATAGAAAATCTTTGAAAGTCCGTGTTGCCCAGCGACAGCCCCAAAACATCACTGCTCTAGAGGAGATCTGCATGGAGGAATGGGCCAAAATACCAGCAACAGTGTGTGAAAACCTTGTGAAGACTTACAGAAAACGTTTGACCTCTGTCATTGCCAACAAAGGGTATATAACAAAGTATTGAGATAAACTTTTGTTATTGACCAAATACTTATTTTCCACCATAATTTGCAAATAAATTCATAAAAAATCCTACAATGTGATTTTCTGGATTTGTTTTCCTCATTTTGTTTGTCATAGTTGAAGTGTACCTATGATGAAAATTACAGGCCTCTCTCATCTTTTTAAGTGAGAGAACTTGCACAATTGGTGGCTGACTAAATACTTTTTTTTCCCCACTGTACATGTATAATCAGGCACATCAGGTCATGGGGTCACCCATTATCTCCTACTTCGATGACACCACATCACCATTAGCGATCATAGACACCAGCGCCTGCCGGGAACACGTTTCAACCGGTGAACTTTATTACACTGAACAAAAAATATAAATGCAACATGCAACAATTTCAAAGATTTTACTGAGTTACAGTTCATAGAAAGGAAATCAGTCAATTGAAATCAATTCACAAGGTCCTAATCTATGAATTTCACATGACTGGGAATACAGATATGCTTCTGTTCGTCACAGATACTTTAAAAAAAAAGGTAGGGGTCGTGGATCAGAAAACCAGTCAGTATCGGGTGTGACCGCCATGTGCCTCATGCAGCGCGACACATCTCCTTCACATAGAGTTGATCAGGCTGTTCATCGGGGCCTGTGGAATGTTGTCCCACACTTCTTCAATGGCTGTTGGCGGGAACTGGAACACGCTGTCGTACGCGTCGATCCAGAGCATCCCAAACATGCTCAGTGGGAGACATGTCTGGTGAGTATGCAGGCCATGGAAGAACTGGGACATTATTCAGCTTTCAGGAATTGTGTACAGATCCTTGCAACACGGTGCCATACATTATCATGCTGAAACATGAGGTAATGGCAGCGGATAAATGACAAGAAAATGGGCTTCAGGCTCTCTGTACATCTCTGTCCATTCAAATTGCCATTGATAAAACGCTTTTGTGTTCGTTGTCCGTAGCTTTTGCCTGCCCATACCATAACCCCACAGCCACAATGAGGCGCTATGGTCACATCGTTGACATCAGGAAATCGCTCACCCACATGACACCATACACGCTGTCTGCCATCTGCCCAGTACAGTTGAAACCGGGATTCATCCATGAAGAGCACAATTCTCCAACGTGCCAGTGTCATCGAAGATGAGCATTTATCCACTGAAGTCAGTTACGATGCTGAACTGGAGACCTTGGTGACGACAACGAGCACGCAGATGAGCTTCACTGAGACGGTTTCTGAAAGTTCTTCAGTGAAGAAACCAGATATGGAGGACCTGGGCTGGCGTGGTTACACGTGGTCTGCGGTTGTGAGACCGGTTGGACGTTGGAGGTGGCTTATAGTAGAGAAATTAACATTAAATTGTCTGGCAACAGCTCTGGTGGACATTCCTGCAGTATTTTTGTTAAGTTTAGTTCCTGGTTGGTTAACAAAGCCTTCGTTATCTCACACAGCAGTAACACTGTCCAAAGGAGACAGGGATTGTAGGCAGAGAGGAGAAAGAAAGAGATGAACAAGTAGAGAGAAACGGCAACGCATCATGAGAGAGGTCCCAATTGACAAACTACAAAAACATTGTCGCCTCGTTGTTTTTAGAGTGGGGGAGTGGTTTTATTTTAGTGGTATTACAGAATAGGTCTATTTGTGGATAGTAAATCCTAAATGGCCGATCCCTGGGACAAAAAGGCCATAAATGAAAGCCTATATTGTTATCCAACCCACATATCCAGTGTTTGTGTGTAAAGAGCCAATGGGAATCTACGACACACCTTCCCTTCCCTATGCAATCACATCACGGACAGACAGACAGGGGGACATTCAGACGGACGGACGGACGGACAGACAGACACACACACAGACTCACATGATAGCGGATGGACGCATACGTTAACCTCCACCATCTCCTCCCTCCAATCAGTGCCCTGAGGAAAGTCTCCAACACATATCCTCACACGCACACGCACACAATCTTTCCTCAATCCCCTCTGTGATTTAACACACGCACTGACAACATCAGGGAGGAAACGGCAACTTGAAAACATGTATATTATTATTAAGATTGAAAGACAGTATTTAATAGTCTGAGAATTATGTATTTCTAACATTTAGTATTGTAAACCCCCCCAGAAACACTCAAGTGAGCTCAGTGGTAATTGTCCTATATACTCTTAAGAGGACTTGAGAACATATTAGTCATGTAAATGAATTATAGCAAAACAAAACCACACAATGTCACTGTCTCTGATTCTCTTGCCTTAGGGATCTAGTTAATCTAACTCAAACACACACTCACTACCTCCTCTGCTCTCATTTCTAACAACTGACAATCGCTACATATTCTCTCTCCCCCCTCTTCTTTCAACATATCTTCCCCTGTATCCAGATGCCAATAAACAAAAAAATCCAGAAAAACAATTGAATTAATATAATAAGCATGCTGGTTACTAAGTCACTCATGGAGGGTGTATTGATAGCTTTCAGTTTATCAAGGAGTCTCTCTCTCTCTCTCTCTCTCTCTCTCTCTCTCTCTCTCTCTCTCTCTCGTTGTGGAATTCTGCCACGTTGGTACCGACAGCTGTTGCCACATAGAGAGTAGTAATTATGCTTAAGTGCTTTCTGCTTCTCGTCAATAGCCGTAACTATGGGGGAGTCGCGAGCCCAGCTGAGTCGCGTGGAAATCAACACCTCCTCCCTTTCTGACAAAACGACTGTGATGAAACACTGGAATGAGAACACTAGTGAATTAAGAGAGATCAAATCAAATCAAATTCTATTCACATACACATTTTGAGCAGATGTTAATGTGGGTGTAGCGAAATGCTTGTGTTCCTAGCTCCAAAAGTTTAGTAGTATCTAACAATTCAGAGTTAAGAAATATATAAATATTAGGACGAGCAATGTCGGAGTGGCATTGACTAAAATACAGTAGAATATTATACAGTATATACAAATGAAATGAGAAAAACGGTATGTAAACATTTTTTAAGTGACTGGTGTTCCATTATTAAGGGTTAAAGTTTTGGATAGGATTAAAACCTTACGTTTAGACACTCGTTCTGAAAGGTTAAGGTCGAACACGCAAATCTCTGCGTCATGGGATTTTGCCTGTCCGCCACCCTCATCCACAACATCTAGCAAAAACCCAAGCCCACTGGATGATAAAAGTGCTCACTGTTACCCCTAGTAGCCAGTTTTGAAGGCATTTCCCGACGTCCTCAGGACATGGATAGACGTCAAATTTCGAAGTCACTCTTGAGCCTGCGCAGGCACGTATACACACACACACACACACACACACACACACACACACACACACACACACACACACACACACACACACACACACACACACACACACACACACACACACACACACACACACACACACAAACACGCCTATGCTGGCATAAATACAGACGCACACATACAGACAGATGCACACTACTATACACAGGCACGTACACACACTAGTTTTGCATCTCTGTCCCCTGGCATAGCGCATAAATCTTCCCTAATAACAGCGGTGGCATTTCAGCAAAAATAGGGATTACACCCACCCCCTGTTTAATGGTCTACTAGGCAGGACTCACACACACACCACCATACATCCATTCATTTTTCCCTGAACTATTATTACTATTTTGTCTTTAGCTGTGTTTTCCAGTCCACTGTCTACATTACTCTGTCTATAGCTGTGTGTTCCAGTCCTCTCTCTACATTACCCTGTCTATAGCTGTGTGTTCCAGTCCTCTCTCTACATTACTCTGTCTACAGCTGTGTGTTCCAGTCCTCTCTCTACATTACCCTGTCTATAGCTGTGTGTTCCAATCCTCTCTCTACATTACCCTGTCTATAGCTGTGTGTTCCAGTCCTCTCTCTACATGACCCTGTCTATAGCTGTGTGTTCCAGTCCGCTCTCTACATTACCCTGTCTATAGCTGTGTGTTCAAGTCCTCTCTCTACATTACCCTGTCTATAGCTGTGTGTTCCAGTCCTCTTTCTACATTACCCTGTCTATAGCTGTGTGTTCCAGTCCTCTCTCTACATTACCCTGTCTATAGCTGTGTTCCAGTCCTCTCTCTACATTACCCTGTCTATAGCTGAGAGTTCCAGTCCTCTCTCTACATTACCCTGTCTATAGCTGTGTGTTCCAGTCCGCTCTCTACATTACCCTGTCTATAGCTGTGTGTTAGAGTCCTCTCTCTACATGACCCTGTCTATAGCTGTGTGTTCCAGCCCTCTCTCTACATTACCATGTCTATAGCTGTGCTCCAGTCCTCTCTCTACATTACCCTGTCTATAGCTGTGTGTTCCAGTCCTCTCTCTACATTACCCTGTCTATAGCTGTGTTCCAGTCCTCTCTCTACATTACCCTGTCTATAGCTGAGAGTTCCAGTCCTCTCTCTACATTACCCTGTCTATAGCTGTGTGTTCCAGTCCGCTCTCTACATTACCCTGTCTATAGCTGTGTGTTCAAGTCCTCTCTCTACATTACCCTGTCTATAGCTGTGTGTTCCAGTCCTCTTTCTACATTACCCTGTCTATAGCTGTGTGTTCCAGTCCTCTCTCTACATTACTCTGTCTATAGCTGTGTGTTCCAGTCCGCTCTCTACATTACCCTGTCTATAGCTGTGTGTTCAAGTCCTCTCTCTACATTACCCTGTCTATAGCTGTGTGTTCCAGTCCTCTTTCTACATTACCCTGTCTATAGCTGTGTGTTCTAGTCCTCTCTCTACATTACCCTGTCTATAGCTGTGTGTTCCAGTCCTCTCTCTACATTACCCTGTCTATAGCTGTGTGTTAGAGTCCTCTCTACATGACCCTGTCTATAGCTGTGTGTTCCAGCCCTCTCTCTACATTACCATGTCTATAGCTGTGTGTTCAAGTCCTCTCTCTACATTACCCTGTCTATAGCTGTGTGTTCCAGTCCTCTCTCTACATTACTCTGTCTATAGCTGTGTGTTCCAGTCCACTCTCTACATTATCCTGTCTATAGCTGTGTGTTCCAGTCCTCTCTCTACATTACTCTATCTAAAGCTGTGTGTTCCAGCCCTCTCTCTTCATAACCCTGTCTATAGCTGTGTTCCAGTCCTCTCTCTACATTACATTGTCTATAGCTGAGTGTTCCAGTCCTCTCTCTACATAACCCTGTCATTAGCTGTATGTTCCAGTCCTCTCTCTACATTACTCTGTCTATAGCTGTGTGTTCCAGTCCGCTCTCTACATTACCCTGTCTATAGCTGTGTGTTCAAGTCCTCTCTCTACATTAACCTGTCTATAGCTGTGTGTTCCAGTCCTCTTTCTACATTACCCTGTCTATAGCTGTGTGTTCCAGTCCTCTTTCTACATTATCCTGTCTATAGCTGTGTGTTCTAGTCCTCTCTCTACATTACCCTGTCTATAGCTGTGTGTTCCAGTCCTCTTTCTACATTATCCTGTCTATAGCTGTGTGTTCTAGAGTCCTCTCTACATGACCCTGTCTATAGCTGTGTGTTCCAGCCCTCTCTCTACATTACCCTGTCTATAGCTGTGTGTTCAAGTCCTCTCTACATGACCCTGTCTATAGCTGTGTGTTCCAGTCCTCTCTCTACATTACTCTGTCTATAGCTGTGTGTTCCAGTCCACTCTCTACATTATCCTGTCTATAGCTGTGTGTTCCAGTCCTCTCTCTACATGACCCTGTCTATAGCTGTGTGTTCCAGTCCGCTCTCTACATTACCCTGTCTATAGCTGTGTGTTCAAGTCCTCTCTCTACATTACCCTGTCTATAGCTGTGTGTTCCAGTCCTCTCTCTACATTACCCTGTCTATAGCTGTGTTCCAGTCCTCTCTCTACATTACCCTGTCTATAGCTGAGAGTTCCAGTCCTCTCTCTACATTACCCTGTCTATAGCTGTGTGTTCCAGTCCGCTCTCTACATTACCCTGTCTATAGCTGTGTGTTCAAGTCCTCTCTCTACATTACCCTGTCTATAGCTGTGTGTTCCAGTCCTCTTTCTACATTACCCTGTCTATAGCTGTGTGTTCTAGTCCTCTCTCTACATGACCCTGTCTATAGCTGTGTGTTCCAGCCCTCTCTCTACATTACCATGTCTATAGCTGTGCTCCAGTCCTCTCTCTACATTACCCTGTCTATAGCTGTGTGTTCCAGTCCTCTCTCTACATTACTCTGTCTATAGCTGTGTGTTCCAGTCCGCTCTCTACATTACCCTGTCTATAGCTGTGTGTTCAAGTCCTCTCTCTACATTACCCTGTCTATAGCTGTGTGTTCCAGTCCTCTTTCTACATTACCCTGTCTATAGCTGTTTGTTCCAGTCCGCTCTCTACATTACCCTGTCTATAGCTGTGTGTTCCAGTCCTCTCTCTACATTACCCTGTCTATAGCTGTGTGTTAGAGTCCTCTCTACATGACCCTGTCTATAGCTGTGTGTTCCAGCCCTCTCTCTACATTACCATGTCTATAGCTGTGTGTTCAAGTCCTCTCTCTACATTACCCTGTCTATAGCTGTGTGTTCCAGTCCTCTCTCTACATTACTCTGTCTATAGCTGTGTGTTCCAGTCCACTCTCTACATTATCCTGTCTATAGCTGTGTGTTCCAGTCCTCTTTACATTACTCTATCTAAAGCTGTGTGTTCCAGCCCTCTCTCTTCATAACCCTGTCTATAGCTGTGTTCCAGTCCTCTCTCTACATTACATTGTCTATAGCTGAGTGTTCCAGTCCTCTCTCTACATAACCCTGTCATTAGCTGTATGTTCCAGTCCTCTCTCTACATTACTCTGTCTATAGCTGTGTGTTCCAGTCCGCTCTCTACATTACCCTGTCTATAGCTGTGTGTTCAAGTCCTCTCTCTACATTACCCTGTCTATAGCTGTGTGTTCCAGTCCTCTTTCTACATTATCCTGTCTATAGCTGTGTGTTCTAGTCCTCTCTCTACATTACCCTGTCTATAGCTGTGTGTTCCAGTCCTCTCTCTACATTACCCTGTCTATAGCTGTGTGTTAGAGTCCTCTCTACATGACCCTGTCTATAGCTGTGTGTTCAAGTCCTCTCTCTACATTACCCTGTCTATAGCTGTGTGTTCCAGTCCTCTTTCTACATTATCCTGTCTATAGCTGTGTGTTCTAGTCCTCTCTCTACATTACCCTGTCTATAGCTGTGTGTTCCAGTCCTCTCTCTACATTACCCTGTCTATAGCTGTGTGTTAGAGTCCTCTCTACATGACCCTGTCTATAGCTGTGTGTTCCAGCCCTCTCTCTACATTACCCTGTCTATAGCTGTGTGTTCCAGTCCTCTCTCTACATTACTCTGTCTATAGCTGTGTGTTCCAGTCCACTCTCTACATTATCCTGTCTATAGCTGTGTGTTCCAGTCCTCTTTACATTACTCTATCTAAAGCTGTGTGTTCCAGCCCTCTCTCTACATTACATTGTCTATAGCTGAGTGTTCCAGTCCTCTCTCTACATAACCCTGTCATTAGCTGTATGTTCCAGTCCTCTCTCTACATTACCCTGTCTATAGCTGTGTGTTCCAGTCCTCTCGCTCCTCTTGCTGCCCTGTGTGCGGCCCTGTAGTCTGTTCCCTCCTTGTCCCCTCCGCCTCTGGGAGTTATTGCCCTGTTTGGGGTTCTGTCGCTGGGCAGGGTCAGAGAGATTTCCCCCTGCTAACCAGTCCAGCGGATGATGCAGACAGCAGGACCTTGGGGATGCCACTGTGACGGGTGACTGGGAGAGACAGATGGAGTTTGCCCCATCCGCACACACACACGCACACGCACACACACGCAGACGCACACACACACACACACACATATTCATAATGACCAGGGCTGCGGTCAATTCCATATAAATTCCAGTCAATTCAGGAAGTTCTCTGCAATGCTTTTCAATTAGGAAAATGTGGAATAGGAATTGGAGTTTGTTTTACTTTCTGAATTGACTGGAATTGAAAGGGAATTGACCCCAACCTTGCAAAATAACACATGCATTATGCTATGTATTCATGTAGACCAAACACCTACAGTATGCACTGAGACGCACACCAGCAGAACCACTCAAGCAGAACAGATATTTTAAGTGTGTTTTGGTCTCAGGGAAGGCGATGTCACTGAGCAGGGCTAAGCTAGCTCTATGACTCACTCACCTCCTCTACACAGTGGAGGTGAGTGAGATTTGACTAATTCAATGAGTTTCCAAACAGGTACAGTATTTCTCGCTACTGTGGTTGTCTTTGTAACCAGGCAGGTATATCTCACTGCTATGGTTGTCTGTGTAACCAGGCAGGTCTATCTCACTGCTATGGTTGTCTGTGTAACCAGGCAGGTATATCTCACTGCTATGGTTGTCTGTGTAACCAGGCAGGTATATCTCACTGCTATGGTTGTCTGTGTAACCAGGCAGGTATATCTCACTGCTATGGTTGTCTGTGTAACCAGGCAGGTCTATCTCACTGCTATGGTTGTCTGTGTAACCAGGCAGGTATATCTCACTGCTATGATTGTCTGTGTAACCAGGCAGGTATATCTCACTGCTATGGTTGTCTGTGTAACCAGGCAGGTATATCTCACTGCTATGGTTGTCTGTGTAACCAGGCAGGTATATCTCACTGCTATGGTTGTCTGTGTAGCCAGGCAGGTCTATCTCACTGCTATGATTGTCTGTGTAACCAGGCAGGTATATCTCACTGCTATGGTTGTCTGTGTAACCAGGCAGGTAAATCTCACTGCTATGGTTGTCTGTGTAACCAGGCAGGTAAATCTCACTGCTATGGTTGTCTGTGTAACCAGGCAGGTAAATCTCACTGCTATGGTTGTCTGTGTAACCAGGCAGGTAAATCTCACTGCTATGGTTGTCTGTGTAGATGTATGTATTGCTATGTGGATTACTATGTCAGATGTATGTATTGATATGTGGATTACTATGTCAGATGTATGTATTGCTATGTGGATTACTATGTCATATGTATGTATTGATATGTGGATTACTGTGTCTGATGTATGTATTGATATGTGGATTACTGTGTCCAGATTTATGTAGTGATATGTGGATTACTGTGTCTGATGTATGTAGTGATATGTGGATTACTGTGTCTGATGTATGTATTGATATGTGGATTACTGTGTCTGTTGTATGTACTGATATGTGGATTACTGTGTCTGTTGTATGTACTGATATGTGGATAACTATGTCCATATGTATGTATTGATATGTGGATAACTATGTCCAAATGTATGTATTGATATTTGGATTACTGTGTCTGATATATGTATTGATATGTGGATTACTGTGTCTGATGTATGTACTGATATGTGGATAACTATGTCCAGATGTATGTATTGACATGTGGTCTATAGATTAATGTGGATTAATGTGTCACATTCTTCCCGCTCTCTCAGTCCCCTTGAGCCTTAGGACACTCTCCCTCCTTCCCTCTCTCCGTCACCTCTTTCCTCCACCCATTCCTAGTCAATCCTACCGTGAACTCCTCGAACCCCACTATTTCGTTGGCTGAGTGTCATCTCTAGGCCAAAAGACATGTACTATTTAATTAAGAGAGACTGACTGGACCCAAGCTACTATAGACAGCAGGCTTTAAATATACTGTAACTCAACGTACCACAGCTTTCCTCTGTTGTCTATGAAGACTCACACAAACACACAAGCTAAAGAAAACACACAAACACACCCTGAGGGGGCCTCTCTGTAAGTCTCTCTCAGACAGCTGTGAGGCTGTTCCAGTGAGGAGTCAGCCAGTCATAAGTGTTTGAATGCAGGGATGGTACATGTCCAGAGACTAGCCAGTGTTTAGGAACATGTCTAGAGACTAGCCAGTGATTAGGTACATGTCTAAAGACTAGGAAGTGTTTAGGTACATGTCTAGAGACTAGCAAGTGTTTAGGTAAATGTCTAGAGATTAGCCAGTGTTTAGGTACATGTCCAGAGACAAACCAGTGTTTAGGTACATGTTCAGAGACTAACCAGTGTTTAGGTAAATGTCCAGAGACAAGCCAGTGTCTAGGTACATGTCCAGAGACTAGCCAGTGTTTAGGTACATGTCCAGAGAAAAGCCAGTGTTTAGGTACACGTCCAAAGACTAGCCAGTGTTTAGGTACATGTCTAGAGACAAGCCAGTGTTTAGGTACAAGACCATAGACTAGCAGGTTTTTAGGTAGATTTCCAGGGACTAGCCAGTGTTTAGGTACATGTCCAGAGACTAGCCAGGATTTAGGTACATGTCCAGAGACTAGCCAGTGTTTAGGTAGAAGACCATAGACTAGCAGGTTTTTAGGTAGATTTCCAGGGACTAGCCAGTGTTCAGGGACATGTCCAGAGACTAGCCAGTGTATAGGTGCATGTTCAGAGACTAGCCAGTGTTTAGGAACTTGTCCAGAGACTTGCCAGTGTTTAGGTGCATGTCCAGAGACTAGCCAGTGTTTAGGCACATGTCCAGAGAATAGCCAGTGTTTAGGCACATGTCCAGAGACTAGCCAGTGTTTAGGCACATGTCCAGAGACTAGCCAGCGTTTAGGAACATGTCCAGAGACTAGCCAGTGTTTAGGTGTATGTCCAGAGACTAGCCAGTGTTTAGGCACATGTCCAGAGACTAGCCAGTGTTTAGAGACATCTCCAGTGACTAGGCAGTATTTAGAACATGTCCAGAGACTAGCCAGTGTTTAGGTAGAAGACCATAGACTAGCAGGTTTTTAGGTAGATTTCCAGGGACTAGCCAGTGTTTAGGGACATGTCCAGAGTAGCCAGTGTTTAGGTACATGTCCAGAGACTAGCCAGTGTTTAGGTACATGTCCAGAGACTAACCAGTGTTTAGGTACATGTCCAGAGACTAGCCAGTGTTTAGGGACATCTCCAGAGACTAGCCAGTGTTTAGGTACATGTCCAGAGAAAAGCCAGTGTTTAGGTAGATGTCCAAAGAGTAGCCAGTGTTTAGGTACATGTCTAGAGACAAGCCAGTGTTTAGTTACAAGACCATAGACTAGCAGGTTTTTAGGTAGATTTCCAGGGACTAGCCAGTGTTTAGGTACATGTCCAGAGACTAGCCAGGATTTAGGTACATGTCCAGAGACTAGCCAGTGTTTAGGTAGAAGACCATAGACTATCAGGTTTTTAGGTAGATTTCCAGGGACTAGCCAGTGTTCAGGGACATGTCCAGAGACTAGCCATTGTATAGGTGCATGTTCAGAGACTAGCCAGTGTTTAGGAACTTGTCCAGAGACTTGCCAGTGTTTAGGTGCATGTCCAGAGACTAGCCAGTGTTTAGGCACATGTCCAGAGAATAGCCAGTGTTTAGGCACATGTCCAGAGACTAGCCAGTGTTTAGGCACATGTCCAGAGACTAGCCAGCGTTTAGGAACATGTCCAGAGACTAGCCAGTGTTTAGGTGTATGTCCAGAGACTAGCCAGTGTTTAGGCACATGTCCAGAGACTAGCCAGTGTTTAGAGACATCTCCAGTGACTAGGCAGTATTTAGAACATGTCCAGAGACTAGCCAGTGTTTACTTAGAAGACCATAGACTAGCAGGTTTTTAGGTAGATTTCCAGGGACTAGCCAGTGTTTAGGGACATGTCCAGAGTAGCCAGTGTTTAGGTACATGTCCAGAGACTAGCCAGTGTTTAGGTACATGTCCAGAGACTAACCAGTGTTTAGGTACATGTCCAGAGACTAGCCAGTGTTTAGGGACATCTCCAGAGACTAGCCAGTGTTTAGGTACATGTCCAGAGACTAACCAGTGTTTAGGGACATCTCCAGAGACTAGCCAGTGTTTAGGTACATGTCCAGAGACTGGCCAGTGTTTAGGCCTATTCCTTGTTAAGCTGTAAGAAAAGGGTAGCACTAGACAAGATACACCACGTTGATAACTATGTCCAGATGTATGTCATAAGTGTTTGAATGCAGGGATGGTACATGTCCAGAGACTAGTCAATATCATGGTTATTATGGAGTTGGTCCCCCATTTGCTGTTGCAACAGCCTCCACTCTTCTGGGAATACTTTCCACTAGATGTTGGAACACTTCTGCGGGGGCTTGCTTCCATTCAGCCACACTAGCATTAGTGAGGTTATGCACTTATGTTGGGCGATTAGGCCTGTCTCGCTGTCGGCATTCGAATTTATCCCAAAAGGTGTTCAAAGTTCTCTCACACCGATCTCAACAAATAATTACTATATTGCTTTGTTTCACATGGGCATTGTCTTGCTGAAACAGGAAAGGGCCTTCTCCAACTGTTTCCACAAAGTTGGAAGCACATAATCGTCTAGAAGGTCATTGTATGCTGTAGCGTTAAGATTTCTTTTCACTGGAAATAAAGTGCCTAGCCCGATCCATGAAAAACAGCCACAGACCATTAATCCTCCTCCACCAAACTTTACAGTTGGCACTATGCATTCGGGCTGGGAGCATTCAAACCCAGATTCGTCTGTCGGACTGCCAGATGGTAAAGCTTGATTCATCACTCCAGAGAACGCGTTTCTACTGCTCCAGAGTCCAATGGCGGCAAGCTTTACACCTCTCCAGTCGACACTTGGCATTGCGCATGGCGATCTTGGGATTGTGTGCGGCTGCTCAGCCATGGAAACCCCCTTAATGAAGCTCCAGACGAACAGTTCTTGTGCTGACGCTGCTTCCAAAGTTTGGAACTATTGAGTGTTGCAACCGAGGACAGACAATTTGTATGCACTACTTACTTCAGAACTCAGCGGTCCCATTGTGTGAGCTTGTGGGTTCTACCCACTTCGCGGCTGAGCCGTTGTTGCTCCTAGACATTTCCACTTCACGCTAACATCACGTACTTGTTGGAAAGGTGGCATCCTATGACGGTGCCACGTTGAAAGTACGGGCCATTCTACTGCCAATGTTTGTTAATGGAGATTGCATGGAAGTGTGCTCGGTTTTATACACCTGTCAGCAAAGGGTGTGGCTGAAATAGCCGAATACGCTAATTTTAAGGGGTGTCCACGTACGTTTGGCCATGCGTATATAGACACAGAATATACACAATCCTCATACATTATGTACACAATGAACATCAAGCTAAAAACAGCAGACCACACTATGTACACTATACAGTGGCTTGAGAAAGTATTCACCCCCCTTGGCATTTTTCCTATTTTGTTGCCTTACAACCTGGAATTAAAATGGATTTTTGGGCAGATTGAATCATTTGATTTACACAACATGCCACAACATGCCTATTTATTATTGTGAAACAAAGAAGAAATAAGACAAAAAAACTGAAAACTTGTGTGCATAACTATTCACCCCCCCAAAGTCAATACTTTGGAGAGCAACCTTTTTTTCAGCAATTACAGCTGCAAGTCTCTTGGGGTATGTCTTTATAAGCTGGGATTTTTGTCCATTCTTCAATACAATACTGTTCCAGCTCCTTCAAGTTGGATGGGTTCCACTGGTGTACAGCAATCTTTAAGTCATACCACAGATTCTCAATTAGATTGATGTCTGGGCTTTGACCAGGACATTCCAAGACATTTAAATGTATCCCCTTAAACCACTCAAGTGTTGCTTTAGCAGTATGCTTATGGTCATTGTCCTGCTGGAAGGTGAACCTCCATCCCAGCCTGAAATCTCTGGAAGACTGAAACTGACTGAATTTCCCTGTATTTAGTGCCATCCATCATTCCTTCAATTCTGACCAGTTTCCCAGTACCTGCCGATGAAAAGCATCCCCACAGAATGATGCTGCCACCACCATTCCTCACTGTGGGGATGACGTTCTCGTTGTGATGAGAGGTGTTGGGATTGTGCCAGACATTGCCAAAAAGCCAAAAAGCTTGATTGGGGAGTCTCCCACATGCCTTTTGGCGAACACCAAACATGTTTGTTTATTTTTTTCTGGCCACTCTTCCGTAAAGCCCAGCTCTGTGGAGTGTACGGCTTAAAGTGGTCCTATGGACAGATACTCCAATCTCCGCTGTGGAGCTTTGCAGCTCCTTCAAGGTTATCTTTGGTCTCTTTGTTGCCTCTCTGATTAATGGCCTCCTTGCCTGGTCCGTGAGTTTTGGTGGGCGGCCCTCTCTTGGCAGGTTTGTTGTGTTGTCATAGTCTTTCCATTTTTTAATAATGGATTTAATGGTGCTCCGTGGGATGTTCAAAGTTTCTGATATTTTTTTATAACCCAGCCCTGATCTGTACTTCTCCACAACTTTGTCCCTGACCTGTTTGGAGAGATCCTTGGTCTTCATGGTGCCTCTTGCTCAGTGGTGTTGCAAACTCTGGGGCCTTTCAGAACAGGTGTATATAAACTGAGATCATGTGACAGATCATGTGACACTTAGATTGCACACAGGTGGACTTTATTTAACTAATTAAATCAAATCAAATCAAATTTTATTTGTCACATACACATGGTTAGCAGATGTTAATGCGAGTGTAGCGAAATGCTTGTGCTTCTAGTTCCGACCATGCAGTAGTATCTAACAAGTAATCTAACAAATTCACAACAACTACCTTATACACACAAGAGTAAAGGAATGAATACGAGTATGTACATATAAATATATGGATGAGCGATGGCTGACCGGCATAGGCAAGATGCAGTAGATGGTATGGAGTACAGTATATACACATATATATATATGAGATGAGTAATGTAGGATATGTAAACATTATATAAATGGCATTGTTTAAAGTGGCTAGTGATACATTATTTCATCCAGTTATAATTATTAAAGTGGCTAGAGATTTGGGTCGATGGCCGAAGCGGCATAGGCAAGATACAGTAGATGGTTTAGAGTACAGTGTATACATTTGATATGAGTATGTCGGATACGTAAACATTATATACAAAATTGTTTAAAGTGGCTAGTGATACATTTGTTACATCCAATTCCTATGTTTAAAGTGGCTAGAGATTTAAGTCAGTATGTTGGCAGCAGCCACTCAATGTTAGTGATGGCTGTTTAACAGTCTGATGGCCTTGAGGTAGAAGCTGTTTTCAGTCTCTCGGTCCCAGCTTTGATGCACCTGTACTGACCTCGCCTTCTGGATGATAGCGGTGAACAGGCAGTGGCTCGGGTGGTTGTTGTCCTTGATTATCTTTTTGGCCTTCCTGTGACATCGGGTGGTGTAGGTGTCCTGGAGGGCAGGTAGGTTTCCCCCGGTGATGCGCTGTGCAGTCCTCACTACCCTCTGGAGAGCCTTACGGTTGTGGGCGGAGCAGTTGCCGTACCAGGCGGTGATACAGCCCGACAGGATGCTCTCGATAGTGCATCTGTAAAAGTTTGTGAGTGATTTTGGTGACAAGCCGAATTTCTTCAGCCTCCTGAGGTTGAAGAGGCACTGTTGCGCCTTCTTCACCACGCTGTCTTGTGGGTGGACCAATTCAGTTTGTCCGTGATGTGTACACCGAGGAACTTAAAACTTTCCACCCTCTCCACTACTGTCCCCTCGATGTTGATAGGGGGGTGCTCCCTCTCCTGTTTCCTGAAGTCCACGATCATCTCCTTTGTTTTGCTGACATTGAGTGAGAGGTTATTTTCCGAGGGCCCTCACCTCCTCTCTGTAGGCCGTCTCGTCGTTGTTGGTAATCAAGCCTACCACTGTAGTGTCGTCAGCAAACTTGATGATTGAGTTGGATGCGTGCTTGGCCACGCAGTCATGGGTAAACAGGGAGTACAGGAGAGGGCTGAGGATCCAGTGTTGAGGATCAGCGGAGTGGAGATGTTGTTTCCTACCCTCACCACCTGGGACCGGCCCGTCAGGAAGTCCAGGACCCAGTTGCACAGGGCTGGGTCGAGACCCAGGGTCTCGAGCTTAATGACGAGCTTGGATGGAACTATGGTGTTAAATGCTGAGCTGTAGTCGATGAACAGCATTCTTACATAAGTATTCCTCTTGTCCAGATGGGTTAGGCAGTATGCAGTGTGATTGCGATTGCGTTGTCTGTGGACCTATTGGGACGGTAAGCAAATTGGAGTGGGTCCAGGGTGTCTGGCAGGATGGAGGTGATATGATCCTTGACTAATCTCTCAAAGCACTTCATGATGACAGAAGTGAGTGCTACGGGCGATAGTCATTTAGCTCAGTCACCTTAGCTTTCTTGGGAACAGGAACAATGGTGGCCCTCTTGAAGCATGTGGGAACAGCAGACTGGGATAGGGACTGATTGAATATGTCCGTGAACACACCAGCCAGCTGGTCTGCGCATGCTCTGAGGACACGGCCAGGGATGCCATCTGGGCCGGCTGCCTTGCGAGGGTTAACACATTTAAATGTTTTTCTCACATTGGCTGCGGTCAAGGTGAGCCCGCAGGTTTTGGTAGCGGGCCGTGTCGGTGGCACTGCATTGTCCTCAAAGCGAGCAAAGAAGTTGTTTAGTTGGTCTGGGAGCAGGACGTCATGGTCAGCGACGGGCTGGTTTTCTTTTTGTAGTCCGTGATTGACTGTAGACCCTGCCACATTCCTCTTGTGTCTGAGCCGTTGAATTGTGACTCTACTTTGTCTCTATATTGACGCTTAGCTTGTTTGATTGCCTTGCGGAGGGAATAGCTACACTGTTTGTATTCAGTCATGTTTCCGTAGCCTTAGCCTCGTTAAAAGCAGTGGTTCGCGCTTTCAGTTTTGCGCGAATGCTGCCATCAATCCACGGTTTCCTGGTTGGGGAAGGTTTTAATATTTGCTATGGGTACAACATCACCAATGCACTTGCTAATAAACTCGCTCACCGAATCAGCGTATACATCAATGTTGTTGTCAGATGCTATCCGAACATATCCCAGTCCACGTGCTCGAAGCAATCTTGCAGCATGGAATCAGATTGGTCGGACCAGCGTTGAACAGACCTGAGAACGGGCGTTTCCTGTTTTAGTTTCTGTTTGTAGGCTGGGAGCAACAAAATGGAGTCATGGTCAGACTTGCCGAAAGGAGGGCGGAGAATAGCCTTGTATGCATCACGGAAGTTGGAATAACAGTGGTCCAGGATTTTACCAGCCCGGTGGCACATTCGATATGCTGGTAAAATTTCGAGCCTTGTTCTTAAATTAGCCTTATTAAAATCCCCAGCCACAATAAATGCAGCCTCAGGATATGTGGTTTCCAGTTTACATAGAGTCCGATGAATTTCTTTCAGTGCCGTCGATGTGTCAGCTTGAGGGGGGATGTACACGGCTGTGATTATAATCGAGGAGAATTCTCTTGGTAGATAATGCGGTCTGCATTTGATTGTAATGAATTCTATGTCAGGTGAACAAAAGGACTTGAGTTCCTGTATGTTGTTATGATCACACCACGTCTCGTTAATCATAAGACACACACCCCCACCCTTCTTCTTACCAGATAGAAGTTTGTTTCTGTCGGCGCGATGCGTGGAGAAACCAGGTGGCTGTACCGACTCCGATAACGTGTCCTGAGTGAGCCATGTTTCCGTGAAGCAAAGAATGTTGCAGTCTCGGATGTCTCTCTGAAAGGCAACCCTCGATCGGATTTCGTCTACTTTGTTGTCAAGAGACTGTACATTGGCGATTAAAATACTCGGGAACGTAGCTTGACCAAAAGACCGGCGCGTTTCCCTCTTCTCCGGCGCCGCCGTTGCTTTGAGTAGCCGGGTGCTATCCAGTCTATTGTTGTGTTTGGGTTAGCAAACCGAGAATCCTCTTTGGGAAAGTCGTATTCCTGGTCGTAATGTTGGTAAGTTGACGTTGCTCTTATATCCAATAGTTCCTCCTGGTTGTATGTAATAAAACTTAATATTTCCCGTGGTAATAATGTAAGAAGTAATACATAAAAAATCAAAATACTGCATGGTTTCCTGAGAACGTGAAGCGAGGCTGCCATCTCTGTCGGCGCCGGAAGTTGTAAGTTGTAAGTTGTAATTATGTGACTTCTGAAGGTAATTGGTTGCACCAGATCTTATTTAGGGGCTTCATAGCAAAGGGGGTGGATACATATGCACGTATCACTTTTCTGTTTTTCATTATTATAAAAACAAGTTTTTTTTTTTCATTTCACTTCACCAGTTTGGACTATTTTGTGTATGTCCATGACATGAAATTCGAATAAAAATGAATTTAAATTACAGGTTGTAATGCAACAATTTAAGAAAAACGCCAAGGGGGTGAATACTTTTGCAAGGCACTGTAAGTAATGCTATGAATTATGCATGTATCGATGTACAAATAAAGCAATTTACAAGATGCAATTGGGGAAGTGTCCAGTATCCAGTATGTAAGGATCAGTCCAATCAAAAGGCAGGTGAGGGATGTACAGAGAGTGCAACGGTCAATGAGCAGGTCTATGAAAGTGCAGGCTGGATGAATATTAAACAGTACACAGTCCATGGGTGAAGAGATCATCGTTGATCAGGTGGCCGGTTGGTGAGTGCCACATCACGGGGGAATTGGCTGTTCAGTTGGCGTGAGGTTTTGGTCGTGATTGACCTGATCTGTTTGACAGCGGGATCTTTGGAAGAAGGGACAGCCTGGGTCGAAGGTGTCAGTAATTATCTTTCATACTTGCTTCCTTGCCCTGGAGTCATGCAGGACCTCGATGGAGGGCAGGTGGCAACCGATGACCCTCTCAGCAGACTGTTGCAGTTTGCCCTTTGACCGGGCAAGACGCATTCCTGAACCAACAGTGATGGAGGTGGTGGGGATGGACTGTAGAACAGGACGTACATCCTCTAGTATCTGCTGTGATGTTGTCCTCCCACTAGAGGCTGTGTTGTTGTCCTCCCAGTAGAGGCTGTGATGTTGTCCTCCCACTAGAGGCTGTGATGTTGTCCTCCCACTAGAGGCTGTGATGTTGTCCTTCTACTAGAGGCTGTGATATTTTCCTCCCACTAGAGGCTGTGATGTTGTCCTCCCACTAGAGGCTGTGATGTTGTCCTTCAACTAGAGGCTGTGATATTTTCCTCCCACTAGAGGCTGTGATGTTGTCCTCCCACTAGAGGCTGTGATGTTGTCCTTCTACTAGAGGCTGTGATATTTTCCTCCCACTAGAGGCTGTGATGTTGTCCTCCCACTAGAGGCTGTGATGTTGTCCTTCTACTAGAGGCTGTGATATTTTCCTCCCACTAGAGGCTGTTGTCTTTTGGCCCTGTCCGGGGGTAGGTATCCTCCTGTCTCAGCCTCCAGTATTTATGCTGCAGTAGTTTATGTGTCGGGGGGCTAGGGTCAGTCTGTTATATCTGGAGTATTTCTCCTCTCTTATCCGTGGTCCTGTGTGAATTTAAGCATGCTCTCTCTAATTCGCTCTCTTTCTTTCTTTCTCTCTCTCAGAGGACCTGAGCCTTAGGACCATTCCTCAGGACAACCTGGCCTGATGACTCCTTGCTGTCCTCAGTCCACCTGGCCGTGCTGCTGCTCCAGTTTCAACTGTTCTGCCTGCGGCTATGGAACCCTGACCTGTTCACCAGACGTGCTACCTGTCCCAGACCTGCTGTTTTCAACTCTCTAGAGACAATAGGAGCGGTAGAGATATTCTGAATGATCGGCTATGAAAAGCCAACTGACATTTACTCCTGAGGTGCTGACCTGTTGCACCCTCCACAACCATTGTGATTATTATTATTATTTGACCCTGCTGGTCATCTATGAACATTTTAAAATCTTGGCCATGTTCTGTTATAATCTGTACCCGGCACAGCCAGAAGAGGACTGGCTACCCCTCACAGCCTGGTTCCTCTCTAGGTTTCTTCCTAGGTTCTGGCCTTTCTAGGGAGATTTTCCTAACCACCGTGCTTTTACACCTGCATTGCTTGCTGTTTGGGATTTTAGGTTGGGTTTCTGTACAGCACTTTGTGAGATCAGCTGATATAAGAAGAGCTTTATAAATGAATGTGATTTTACTAGAGGCTGTAACGTTGTCCTCCCACTCTGTTTATCCAACCTCACCTGAGTCTAATTATGTTTATCCAACTTCACCTGAGTCTAATCTGTTTATCCAACTTCACCTGAGTCTAATTATGTTTATCCAACTTCACCTGAGTCTAATCTGTTTATCCAACTTCACCTGAGTCTAATCTGTTTATCCAACTTCACCTGAGTCTAATCTGTTTATCCAACTTCACCTGAGTCTAATCTGTTTATCCAACTTCACCTGAGTCTAATCTGTTTATCCAACTTCACCTGAGTCTAATCTGAGGTTTTGTTTTCACATTTATTTAACTAGGCAAGCCAGTTAAGAACAAACTCCTATTTACAATGACGTGCTATACTGGCCAAACCCTAACCCAGACAACATGCACCACCCTATGGGACTCTCACAGCTGGTTGTGATACAGCCTGGAATCGAACCAGGGTCTGTAGTGATGCCTCTGGTACTGAGATGCAGTGCCTTAGGCCGCTGCGCCTCCCGGGAGGATGACGTACAACATTATTCAACTAGCGTCAGTATGTCAGAAAGAGTTGACTTGTAGTAAAGGTTGAGCAACAAGATAAGGATGTTGATGGTGTGAGATTGTCTCTGAGGCCAGACCTTATAAAACCGGCCTCCTGTGGATGTAATTACACTGCATCCTGGGTAGTGAAATGTGTGTATATGAGCGTGTGTGTGTGTTTTCATTTGCATAGAGGTGATAAATGATTGCTTCCCTTGTTTGAAATCGTTCTGTCTATATCTTAATCTCTGTTTCCTCCCATCTCCCCCTGTCACATCTCATCTTCTTCAATCTCCTCCCATCTTCTACCATCCCCTACCATCTCCTCTCATCCTCTACCATATTATCCTCCCATCTCCTCCTATCTCCTCCCCTATCATCTCCTCCCACCCCCGACCATCTCCTCCCATCTCGTCCCATGTTCTCCCATTTCCTCCCATTTCCTCCCATCCCCTACCATCTCCTCCCATCCCATCTCCTCCCATCCCCTACCATCTCCTCCCATCCCCAACCATCTCCTCTCATCTCCTCCCATCCACTCTCGTCCGCTACCATCTCCTCCCATCCCATCCCATCTCCTCCCATCCCCTACCATCTCCTCCCATCCCATCCCATCTGCTCCCATCCCCTACCATCTCCTCCCATCCCATCCCATCTCCTCCCATCCCTTACCATCTCCTCCCATCCCCAACCATCTCCTCTCATCTCCTCCCATCCACTCTCATCCGCTACCATCTCCTCCCATCACCTACCATCTCCTCTCATCTCCTCCCATCCCATCCTATCTCCTTCCGTCTCCTCACATCTCCTCCCATCACCTACCATCTCCTCTCATCTCCTCTCATCTCCTTCCATCCCCTCCCATCTCCTCTCATCCCCTACCATCTCCTACATTCTCCGCCCATCCCCTACAATATCTTCCCATCTTCTACCATCTCCTCTCATCCCCTACCATCTCCTCCCATCTCCAACCATCCCCTACCATCTCTTCCCATCTCCTACCATCTCTTCTCATCCCCTACAATCTCTTCCCATCCCCTACCATCTCCTCTCATCCCCTACAATCTCTTCCCATCCCCTACCATCTCCTACATTCTCCTCCCATCCCCTACCATATCTTCCCATCCCCTACCATCTCTTACAATCCCCTACCATCCCCTCCCATCCCCTACCACCCCCTCCCATCTCCAACCATCTCTTCTCATATGCTACCATCTCCTACCATCTCCTCCCATCTCCTCCCATCCCCTACCATCTCTTCCCATCTCCTACCATCTCCTCTCATCCCCTACCATCTCCTACCATCTCCTCTAACCCCTACCATCTCCTACCATCTCCTCTAACCCCTACCATCTCCTACCATCTCCTCCCATCTCCTCCCATCCCCTACCATCTCCTCTAACCCCTCCCATCTCCTCTCATCTCCTACAATCCCCTACCCTACCATCTCTTCCCATCCCCTACCATCTCCTCTAACCCCTCCCATCCCCTACCATCCCCTCCCATCTCCTCCCATCCCCTACCATATTTTCTAATTCCCTACCATCTCCTCCCATCCCCTACCATATCCTCTCATCTCCTACAATCCCCTATCATCCCCTCCCATCTCCTCCCATCTCCTCCCATCCCCTAGCATATCCTCTCATCCCTTACCATCCCCTCCCATCTCCTCTCATCTCCTCTCATCTCCTCCCATCTCCTCCCATCCCATCTCCCCCCCCCTTATGCATTTCACCCCTGTCCCTACATATCTCCCTCCTCCTCTCCTCTCTCCTTTGTCCCCTCTCCTAACCCTGGTCTCATCTCTTCTTTTCTTTTATTCCGTGCGTGTGTAATAGCTTGTCAGATGGTATTGCCTGCCTGCTGAGGGATGGCAGGGAGTGGGCAGCTCTAATGCCACCTTGAAGCTTTTCCATTAGCGACGGTCGGTTGCCATGGAGGCACATTTGTACAAATCCCTCCATCTCCGAGTGGCAGTCTTCACTCCGAACCCCAGGACACTCCTTCTCTCCTTCTTTCTTTCTCTCCTCCTATCGCTCTCTTTCTGTCTCCAGTCTATCTCTCTCTGTCTCTTTCTCTCTCTCACCCTCTCTTTCTCTCTCTCACCCCCTCTTTCTCTTTCTCTCTCTCACCCCCTCTTTCTCTTTCTCTCTCTCACCCTCTCTTTCTCTCTCCCTCTCCCTTTCTGTTTCATTCTCTCTCTCTCTCACACACTTTCTCTCCCTCCCTCACCCTTTCTCTCCTTCCCTCTATCTCCCTCTTTCCCTTTCTCTCGCTGTAAATTACATCTCTCACAGGAGAAATAGAGAGAAGATAGAAAACAGATTTTGTTTCTCCTGGTACGGATTGTATCAAACAAGCCAATATAAGTCAGATCCAAAAGAACAGGGTCAGAGAATACCATCAGTAAACGCTTTCTGAGCAGTAAGGTTTATCCCAAATTTTTTTACAATTTCTTGTAAACCACGCTCTATACATTTCTGTTGTTGGGAATATCGCCATAAGGCACCATAAAGCAACTTCACTATTTGTGTTGTCAAAGTCTAGACCATGTAAGAGTTAGCCCCTAAAACACTGCTATTACTCCCAGAACAGGGGCAATGTTAGTATCGTCCTGGAGGAAGGTCTCACCCTTACCTGAACACCCTGAATCTGTTCACCTCTCTCTGTGGTAAAATATAAAACTACCCTACCTTTGAGAGGGTAACGACACAGAGCCTTTTTCTAAGAAGTTTAATGAGATTGTAGAACACATTGGGAGGGATCTTAGACCATTCCTCCATATAAAATCTTTCCAGATCCTTGATATAATTTGTCTGTGCTTATGGCCTGCCCTCTTCAATTCAAACCACAGGTTTTCAATGTGCTTTTAACGTCTGGAGACTAAGATGATGATTCTGTCGTCAATTAACCATTTATTTCATTTTTTGATGTGTGCTTAGGGTTGTCTGCTAAAAGATATATATATTTTTTTTAATGGCTCACTGTTGTTATCAGAGTTGTTATCAGAGTTGTTATCAATGCCAGAGCATTGAAAACAGCGGTGCCAATAATTTGGACCCCTTGGTTTTAAGGAAAAGTATTTATTAATTGTTAAAGCAATTACATTAGTATAACATAATATAACTAACCCTCTTGTTGTGTCCATTTCATGTTAATTAATTCTGTGTTCCCGGTCCAAAATGAACGCCTCATTTTAGCTGATTATAAATCCATAATAATATATATATTATCACCTAATGTTGCGTTAGATCTTTTTATCAACTTAAGTTCTTGTGAACATTAAGTTTTGAACTTCTATTTTCTATGTATGGCCTGTAGGCCTCATTGACCCGAGTAAAAAAAGCATAATGTATGGATTTTTTTGACTATAACAAATACTTAGATGAAACATATTTCGTGCTATTCATCACAGACTACTTTGTGTCAAAGTTTAACAAGGACTCTCTCCTCACCAGTGTCATGATCAAATATATGATCAAGAGCCTCACATACAGTATATCGTTTGGTCATTGTGCTGCCACAGAATAAATTGTGAGCAAGGCCTCAAAAAAGCTTTATAAACCAGAGCTGCGAGAAAAGTTCTATATATTATTTAAACAATGGTGCGATTGTTTGTGAGAATGCCAACAGGTGTGGTTCCCGTGGGGGAAAGATTCTATTGGGGAAAGGTTCCCGTGGGGATTGCCATGGAAGCCAAGAAGGGGAGGGAGGTGTGTGTGTGCTTAAACACACATGCATGTGGGGGTCTGGGAGAGGAAATGTGTCCATCTGATTAATGGGCATGTGCCTGAAATCAATTTTATACACTAATTGTAGTCTCACCCATTCATTTCTAATGGCCGGTCATTTTCGGCCATTAGAAACACCACAGGTGTAAATGTATTGTGTGTGTTCAGATGCCCTGTGTGGACAAAGGCATGGAACCTTATGACAATCAGATTAAATGAACTACATTTTCCAAACAGAAAACTTGTAAATCGGTCCAATTCGACCGGAACACAGCAGGAGGGTTAAAACATTTTTGCATACAATACAGATCATTATTTTGTATTATTTATTTTATACAGTCTTTTTTGCACATCTCTATCAAGGGTGTCAATAATTATGGACCCCACTGTCTATATTCTATCAGACTGACTGTACACCGTGTAAACATACAGTGAGGGAAAAAAGTATTTGATCCCCTGCTGATTTTGTACGTTTTCCCACTGACAAAGAAATTATCAGTCTTTCATTTTAATGGTAGCTTTATTGGAACAGAGAGACAGAATAACAACAAAAAAATCAAGAAAAACGCATGTGAAAATTTGTATACATTGATTTGCATTTTAATGAGGGAAATAAGTATTTGACCCCCTCTCAATCAGAAAGATTTCTGGCTCCCAGGTGTCTTTTATACAGGTAACAAACTGAGATTAGGAGCACACACTTAAATGGAGTGCTCCTAATCTCAGTTTGTTACCTGTATAAAAGACACCTGTCCACAGAAGCAATCAATCAGATTCCAAACTCTCCACCATGGCCAAGACCAAAGAGCTCTCCAAGGATGTCAGGGACAAGATTGTAGACCTACACAAGGCTTGAATGGGCTACAAGACCATCGCCAAGCAGCTTGGTGAGAAGGTGACAACAGTTGGTGCGATTATTCGCAAATGGAAGAAACACAAAAGAACTGTCAATCTCCCTCGGCCTGGGGCTCCATGCAAGATCTCACCTCGTGGAGTTGCAATGATCATGAGAACGGTGAGGAATCAGCCCAGAACTACACGGGAGGATCTTGTCAATGATCTCAAGGCAGCTGGGACCATAGTCACCAAGGAAACAATTGGTAACACACTACGCCGAGAAGGACTGAAAT
Organism: Brachymystax lenok tsinlingensis; assembly: GCA_030435695.1. Taxonomy (NCBI): domain Eukaryota; kingdom Metazoa; phylum Chordata; class Actinopteri; order Salmoniformes; family Salmonidae; genus Brachymystax; species Brachymystax lenok. Next base: position 40,947,806 of record CM059816.1, read on the forward strand.
CCTGCAGAGCCCGCAATATCCCGCTGCTTGTCTGAAGTTTGCCAATGAACATTTGAATGATTCAGAGGACAACTGGGTGAAAGTGTTGTGGTTAGATGAGACCAAAATGGAGCTCTTTGGCATCAACTCAACTCGCCGTGTTTGGAGGAGGAGGAATGCTGCCTATGACCCCAAGAATACCATCCCCACCATCAAACATGGAGGTGGAAACATTATGCTTTGGGGGTGTTTTTCTGCTAAGGGGACAGGACAACTTCACCGCATCAAAGGGACGATGGACGGGGCCATGTACCATCAAATCATGTACCATCAAATCTTACCATCAAATCCTTCCTTCAGCCAGGGCATTGAATATGGGTCGTGGATGTGGATTCCAGCATGACAATGACCCAAAACACATGGCCAAGGCAACAAAGGAGTGGCTCAAGAAGAAGCACATTAACGACTCAAATACCAGTGGGTCGCTAGCGGGATCAGCGGGACCGACACTACTAGCTAAAACCTGTAGCGCCAGATTTAAAATCCGAAAATTGAATTATTAAACATCCAGCTATATACAAGTGTTCCATACTCATCAAAAGCTCTGTTTCTTGGCAATATCACAGCGTTGTCAGATTTCAAAAAGGCTTTACGGCGAAAGCAGCACATTCATTTGTTTGAGGGTAGCACCTCACATATTTTCCAATAGCCATGTATCGATTAGCAATCATGGCACACACATAACACATTTCACAGCGAAAACAAAGTAATTACCTGTTGAAGAACTTCTGCTGAGGTCTTCCTAAGTGTCCAACGAAGACAATCCATGGTTCTTTTGTTAGAAAAAGTAACGTCTTTTATCCATAAATCCTCCATTTGGTTCATGCAAAACGACAGCCTCCATTACTCTTTTGAAACGCGGCGCCAACTCGTTCAAATGTTACCTATAAAGGTTGAGGCTGTTGTTTGGCAACTCGAACCTTCAGCTCCCTCCACAGAGTTTCTATGGGATTAAGGTCTGGAGACTGGCTAGGCCACTCCAGGACCTTAACTTCACCGGCTCCAGCAGAAAAACTGACTGCCTCCCAGGCGCCTTATTTATCGTTTTTAGCGTTCAGTTTATATTCCGGATGATTTATAATAGTACATATACGTAAAAGGGTTCCTAAGGATACATTTAAAACTATGTTTGATTGTTTTTGGACAAGTTTATAGGTATAATTTTTAACGAGTCGGCGCCGAGTTTCAAAGGAGTAATGGAGGCTGTCGCTTTCTGATTATAACGCATGAACCAAATGGAGGATTTATGGATAAAAGACGTTACTTTTTCTAACAAAAGAACCATGGATTGTCTTCGTTGGACACTTAGGAAGACCTCAGCAGAAGTTCTTCAACAGGTAATTACTTTGTTTTCGCTGTAAAATGTGTTATGTGTGTGCCATGATTGCTAATCGGTGCTACCCTCAAACAAATGAATGTGCTGCTTTCGCCGTAAAGCCTTTTTGAAATCTGACAACGCTGTGATATTGCCTAGAAACAGAGCTTTTGATGAGTATGGAACACTTGTATATAGCTGGATGTTTAATAATTCAATTTTCGGATTTTAAATCTGGCGCTACAGGTTTTAGCTGGTAGTGTCGGGATGATCCCGCTAGCGACCCACTGGTATTTGAGTCGTTTAATGACTTGGAGAAGATCTGCAAAGAGGAGTGGGACAAAATCCCTCCTGAGATGTGTGCAAACCTGGTGGCCAACTACAAGAAATGTCTGACCTCTGTGATTGCCAACAAGGGTTTAACCACCAAGTACAAAGTCATTTTTTGCAGAGGGGTCAAATACTTATTTCCCTCATTAAAATGCAAATCAATTTATAACATTTTTCACATGCGTTTTTCAGGACTTTTTTGTTGTTATTCTGTCTCTCACTGTTCAAATAAACCTACCATTAAAATTATAGACTGATCATTTCTTTGTCAGTGGGCAAACGTACAAAATCAGCAGGGGATCAAATACTTTTTTCCCTCACTGTATAATGCAGCCTTTCTCTCTCAAGCACTTGTGCATGTTAAAGTACATACAGAGAGAATTATAGATGTTACATGTCAAAGTCAATTTGTTAAGTAGAGCTTCTGAAATCAAGAAATTAAATAATGATGTTGAAGAGGAGGATATGCCCTACAAACGGAAGATACAAACACAGAAACATCTACACACACACACACGCACGCACACCCAATTTTGTGTTGCTATCCTTGTGTAGACCAAATAATTGATTCCCATTCAAAATCCAATTTTCCCTAACTCCTAACTCCTAACCCTAAACCTAACCTTAACCCTTAACCTAACCCTAACCCTAACCCTAACCCTAAACCTAACCTTAACCCCAAACCACTAACCCTAACCCTTAAACTATACCTAATCCTAACTCTTTACCCTAATCCTAAACCTAACCGTAACCCCTAACCCTAACCTTAATTCAAACCATAAACCCTAAGCCTAAAATAACATTTTTCCTTGTGGGGATCGGTAAAATGTCCCCACATTTTGCTTGTTTTACTATCTCACACACACACACAAACTAATCGATACGTTTGACATTTTCCTGGAACAAGCCCCTGATTGGAAATGAGGGTTCTTTGTTGAAAAAAAAGCTTGGAAATATCGACCCTTTGGAACAACTGAATTGGTAATCTCTCTCTACATTCTCATATTCCATGGGCTAGATGATGCAATCTTACCCCAGAGATACAAGGCAATTGACACATGTACAGAAACGTGCAAGAATGTCCCCTCCAGAAACACTGTGAAGAAACACACACCATGTAAACATGTCTACATCTATTACTCTGGCTAGGAACACTGTCAGTAGTACCAAGGCCCAATGGACATTCAGGACACACACACACACAAATACACACACACACACACACAAAAAGGGAAGTGGTAAGAGTGGTTCATTAAGGAATGAGTGAGATGGGAGGAGATGAGAGGAGATGGGAAGAGATGAGAGGAGATGAGAGGAGATGAGAGGAGATGAGAGGATATGGGATGATAGGAGATGGGAGGAGATGGGAGGAGATGAGAGGAGACGAGAGGAGACGAGAGGAGACGAGAGGAGACGAGAGGAGACGAGAGGATACGAGAGGATACGGGATGATAGGAGATGGGAGGAGATGGGGTGATAGAAGATGGGAGGAGATGGGAGGAGATGGGATGATATGAGATGGGTTGATAGGAGATTGGAAGATGGAAGGAGCAGGCTGCTATCTGGACAGAAGAGGAGTGATCTTGGGAGGATGTGTGTGTTTGTGCATATGTGTGTGTGTGTGTGTGCATGTTTATATTTGTTTATATTTGTTTGTGTGTGTGTTTAAAGACCTCGTGTGTCCATGTCTTTGCATGTGTGTTTGGAGGATCTTGGGCTCAGTATGGAGTGAAAGGTTTAATATGTAGATGGAAGATAGCCGAAATAAGTTATTTATATAAGGAGAAGCGATTCATTTCCACCGCTATCCCAATGCAAAATTCTATTTTATTGTTCTAGCTTCACATTCAACAGTAGCTTCTGTTTAGTGTCCACGTTAAGCAGAGATGACAGGGGCTTAGAGTGTATCACTGTATTCACTCAGCCGTGAAAGTAGTCGCTGTATTCAAGAGTCAGCAGGTAAGCATCAACAGTCACACAGGCCGGCAGTCTCTGATCCAACTCCAAGGAGAGAGGGGCTCATTCACGAACACAAACCAGGAGAACGTGTCAATCTCCACTCAGATCACAAACATTGTTGTTTACTGTTGTTTAATAGACTCTATGGATGGATGCATCATCGCTCAGTCCCAGTAGATTGGTTGTATAAGCCCTCGTTTGAAGTTTCAAATCTATGTTGGTTTCAGTTTTGATAAAACAACGATCATTATAGATGACGAAACGGAACTGAAAATGACAGGTCTGCATTGCCTCCAAATGCATCATGTTCACACACAGACAGAGAGTGTCTGCATGACCTCCGACCTCGAACTACATTATGTGCACACACAGACAGAGAGCGTCTGCATGACCTCCGACCTCGAACTACATTATGTGCACACACAGACAGAGAGCGTCTGCATGACCTCTGATCTCAAACTACATTATGTTCACACACAGACAGAGAGCGTCTGCATGACCTCTGACCTCGAACTACATTATGTTCACACACAGACAGAGAGTGTCTGCATGACCTCTGACCTCGAACTACATTATGTTCACACCAGTGGCGGTCAGTGCCATTTATGATGAGGGAGGATAAAAACTTTAAAAAAAATGATGAGCATGGCTTTATTTCTATTACAGCATATTGGATGACTGTCATTCATATTCCATTCACCCAGTTCAATATAACATCAATAGGTTTAGGCTACTACATGATACTAGAATGTTCCCTATACCCATCATGAGGTTGCTACAACCTAGCCTACAGTATGAACGAAAGATGACAACCTAGCCTACAGAATGAATTAAAGATTACAACCTAGCCTACAGTATGAATTAAAGATTACAACCTAGCCTACAACACGAACTAAAGATTACAACCTAGCCTACAGTATGAATTAAAGATTACAACGTAGCTGCACACAGGTCAAGATATTGACAGACAGCGACACATTCAATACCGCCTTGCACAGTCTTGCCTGCATCTAGCTGATCTAGGGTGTAATCATTAGTCCAACAGTTGAAAATGAGAGTTTCTATTGGACAAATCCAGGTATGTGTATCCCCGTTTCGTTCCGTTTGCTTCCGTTTAAGAAACGTTTTTCAAGTCGGCAGGAATGAATATACCCCTGATCACACATAAACACAGTTCACTCACCTTTTCCCTTCGCTTGTGGACTTCAATGCACAACACATCAGCAGTGTGTGACCAGGTGAAAAAACCTTTCAAACAACACCATATCCTAACCGCTACACACAGCCTACATTGTTGTCACCATATTAGCTAAAGTTACATCCTCGTCAACATAGCTAATAGAACTAATGTATTGGTAAACCCGCTACAATCATGCAGTAACGTTACAGTCACTTAGCAGTATAGCAATTACATCGGTGGGCCCCGGTTGAAATTAATTAATAAAACCAAAAGCTTACCTTGACTTGGAGGAGTTCCAGTGTTGTGTTGGATAGTCATAGCCAGCTAGCTAACATAGCATCCCTCTGTTTGAGCAGGGTGTTTTGTGCAGGCTAAACTAGCTAACTGCATTCGCTAGCTAAGTGAAACTGAAATTGAAAAAAATAAATAATAATCTCTCTCTCTTTTGCTTCGCCTTCATTTTTGAAGAAATGAATTTGTTAAAAACTGTTCAACTATTGTCTTTCTCTCTCTTTGAGAACTACTCACCACATTTTGTACACTGCAGTGCTAGCTAGCTGTAGCTTATGCTTTCAGTGCTAGATTTATTCTCTGATCCTTTGATTGGGTGGACAGCATGTCAGTTCATGCTGCAAGAGCTCTGATATGTTAGAGCACGTCCTCCGGAAGTTGTCCTAATTACTGTGTAAGACTATGGAAGGTGGGGTGAGAACCATGAGACTGCTAGGTTTTGTATTGAAGTCAATGTACCAAGAGGAGGACGGAAGCTGCTGTCCTCCGGCTACACCATGGTTCTACCCTACAGAGTGCTGCTGAGGCTACTGTAGACATTCATTGCAAAACAGTGTGTTTTAATCAGTTATTTGGTCATGTGAATGTATTTACTATAGTTCTATCTAAAAGGGATCACTTTTAACATGTTTTACCACTTACATTTTTATGAAATTCACTGAGGAGGATGATCCTCCCCTTCGTCCTCTGAGGAGCCTCCACTTGTTCACACACAGACAGAGAGCGTCTGCATGACCTCCGACCTCCAACTACATTATGTTCACACACAGACAGACGCATTCTATTTTCAAATGTTTTTGAAGGAAGAACATTTCTGTAAAAAAAAAACATGTTTATTCATGAAGCTGATTTGTTTCATGGGCCACCATCTCTTTGTGCGTAAAGTTCTTACCAACGAACTAAAAAAGTATCTTCAAATACAAAGCAAAGTTCTCTCAGAAAATTACACAATTACCTTCAAAACAAAACTCAATCTTTCTGAAAGCATTATCCTTTCATTCTTTACCAAAATCACCACTTCCAATCTCCATTCCTTTCTTCTGCTTCTGTATGCCTTTGTTTATCTCTCTCCTGAAACAGACAGGTCCTCTGTGTCTCTGGATAAGAAGGCTCCATTTCTGTCATAGTCCAGGAAATGTGCGTATGCGTCTTGGTTTGTGTGTGCTTGTGTGTATGCATCTATGTGTGTGTGTGTGTGTATATTTGTCTGTGTGTACAGTGTGTGTGTATGTCTCCCAGGGTTGGTTCTATGGACAGTGTTTGCACCATTACATCTGCTAATGTGCCTCTACAGCTATCCTCTCTTCTATCTTCTATCTTTATCTCCCAGCAGCCAGAAGTCTGACTTCACCCATGATACAAGTCAGTATTCGGCGTACATCCATGTCCGAGGATGTCGGAAGATGACCTGGAAACCGGCAACTAGGGGCAACAGTAGGTTTCAGTTGTGCAAGGGTGTTGTGGACGGGGATGGTGGATGGGTGTAAGCGACAGCCTCTGATTCCCAAGGTTGGAAGTTTGAATCCAGCGATGGAAAGTATTTTTTAAAATTTTTGTTTGAATCCTATCCCAAACCTTAATCCTTACCTTAACCATTCAGAGTTAATGACTAATTTGGAATGAATGCCTGAATTTAACCATAACTTTAAACATTTGGACTTAATTCCTAAACTTAACTCTAATTACGTGGACATTTGGCGTTTGGAACAATTTCTAAATTTGATATTTGAGAAACGTTTAATTCTGACTTGAGACTGAGAGCTGAATTCTAACCCTTTAATCTCCAAGCCAAGGGAAGGATGCTTGAAAGACCCTTTAATCTCCAAGCCAAGGGAAGGATGCTTGATAGACCCTTCAATCTCCAAGCTAAGGGAAGGATGCTTCAAGTCTGACCTGTTTATCTCCCAGCTAAGGGAAGGACACTTGATGCCTGTTCCCATATAATCTTTATTTAGCCAGCGATACAATGTCACTACCACCTTGGCTTTCATTGCACCAGCGCAGAAATTATATTTATTTCTGGGCCTGAATATTTACATGCGGTAACTCACAATATATAATCCGTATTCATGCTACAAATGTTAGAGAGGTTTTGCAGTACCAACAGAAGAGCACTCACACACCAACAGAGAGCTCTTAAAACATGAGGGTCCTCCTAAATGAACACACAGACAGAAAGTAATTTGATGTAGTACATTCCGGACCACTTAATGTGACTTCTGAAAACAGAAAAGCATAATTTTACTTTTGAACAAGGTTTGTCGGGGCTGTTCTGTATTCTTTTTAGAAACCTTCCGCTTTTCACAGCTTCCGTACTATAAATCCTCCTATAAAGAGAGCAGTTGCTGAGCCTGGACTGGGTTCAGTGCATACAGCTGTGAAGGGAAAGTAATTCAGTCATCACACTGACAGTTTGTCAGCTCCGTACACTGAACACAGAGTATATCTTTCACTGGTTCAGAGTTGGCTGCCTCAAAGTAACGTTTACATCTGCTAGCTACGCCTTCATACACACTCACACACACACACACACACTCAGATCCCTTCCCTTTATCCACATTTTGTTACATAACAGCCTTATTCTCAAATTGATTATATAAAAAAAATCCTCATCAATATACACACAAAACCCCATAATGACATCACAATACCCCATAATGACATCACAATACCCCATAATGACATCACAATACCCCATAATGACAGAACTTATTTACATTCCGACACTGCTATGAGACTCGAAAGTGAGCTCAGGTGCATCCTGTTTCCATTGATCATCCTTGAGATGTCTCTACAACTTGATTGTAAACAGTGCAGTCAAAGTCTAAACTTTGACCATAGATATTAAAGAGATATTAATTATTAAAGACATGTTAGATCAGACACATAGTATATAAAGGACTGAGATCTGTATAAAGACAGAGTGGCTGAGGAATGTGCTGGGTGGACGGGAGGAGATCAAAGGACTGCTATAGGGGAAGCAGATGGACATCTGTGGATTAGGCGAAGGCGGGGTTGAGGTCAGGAGGTGAGGTCAGATCCCATGAAGGGAGTAATAAGGGTTTACTACCATTTTCCTTTAGAACCATAAGATGTAAAGAAGAGTGTCTTAAGTACTTACTTAAGTTTTTTCTCATCAATCTACACACAACACCCCATAATGACATAACTAATCTACACACAACACCCCATAATGACATAACTAATCTACACACAACACCCCATAATGACATAACTAATCTACACACAACACCCCATAATGACATAACTAATCTACACACAACACCGCATAATGACGTAACTAATCTACACACAACACCCCATAATGACATAACTCATCTACACACAACACCCCTTAATGACATAACTCATCTACACACAACACCCCATAATGACATAACTAATCTACACACACCACCCCATAATGACATAACTAATCTATACACAACACCCCATAATGACATAACTAATCTATACACAACACCCCATAATGACATAACTAATCTACACACAACACTCCATAATGACATAACTAATCTACACACAACACCCCATAATGACATAACTCATCTACACACAACACCCCATAATGATGTAACTAATCTACACACAACACCCCATAATGACATAACTAATCTACACACAACACCCCATAATGACATAACTAATCTACACACAACACCCCATAATGACATAACTCATCTACACACAACACCCCATAATGACATAACTCATCTACACACACCCCATAATGACATAACTAATCTACACACAACAGCCCATAATGACATAACTCATCTACACACAACACCCCATAATGACATAACTCATCTACACACAACACCCCATAATGACATAACTAATCTACACACAACACCCCATAATGACATAACTAATCTACACACAACACCCCATAATGACATAACTTATTTACATTCAGACCCTTTGCTATGAGACTCGAAAGTGAGCTCAGGTGCATCCTGTTTCCAATGATCATCATTGAGATGTCTCTACAACTTGATTGTAAATTAAATTGATTGGACATGATTTGGAATGGCACACACCTGTCTATATAAGGTCCCACAGTTGACAGTGCATGTCAGAGCAAGAATCAAGCCATGAGGTCGAAAGAATTGTCCTTAGAGCTCTGAGGCGGGATTGTGTCGAGGCACAGATCTGGGGAAGGGTACCAAAAGAAATATGCAGTATTGAAGGTCTCCAAGAACACAGTGGTTTCCATCATTCTTAAATGAAAGACATATCGAACAATCAAGACTCTTCCTAGAGCTGGCCGCCTGTCCAAACTGAGCAATCACGGGAGAAGGGCCTTGGTCATGGAGGTGACCAAGAACCCAATGGTCACTCTGACAGACCACTAGAGAACCATCCAGAAGGACAACCATCTCTGCAGCACTCCACCAATCAGGCATTTATGGTAGAGTTGCCAGACGTAAGTTACTCCTCATTAAAAGGCACATGACAGCCCGCTTGGAGTTTGCCAAAAGGCACCTTAGACCATAAGAAACTAAATTCTCTGGTCTGATGAAACCAAGATTGAACTCTTTGTCTTGAATGCCAAGCATCACTTCTGGAGAAGATCTGGCACCATCCCTACGTTGAAGCATGGTGGTAGCAGCATCATGATGTGGGGATGTCTTTCAGTGGCAGGGACTAGGAGACTAATCTGGATTGAGGGAAAGAAGAACAGAGAAAACAAGGTCCATGAAGTTAATAACTTGCTTGTAACATATTCTGATATTCTGATCTCTGAAACTCATTTAGATAATACCTTTGATGATACAGTGGTAGCAATACACGGTTATAACATCTACCGAATAGACAGAAATACCAACGGAGGTGGTGTTGTGGTCTATATTCAGAACCACAATCCTGTAATGCTTAGAGATGATCTAATGTTGAGAGGGATGAGGCAAAATATGTGGCAATTAAGTCTGTCAGCCCAACTGATTGGCAAACATACTGCAAATTAAGAAATCATGTGACTAAACTAAAGAAAAAGAAAAAGAAACTGCACTATAAAACAAAGATAAATTATAAAGAATGGTAGTAAAAAGCTTTGGGGCACCTTAAATTAAATTTGTGGAAAAAATGCCAACTCGGCTTCTTCATTCATTAAATCAGATGGCTCATTCATCACAAAGCCCACTGATATTGCAAACTACTTGAATGACTTTTTTATTGGCAAGATAAGCAAACGTTGGGATGACATACCAGCAACAAACGCTGACACTACACATCCAAGTATATCGGACCAAATTATGAATTCCGTAAAGTCAGTGTGGAAGAGGTGAAAAAAGTATTGTTGTCTATCGACAATGACAAGTCACCGGGGTCTGACAATCTGGATGGAAAATTACTGAGGATAATTAGCAGACGGTATTGCCACTCCTGTTTACCAAATCTTCAATTTAAGCATACTAGAGAGTGTGTGCCCTCAGGCCTGGAGGGAAGCTAAAATCATTCCGCTACCCAAGAATAGTAAAGCCCCCTTTACTGGCTCAAATAGCCGACCAATCAGCCTGTTACCAACCCTTAGTAAACTTCTGAAAAAAATGGTGTTTGACCAGATTCAATGCTATTAACAGTAAACAAATCGACAACTGAATTTCAGCATGCAAGGAAGGACACTCAACAAGCACAACACTTACACAAATGACTGATGGTTGGCTGAGAGAAATTGATGATAAAATGATTGTGGGAGCTGTCTTGTTAGACTTCAGTGCAGCTTTTGACATTATCGATCATAGTCTGCTGCTTGAAAAACGTACGTGTTATTTTTTTACACCTCCTGCTATAATGTGGATAAAGAGTTACTTGTCTAACAGAACACAGATGGTGTTCTTTAATGGAATACTCTCAAATATTATCCAGTTAGAATCAGTAATTCCCCAGGGTAGCTGTTTAGGCCACTTGCTTTTAAAATTTGTACTAACAACATGCCAATGACTTTGAGTAAAGCCAGAGTGTCTATATATGCGGATGACTCAACACTATACAAGTCAGTTACTACAGTGACTGAAATGACTGCAACTGTCAACAAAGAGTTGCAGTTAGTTTCAGAGTAGGTGGCAAGGAATAAGTTATCCCCAAATATTTTTTTTACTAAAAGCATTGTATTTGGAACAAAACACTAATTAAACCCTATACCTATATACTAAATAGTGTAATAAATAATGTGGATATTGAGCAAGTTGTAAACTGTCATGGTCAAAACATATTGATACAGTAGTAGCTAAGATGGGGAGAAGTCTGTCTATAATAAAGTGATGCTCTGCCTCCTTCTAACACTATCAACAAGGCAGGTCCTACAGGCCCTAGTTTTGTCGCACCTTGACTACTGTTTTTAGGAAAATTGCAATTGTCTCTGTACACTGAGAGCTAATATTAATAATATGCATGCCAATCTCTCCTGGCTGAAAGTGGAAGAGAGATTGACTTCCTCACTACTTGCAATTATGAGAGGTATTGACATGTTGAATGCACCGAGCTGTCTGTCTAAACTACTGGCACACAGCTCGAACACCCATGCATAGCCCACAAGATATGCCACAAGATGTCGCTTCACAGTCCCCAAGTCCAGAACAGACTATTGGAGGCACACAGTACTACATAGAGCCATGACTACATGGAACACTATTCCACATCAGGTAACTGACGCAAGCAGTAAAATTAGATTAAAAAAAATACAGATAAAAAAACAACTTATGGAACAGAGGGACTGTGAATCAACACAGACATTGGCGCAGACACCTGCATGCATACACACACACACACACACACACGATAACATACGCACTATACATACACATGGATTTAGTACTGTAGATATGATGTAGCACACAGTGTGTTGTGAAATCTATGAATGTATTGTAACGTTTTAAAATGGTATAAACTGCCTTAATTATTCTGGACCCCAGGAAGGGTAAAGAGGATCCCAAAGGGTATCCATAATAAATACAAATACATAAATCCTTGATGAAATCCTGTTACAGAGCGCTCAGGACCTCAGACCGGAGCCAAGGTTCACCTTCCAACAGAAAAACGACCCTAAGCACACAGCCAAGACAACGCAGGATTGGCTTCGGGACAAGTCTCTGAATGTCCTTGAGTGGCCCAGCCAGAACACGGACTTGAACTCGATCAAACATCTCTGGAGAAAAATAGCTGTGCAGTGACGCTCCCCATCCAACCTGACAAAGCTTGAGAGGATCTGCAGAGAATATTGGAGAAACTCCCCAAACACAGGTGTGCCAAGCTTGTAGCGTCATAGCCAAGAAAACTCAAGGCTGTAATCTCTGCCAAAGCTGCTTCAACAAATGACTGAGTAAATGGTTTGAATACTTATGTAATTGTGATATTTCAGTTGTTTATACATTTGCAAACATTTCTATAAACCTGGTTTGGTTTGTCATTATAGTGTATGGTGTGTAGATTGATGAGGGAAAAAAACACTTTAATCCATTTTAGAATGAGGCTGCATTGTAACAAAATCTGGAACAAGTCAAGGGGCCTGAAAACTTTTCGTATGCACTGTATATACACACACACATAAGCACACACGCCCTGAATGTAACTTTTAAACCTGTGAGGCAGCAACTGTCTGAAATTCGTTCAATTACTGTGCCCATGGTATTAAACAAAAACAAAGGATGACACCTCACAATGCATGTGCCAACTCAGCGTCAGGGAAGTAATTTCAGAGCTACATTATATGTTCTGCAGTGTACTCTGTGGTGGCTCACTCTCTCTCTGTCTCTCTCTCTCTCTCGTTCTCTCACACTCTCTCTCTTGCTTTCTCTCTTTCTCTCCATTCTCTCTCTCTCTCTCTGTATGACAACACGATGTGTAAACTCAACAACAGGATGAAATGTTACATTATCACGTTTCAGGTAAGACCCAAGTGCAGACTATGTTAAAGTAACAATGTTTATTACAACAACAGGGGCAGGCAAAGATGCAGGCAGAAATCCAGAGTAGGGGCTAAGGCACCAGACGGCAGGCAGGCTCAGGGTCAGGCAGAATGATCAGGCAGGCGGGCTCAGAGTCAGGACAGACAAAGGACAAAACCAGGAGGGTGAGAAAAAGAGAGACTGGGGAAAAGCAGGAGCTGAGGCAACACGCTGGTTGACTTGAACTAACAAGACGAACTGGCCACAGACAAACAGAGAACACAGGTATAAGTACCCAGGGGATAATGGGGAAGATGGGCGACACCTGGAGGGGGTGGAGATAAGCACAAGGACAGGTGAAACAGATCAGGGCGTGACATACATAGTGTGCTCTGTGTGAGTGTATGTGTGTAGGTATCAATGGAGGCTCCTCCTCAGAGGAGGGGGAGGACCATCCTCCTCAGTGGGTCTCCCAAATTATACTAAATATTTTCAAGTCACCAAATAATTCATTAAAACACACTGTTTCACAATGGAAGTCTACAGTAACCTCAACAGCACTCTGTAGGGTAGCACCATGGTGTAGCTGGAGGACAGTTAGCTTCTGTTTTCCTCTGGGAACATTGACTTCAATACAAACCCTAGGAGGCTCGTAGGCCTCACCACCTTCCATAGACCTACATGGAACACCTCCAACCAATCAAAGCTTTTGCAGTATGAACTGGCTTGTTGCCCATCCAATCATAGGATTAGGATGAGATAATTAACCTAGTGTGTTGAATTGGAGTTGTGACGCAGAGCATTATGGGAAGGGTACCATGTGTAGAGAAGCTTGGTGAGTTGGTGACATTGGATAGAGATTGAAAAGTGGTAGATTTTATATTTTGGGGGATTCAATTCTAATGAGTTTCTTGAAATTACAGGAGACGGAGGAGTTAAATCGTTTTCTTGGTTTTAGAACTTTATTTTTGTGTCCAGTTAGTGCAAATAATTTCAATTTGCCTTTCTAACTTCAGTAGCTAGCTAGGTACCAGTGCGAGTATTCATTTTCCTCTGACAGAATGGTAGAATGGCCAATAATGTCAAAAACGTTGTGGTCTTTTTATTGAAGAACCCCTTTAATTCTCTGGGGTATATGCAAAAGGTTCGAATTAAAAGTGAGGGTCGACCTTTGCCTGAGATCAGTTTCATGAAGAAGGTTGAAAAGGTGAGGGCGTTCAATACCAATTGGTATTAAAAGTATAGCTGGTTAACAGGGAGCATTTCATCAAGCCACCTGCATTGCTGGCCATGCCTGCTTTTTGGAAAGATGGAGCCTTGGTGGAAAGGTGGGTACAGTGACCTGAAGAACATCTATCGTACAGCTAAACGGTAAAACAAAAGCAGGGAGCATGTACATCAAATCAAATCAGATCAAATTGTATTGGTCACATACACATGTTTAGCAGATGTTATTGCGGGTGTAGCGAAATGCTTGTGTTTCTAGCTCCAACAGTGAAAAATATCTAGCAAGTAACATCTAACAATTTCACAACAATACACACAAACTAAAGTAACAGAATTTAATTAAGAATATATAAATATATGGAGGAGCAATGTCAGAGCGGCATAGACTAAGATACTGCAGAATAGAATAGAATACAGTATACACATATGAGATGAATAATGCAAAATATGTAAACACTATTACAGTGACTAGTGTTCCATTATTAAAGTCGCCAGTGATTTCAAGTCTATGTATATAGGGCAGCAGCCTCTAATGTGCTAGTGATGGCTATTTAACTTATTAGGGCTAGGGGGCAATATTTTGAAGTTCTGGAGAAAAACAAGCCCAAAGTAAACGGCCTGTTACTCAGGCCCAGAAGCTAGGATATGCATATAATAGTAGCTTTGGATAGAAAATACTCTGAAGTTTCTAAAACTGTCTGTGAGTATAACAGAACTGATATGGCAGGCAAAAACCCGAGCAAAATCCATCCGGGATGTCTGAATCAGTCATGTCACACTGTTTTCAATAGGCCAGCTATTCAAAGTGTTAAAATAATGTATGTGAGTATAACAGAACTGATATAGCAGGCGAAAACCCGAGGAAGATCCATCCGGATTTGCAGTTTTTTTTGTATTTGACCTTTTTCTCCAGGCTGCCTATCTATTTTAATGGGAACCAGCTCCTATATTGCAGTACCTATGGCTTCCACTAGATGTCAACAGTCTTTATACAGTGTCTGGAGGCTCTAGCACTAAGCAGAACAGATAGGAAGAGGAAGTAGTGAAGGGACCATATTTGTCAACAACGTTTCACGGGAGCGAGATTGTGAGCACGCCCCACTTTATTATCCTTTCCTATCGTTCACGTTATCGTCCGGTTGAAATATTACAGTAAATATACATAAAAGGATACATAAGGATACATTCAAAATTATGTTTGATTTGTTTGGAGAAAGTGTATAGGTATATTTGAACGCGTTCTCTTCACGGTTCAATGGGCGACTCGACGTTGGATTTTCTGATCATAATGCGCCAACCAAACTGAGATTTATGGATATAATAAATGACTTTTTCTGACAAAAGAACCATTGGATGTCTTCGTTGGACACTTGGGAAGCCCTCAGCAGAAGTTCTTCGAAATGTAAGTGATTTATTTTAGCTCTTATATGGGTTTTGTGTGACCTGCGCTGGTTATGAATTTATGCTAATGCATAAATATGTGGGGTGCTATCCTCAAACAATCAAATGTTGTGCTTTTGCCGTAAAGCCTTTTTGAAATCTGACAACGCTGTGATATTGCCAAGAAGCAGAGTTTTTGATGACAATGCAACACTTGTATATTGATTAATGTTTAGTAATTCAACTTTTGGATTTTGAATTTGGCGCCTTACATTTCACCGGGTAGTGTCGGGAGCGGCCCGCTAGCACGCCGTTTATCCCTAAGAGATTATATTCCGTCTGAAAAATGATAGTTCATATTCATTTTAGGGTATCTGAGTATTGATTAAAAATGCAGTTAGACTTTTTTTGACAAACTTTTCGGGTACTTTTGGGATATCGTTTGTCTGCATGGATGAAAGCCATTGGGCAGGTGGATTACTGAACAAAACTCGTCAACCAAACGGAGCTGTATGGATATAAAGAGGAACTTTATCGAATAAAAGGACATTTTATTGTGTAACCTGGATGCTTGGGTATGCCGTCAGAGGAGATCATCAAAGGTAAGTGATTTATTTTATGCTCTTTTTGAGTTTTGTGACACCTCTGCTGGTTATGCTATTATGGTAATTGAGTTTTTGAGTGGGGCGCTGTCCTCAGTCAATCAAATGTTCTGCTTTCGCTGTAAAGCCTTTTTGAACTCTGACAATCTGACAAATCTGACAATGTGCAGCATTTGTATTTTCATGAATGTTTGAAATAAGTATTTTTGTAATTTGAATTTGGCGCTCTGCATTTCACCGGATGTTGTCAAAATCAATCCCGTTCATGGGATTGGATCCGTAACAGGTTAACTTCTTAGGGAGCGGTGGGGCGCTACCCCACTCCCAACACTACCAGGTGAAATGCAAGGCGCCAAATTCAAAATCCAAAAGTTGAATTATTAAACATGCACCAATATACAAGTGGTTCATACTCATCAAAGCTCTGTTTCTTGGCAATATCACAGCGTTGTCAGATTTCAAAAAGGCTTTACGGCGAAAGCACCACATTTGATTGTTTGAGGGTAGCACCTTCAGTATTTTTCCCATTACCATGAATTCATTAGCCTTCACGGTTCACACAAAAACATTTCATAGCGAAAACAAATCAATTACCTGTTGAAGAACTTCTGCTGATGGCTTCCCAAGTGTCCAACGAAGACAATCCATGGTTCTTTTGTTAGAAAAAGTCATGTATTATATCCATAAATCTCAGTTTGGAGAAAATAGAGCGTCGACTCCTCCATTGAAACGTAAAGAGAACTTGTTCAACTTATACCTAGAAACTTGTCCAAGAACAATCAAACATAATTGTAAATGTATCCTTAGGAACACTTTTATGTATAAATAGCATACCATTTCAACCGGAATATAAACTGGGCAATAAGAAAGGAAAAAACCACAGAGCGCGCCAGCAGTGAACGTGCAGTTACTTGTATTGACATCAGCGTGGACACTTCCTTATTCCTCTTCTTCTCTGCTCTAAAAGCATCTAAAAAGAATCAGAACACTTTCGTCGAGACTGTTGACATCCAGAGGAAGCGATAGGTACTGCATGCATATGCCCTTATAAGGGCATTTTCATAAGGGAGGGGATCTAAATGGGGTAATGTGTCAAAACCACTTTTTCCAGGACAGAAAATCCTCGGGGTTTCACCTGCCATATCCGTTCTGTTTTACTCACAGACGAGCTGTTAACACCTTTAGACAATTCAGAGTGTTTCCTATCCAATGGTACTAAATATGTGCATATCCCATTTTCTGGGCCTGAATGGGAGGCATTTTACTTTGGGCACGCCAGGGTCTCCAAAACGGTCACCTCGTGCGCTGCTCCCAAAGAAGTTAACAGTATGATGGCCTTGAGATAGAAGCTGTTTTTTAGTCTCTCGGTCCCAGCTTTGATGCACCTGTACTGACCTCGCCTTCTGGATGATATCAGGGTGAACAGGCAGTGGCTCGGGTGGTTGCTATACTTTTTGGCCTTCCTGTGACATCGGGTGCTGTAGGTGTCCTGGAGGGTAGGTAGTTTGCCCCCGGTGATGCGTTGGGCAGACCGCACCACCCTCTGGCAAACCCTGATACAGTCCTTACAGGATGCTCTCAATTGTGTATCTGTAGAAGTTTGTAGAAGTCAAATTTCTTCATCCTTCTGAGGTTGAAGAGATGCTGTTGCACCTTCTTCACCACACTGTCTGTGTGGGTGGACCATATCAGTTTGTCAGTGATGTGTACACCGAGGAACTTGAAGCTTTCCACATTCTCCACAGCGGTCCCGTTAATTTACATAGGGGAGTGCTCCCTCTGCTGTTTCCTGAAGTCCACGATCAGCTCCTTTGTTTTGTTGACATTGGTCGAGAGGTTATTTTCCTGGCACCACACATGTTGGTAATCAGGCCTACTACTGTTGTGTCGTCTGCAAACTTCATGATTGAGTCGGAGTCGTGCATGGCCACGCAGTCATGGCTGAACAGAGAGTACCGGAGGGGTCTAAGGGGCCTCAGCGGCCTCAGTGTTGAAGATCAGCGTGGCAGACGTGTTGTTGCCTACCCTTACCACCTGGGGGAGACCCGTCAGGAAGTCCAGGATCCAGTTGCAGAGGGAGGTGTTTAGTCCCAGGGTCCTTAGCTTGGTGATGAGCCTTGTGGGCACTATGGTGATAAACACTGAGCTGTAGTCAATTAACAACATTCTCACATAGGTGTTCCTTTTGTACAGGTGGGTAAGGGAAGACCCCCATGAAATGGACAAAAATGAATGGCAACATATTGCCATTGGACGAAACATACACACGATGGAAAAGAGTGCCCAAATGGATGGCAGATCAGTCAAAACTTATGGCATATGGCAAATGCCAAATGTAATAACTCAAAATTACCATAGGTGGCAAGCGCGTTCCAACGGGGCAATTCATATTGCATATGTACATGAAGTCAAGACCCAAGGGTCAAATTTGGACATTTAAAAAAAAATATCAAAATACCTACGCCCCGTAAAAAAGTGCTTTCTGGACCGTTTTTCGCGATTCTTTCGATTTTTTTGATAATAACACGTATAAAAAGATATGTATAAACATACCTTTGTCTTATTTTATTGATTTAGTTTTATTAACTTTATTGTCCATAAGGCCCATGTTTTGTCCATTTGCAATATGTTACCATAGGAAGTCAAAAGTCAATGTCCAAATGGCATATGTTTTGTCCATTTGCAATATGTTACCATAGGAAGTCAAAAGTCAATGAACCATGTCCAAATGGCATAAGAAATGTACAAATGCCATAAGATTCCATACAAAACTATTGAAAGTGCCAAATCATGATGTTATGTCCATTTACATATATGATCATAGGAAGTTGGCTTCCGAACCCAAAAGTCAGTGAGCAATGTCCAAATGGCATTTAAACTTTCAAAATGATGTATATCACTATGTTAAGCCCTGAATCATCCTATAGGGACTATTTGTCATGTTTGATGAGAGAGAAGTGGGAAAAACGTCCAAAATGACATGGGGTGCCCCCATTTGGATGGCCACGGGTTGGGGGTGCTCCCTAACCAGCCAGGGATACCTTGCACCCTCCTAAAGGCATTAATATTTAAAATATGCTCATGGTTACCCGTTTCAATTACCAGGTGCACAGTTGTCAATTTGCAATGTCTTACAATGGGCATTTACCCTCACAAATTTGCCATGCTTCCAAATACTGCAGAAATGCCCAATTGACTGGCCCATTAAACTCGGGATGGCCGGGCAGTGATCATGGTTCCTCTCCATCGCTCGTTGGTGTTGATTTCAGCATGTCAAATTCGTGATGTTAAAAGCCCATTGAAATACATTGCAAATGTACAGTGAAACATATTGCAAATGTACAGTACATTTGCAATATGTTTCAATGGGCTTTTAACAAGCACTTTTGACAAGCTCTAAAATACTGCAGAAATGCCCAAATTGACTAGCCCGTTGAACTCGGGATGGCCGGGCTCAACGGTTTCAACTTATTGCAAATGGACAAAAGTCTGCCATCAAGTCACTATAATGAAAACGTAAAACACCTAGTTACGTTCTAGTTGCGGGTCCAGTTCCGATGTTATGTGTTGGCCTAGCTGAGGCGACCCCGAATCCCGAGTTTCGGCTCGATAGGTAATTCGGAGCCCGAGCAGCGACCTTAATTGGTGCTGAAAATCCACGTTTTCCGGGCGTTGCTATGGGGTCCTTGAATGAGCTATCGGACAGAAACGTTAGGGTCCGTCTCTATGGGCCAAGGCGGTTCTAATGCACCTAACCTTGTGTCTCTGGGACTTTTAGAAATTCTGTCATTTTCATGATGTAAAAATGAATTGAAAATATTGCAAATGTACAAGGCTGTTTCTCGGCCTGTGAACCTTCTAGAGCCCCATAACTCACCGTGCACTATCGAAATAAGCTCTAGAAAAGGGTTCTAAAGTTTCAGAGCTCTAGGTCTGACGGTTCTTTAATAGTTTGAACGAAAGTAACTATTGCAGGCAGTGTGTGTCTGTAAGCCCCACACTGTCACTCCCCATGGACTGTGTGCGTGTGTGAGTTTTTCAAGGGATTCTGATGGGAGAAATGACTGATTTACAGTTCATTGGGGTTGCCTAATCACACATGTGAAGTTTTGGAAAGATGTGACCTTTTTAACCCTTCGAAACAGACCCTATGACCCCAATTTAGAGCACTTCCGGTTGGCAAAGGAAGCTGTAAGTAAACACTTGTCCTCATTGGGGTAGGCTTTTACAGAATCAGTTTTAAGTCTGTAAGTTAAGAACTGACTGATTAACACAGGTTTGAAAGTCTGTTTTTCACCAACTGCAGGTTGGGTACAGTAAAACACCTTTAGGGTGAATTTAACCACTTCCGGTTGCTCCAGGAAGCTTAGAATCAACACAGGTAGACCTCATAAGGCATTCATAACCCACATTCATAACCCACATAGGCACCAGGTTGAATTTAGGCGAGCAGGCAATGTATTCCTATGGGGAGAGATGTCATAGCAAACTGTTAGATGAAAAAAACCTGTTTTTACTGTTAACCTCTTCCAGCTAGGGTCCCATTTTCCAAATTTTCGCCTGTCTGACGTGCCCAAAGTTAAATGCCTACCACTCATGGCCAGAAACTAGGATATTTACATATTTAGTACTATTGGATAGGAAACACTCTGAAGTTTATAAAACCATTAAGATATAGTCTGTGGCTATTCCAGAACAGATTTAGCAGGCAAAAACCAGAGAGATTTCTGTCCGGAATTTATTTTTCTGTTGCTCTCCTCTCATTTTGAAGCCCATGTAATATTTTCTATGGGGAATAGGACCGAGGTTGCAGTACTTATGGCTTCCACTAGATGTCAACAGTCTCTGGAAAGGGTATGGAGGAAAAGCTCTGACCAGATCCTTAGAGAGAGAGAATTACTACGGGTAGGGAAAAAGGTAAACAGACGTGCACGCTCACGAGAACGTGAACGCGCCCAGCGACCAACTTTCTTTTCGCCTTTAACGCTTCACTTACCGTTCTTGTAAAATATGATCGCTATTATTCATAAAAGAATACATAAGGATGCATTATTAATGATATTTGATTTGTTTGTGAAAAGATGAGAGGTATAATTTGAACGATCCCTTCACTGTAAAACGGGCGAGTAGACTGACAATGCTTGGTGGAGTAGCTGAACGTAACGTGCCAAAAACAACGGATATTTATGGATATAATTATTTACTTTTTCTAACAAAAGAACCATGGATTATCTTGTTTGGACACTTGGGAAGACCTCAGAAGAAGTTATTTGAAAGGTAAGCGATTTATATTAGCTGTGATATGGATATTTTGAGAACCGAGCTGGATATTAATTTATGCTAATGTGGAAAATATGTGAGGTACTAGCCTCAAACAATCAAATGTAGTGCTTTCGCCGTAAAGCCTTTTTAAAATCTGACAACGCAGTGATATTGCCAAGAAGCAGAGCTTTTGATGGCTATGCAACACTATGCAACACTTGTATATCGAAGTTAAATATTACGAATATGTATTACGAATATGTATTTTGAATTTGGCGCGTTATGTTTGCTCTGAAAACGATCCCGCTAAAGGGATCGGCGCGCTAAGAGGTTAAGGGTTAACGCCACACGGTCACGGTTAGGCTTGCACAGATCGGGAGGACCTAAGGAACGTTCCTGAAGTTGAATTGTGCTTCTAACCCAAACGGGTCTGCCGCTGTCACCCAAAAGCAGGTGAAATTTAGGGCCAGGCTTCATTCTGGGCCTACTTTTTGGCACGGTTGCTGCGGTCAGACCGAGTGAGCTACGGTCAAGTGGGGTATCTCGTTGAACTCGGCAAGGCCTAGAGACTATGGTGATGCCATTGCAGGCTCTGTGTGTCTTTAAGCCCCACACTGTGTCACTCCATCCCAGCTCTGTGTTTGTGTGCGTGTGTGAGAGTTTTCTTGTAAATCTGATGGGAGAAATTACTTATTTACAGTTCATGAGGGTTGCCTAATCACACATATGAAGTTTTGGAATGATGTGACCTTTTTAACCCTTTGAAACAGCACCTATGACCCCAATTTAAAGCACTTCCGGTTGTCACAGGAAGCTGTAAGTGAACACATATCATCATTGGGGTAGGCTTTCACAGAATCCTGGAATCACAGAATCCTGGTCTGCGGCTGTCACCCAAAAGCAGCTGAAATTTAGGGCCAGGCTTCATTTTGGGCCTACTTTTTTGCACGGTCTATGAGGTCAGAGCGAGCTACAGTCAAGTGGGGCGTCTCGTTGAACTCGGCACAGCCTAGAGACTATGGTGATGCAATTTTTAGTGTTGATTTCAGTCTGTCATTTTGGTGATGTTTCAGCCCTATTCAATCTTATTGCAAATGTACAAAAGTCAGGCAGCAAGTCAGCGTCCATCAGTCAATTAGATATCATTCTGACACCAAACTGATAAAAACTGACACCAAACCCACTTTTTCCATCTCGTTTAGAAGCCAACTATCACATATGTCAGAGCAGGTTCAAAATTCACAGCTCCTTCTGTTTAAATCATAGTAAAAACGTAAAACACGTAGTTACGTTCTAGCTGCGGGTCCAGTTCCGACATTATGTGTAGGCCTAGCTGAGGCGACCCCGAATCTCTAGTTTCAGCTCGGTAGGTCATTTAGAGTCCGAGCAGCGACCTTAATTGGTGCTGAAAATCCACGTTTTCCGGGCGTTGCTACGGGGTCCTTGAATGAGCTATCGGACAAAAACGTCAGGGTCCGTCTCTATGGGCCGAGGCCGTTCTAATGCACCTAGCCTTGTGACTCTGGGACTTTTAGAAATGTTGTCATTTTCGCGATGTAAAAATGAATTGAAAATATTGCAAATGTACGAGGCTGTTTCTCGGCCTGAGAACCTTCTAGAGCCCCGTAGCTCACCGTGCACTATCGACTAAAGGTCTAGAATGGGTTTCTAAAGCTTCAGAGCTCTAGGTCTGACGGTTCTTTGATAGTTCGAACAAAAGTAACTATTGCAGGCAGTGTCTGTCTGTAAGCCCCTCACTGTGTCATTCCCCATTGACCTGTGCGTGTGTGTGATTTCAGAAAATCACAGAAAATCACAGAAATCATATAGAGCTCCGAAACCCACGTTAACGGATTCGTCTGAACACGCCGCAACTGGATCTATAACTTTTTTGGGAAAAAAACTATTTTTGTTCAACATTACGAATTGTACATTTGACGATTTCTCGAAAATTACAACAGATAAATGTCTGGTTCTTTTTTTCCTTACACCGTAGGTTCATGTACTTTGACGTGAAGCTGTCAAATTAGCGCTCTATTTCCATTTTTCACCTTTAATCCCAGAAAATGGGCCTTAACTCAAAAACCGTGAGTCCCTGACTCCATCCTGTTTCGGGGCCAACAGCCCATTTGGCCAAACCCATGCCCACCAAGTTTCGTTTTCGAAGTCTTGTCCGTTTAGGAGAAAAAGCCAGGTCAATTAGGTGTATGTTTTGTACATTTGCAATAAGAAGCCATTCGTCATCTGGTGGGATTAACCTGAAGGGCAGAAAAATGACAAAAATGAATTTTTATTTTAGTAAACGGACACCGAATGTCCGAGAAACTTCGTTTGATGACTTCCATTTGTCCCTGGGGCATGGCCCGACGCCGTCGGCCTATTTTAGAAACAATTTCGGACATCTAGTAAGGGAACGTACATTTGCAATATGCAGTTTCTCATCAAACATACAGCAAATGCCATCCGCGTCCCTTACGTAGGAAAGGGCAGTGTGGAGTGCGATTGAGATTGTGTCATCTGTGGATCTGTTGGGGCGGTACGCAAATTGGAGGAAGTCTAGGGTATCCAGGATGATGCTATTGATGTGAGCCATGACCAGCCTTTCAAAGCACTTCATGGATATCGACCTCAGTGCTACGTGGCAGTAATCATTTCAGAAGTTTACCTTTGCTTCCTATGGTGGGACTATGGTGGTGTGCTTGAAATATGTAGATATTACAGACTCGGTCAGGGAGAAGTTGAAAATGTCAGTGAAGACACTTGCCTGTTGGATTGCGCATGCTTTGAGTACATGTCCTAGTAATCCGTCTGGCCCCGCGGCTTAGGTCTTGCTCACATCGGCTACCGAGAGGGTTATTACACAGTCATCCGTAACAGTGCGCTCATGCATGCTTCAGTGTTGCTTGCCTCAAAGCGAGCATAAAAGGCATTTAGCTTGTCTTGTAGGCTCGCATCACTGTGCAGCTCGCGGCTGGGTTTCCCTTTGTAGTCTTTAGTAGTTTTCAAGCCCTGCCACATTCGACGAGCGTCAGAGCCGGTGTAGTAGGATTCAGTCTTAAGGCTGTATTGATGCTTTGCCTGTTTGGTGGTTCGTCTGAAGGCGTAGCAGGATTTCTTATAAGAGTCCGGATTAGTGTCCCGCTCCTTGAAAGGCGGCAGCTCTGGTGACCACAAGCACATTGAATGTTTCCTCTCCATGCACTGTGAGAACCCCTATACATTTTCTCTCCTTACTGTATGTAGAGTCAATCACATACACGATTACATTATTACACATCAATGATTTTACTCCTTGCTTGGACTAACTCATTCTTAGCTCCTTTGTCTAACTGTGTAGTGTGTTGTGTTATTGTTTTTTGTCTTCCCAGTCAAATCCAGTCCTGCACTGAAGTCAAGCCTCTGAACACCTCAACTCATGCCTCATACCTTCATTCAATCATTGCTGTGATCTCTTTCCAACACTGTGTAAGTAGCCCTCTCATTCCCATTTGCCATAACATTGTACTATAAATGTCTATTAAACGCTCTAGGTTAAAATAATTTGTCTTAGACGATTTTTGAAAAACACTTTGTCGTCTCTAGGGTCTCTCTCATCCTCCTAAATGTGTCAAGTCACCAGCCTCCACTGGTGTGTATATAAAGTGCATTTGGAAAGTATTCACCCCCCTTGACTTTTTCCACATTTTGTTACGTTACAGCCTTTTTCTAAAATTAATTAAATTGTTTACAATCTACACACAATACCCCATAATAACAAAGCAAATTCACATTTACATACGTATTCAGACCCTTTACTCAGAACTTTGTTGACGCACCTTTGGCAGCGATTACAGGCTTGAGTCTTCTTGGGTATGACGCTACAAGCTTGGCACAATTGAGTTTCCTCCATTCTTCTCTGTAGGTCTTCTCAAGCTCTGTCAGGTTGGGTAGGGAGAGTCGCTGCACAGATTTTTCAGGTCTTTCCAGAGATGTTTGATCGGGTTCAAGTCATCTGCTCTGGCTGGGCCACTCAAGGAGATTTGGAGACTTGTCGCAAAGCTACTCCTGCGTCTTGGCTGTGTGCTTAGGGTCTTTGTCTTTTTCAAACTTTCACCCCAGTCTGAGGTCCTGAGCACTCTGGAGCAGGTTTTCATCAAACTCTGTCAGACTGACCATCAGGATCTTTGTCACCTTCTCTCACGATTGCTCATTTTGGCCGGGCGACCAGCTCTAGGAAGAGTCTTGGTGGTTCCAAACTTCTTCCATTCAACCTCTTACGGAGCAGTGGGGCGCTTGCGCCCCCACTCCCGACACTACCCTGTGAAATGTAAAGCGCCAAATTCAAAATCCAAAAGTTGAATTATTAAAATTCATCAATATACAAGTTTTCATAGCCATCAAAAGCTCTGACTCTTGGCAATATCACAGCATTGTCAGATTTCAAAAAGGCTTTACGGCGAAAGCACAACATTTGATTGTTTGAGGGTAGCACCTCTAATATTTATGCATTAGCATAAATCCATAATCGAACCCGGGTCTCACAAAACGCATAAAATCGCTAATATAAAATCGATTACCTTTGATGAACTTCTGCTGAGGGCTTCCCAAGTGTCCAACGAAGACAATCCATGCTTCTTTGGTTAGAAAAAGTAATTCATTATATCCATAAATCTCAGTTTGGTTGGCGCGTTATGTTCATAAAATCCACCATCGAGTCGCCCATAGAACCGTGAAGAGAACGCGTTGAAATTATACCTATCATATTTCTACAAACAAATTAAACATAATTTTTAATGCTTCCTTAGGTATTCTTTTATGTATATTTACTATAATATTTCAACCGGATTGTAGCCTGAACGATAAGAAAGGAAAAAACAGTGGAGCGCGCACTCGGTTGCGCGCCTGCAAAAGCTTGTTGACATCTGAGCTCCCTGGACCATATTCTCTCCCTATCCGTTCTGGTCAGGGCTAACGTTTCCTGGTTTTGTATAGAGACTGTTGACATCTAGTGGAAGCCATAGGTACTGAAATCTCGGAGCTGCTTGCCTTTGAAATAAATAGGGAGACTGTCAAACAGAGCCAATGTGACAAAAAACAGTAATTCCGGATGGATTTTTCTCGGGTTCTCACCTGCTAAATCTGTTCTGTTACACTCAGAGACATTATGTTAACACTTTTAGAAACTTCAGAGTGTTTCCTATCCAATAGTACTATTTATGTGCATATCCTATTTTCTGGGCCTGAGTGG
Source organism: Brachymystax lenok tsinlingensis (assembly GCA_030435695.1). Lineage (NCBI taxonomy): Eukaryota > Metazoa > Chordata > Actinopteri > Salmoniformes > Salmonidae > Brachymystax > Brachymystax lenok. The sequence goes on from CM059816.1 coordinate 40,974,528, forward strand.
GAGGCATTTTACTGGCATGCCAGACTCTCCAAAACCGTCACCTCGGGAGCCGCTCCCTAACCTCTCTGCGCACGGATCCCGCTAGTGGGATCGTTTTCAGAGAAAACATAACGCGGCAAATTCAAAATACGAATTCGTAATATTTAACATCCTTCGATATACAAGTGTTGCATAGCCATCAAAAGCTCTGCTTCTTGGCAATATCACTGCGTTGTCAGATTTTTAAAAGGCTTTACGGCGAAAGCACTACATTTGATTGTTTGAGGCTAGTACCTCACATATTTTCCTCATTAGCATAAATTCATATCCAGCTCGGTTCTCAAAATGTCCATATCACAGCTAATATAAATCGCTTACCTTTCAAATAACTTCTGCTGAGGTCTTCCCAAGTGTCCAAGCAAGAGAATCCATGGTTCTTTTGTTAGAAAAAGTAATTCTTTATATCCATAAATCTCAGTTTTGTTGGCACGTTATGTTCAGCTACTCCACCAAGCATTGTCAGTCTACTCGCCCGTTTTACAGTGAAGGGATCGCGTTCAAGTTATACCTCTCATCTTTTCACAAACAAATCAAATATCATTAATAATGCATCCTTATGTATTCTTTTATGAATAATAGCGATCATATTTTACACAGATGGTAACTGAAACGTTATAAAAGGAAAAGAAAGCTGGGCGCGCTCATGTTCTCGTGAACGTGCACAGTTGTTTACATTTTTCCCTTCCTATAGTATTTCTTCTTCTATAAGGATCTGCTCAGGGCTTTTTCCTCCAGACACTTTCCAGAGACTGTTGACATCCAGTGGAAGCCATAGGTACTGCAACCTGTGTCCTATTCCCCATTGATTTATATTACCAGGGCTTCAAAGTGTGAGGAGGGCAACAGAAAAAGGAATTCCGGACAGACATTTCTCAGGTTTTTGTCTGCTATATCTGTTCTGGTATACCCACAGACTATATCTTAATGGTTTTAGAAACTTCAGAGTGTTTCCTATCCAATAGTACTAATTATGTGAATATCCTAGTTTCTGGCCATGAGTGGCAGGCATTTAACTTTGGGCACGTCAGACAGGCGAAAATTCTGGAAAATGGGACCCTAGCTGGAAGAGGATAAGAAGTTAAGAATGATGTAGGCCACTGTGTTCTTGTGAACCTTCAATGCTGCAGAAATTACTTCCAGCGCCGACAGAGATGGCAGCCTCGCTTCACGTTCTCAGGAAACCATGCAGTGTTTTGTTTTTTTATGTATTTCTTCTTACATTGTTACCCCGGGAAATATTAAGTTTTATTACATACAACCGGGAGGAACTATTGGATATAAGAGCAACGTCAACTTACCAACATTACGACCAGGAATACGACTTTCCCAAAGAGGATTCTCGGTTTGTTACCCCAGCCAGGACAATAGAATGGATAGCACGCGGCTACTCAAAGCAACGGCGGCGCCGGAGAAGAGGGAAACGCGCCGGTCTTTTGGTCAAGCTACGTCGACGGGCGCATCGTGCACCTCTCCCGAGTATTTTAATCGCCAATGTACAGTCTCTTGACAACAAAGTAGACGAAATCCGATCGAGGGTTGCCTTTCAGAGAGACATCCGAGACTGCAACGTTCTTTGCTTCACGGAAACATGGCTCACTCAGGACACGTTATCAGAGTCGGTACAGCCACCTGGTTTCTCCACGCATCGCGCCGACAGAAACAAACATCTCTCTGGTAAGAAGAAGAGCGGGGGTGTGTGTTTTATGATTAACGAGACGTGGTGTGATCATAACAACATACAGGAACTCAAGTCCTTTTGTTCACCTGAAATAGAATTCATTACAATCAAATGCAGACCGCATTATCTACCAAGAGAATTCTCCTCGACTATAATCACAGCCGTGTACATCCCCCCTCAAGCTGACACATCGACGGCACTGAAAGAAATTCATCGGACTCTATGTAAACTGGAAACCACATATCCTGAGGCTGCATTTATTGTGGCTGGGGATTTTAATAAGGCTAATTTAAGAACAAGGCTCCCGAAATGTTACCAGCATATCGAATGTGCCACCCGGGCTGGTAAAATCCTGGACCACTGTTATTCCAACTTCCGTGATGCATACAAGGCTATTCTCCGCCCTCCTTTCGCAAGTCTGACCATGACTCCATTTTGTTGCTCCCAGCCTACAAACAGAAACTAAAACAGGAAACGCCCGCTTCTCAGGTCTGTTCAACGCTGGTCCGACCAATCTGATTCCATGCTGCAAGATTGCTTCGAGCACGTGGACTGGGATATGTTCCGGATAGCATCTGACAACAACATTGATGTATACGCTGATTCGGTGAGCGAGTTTATTAGCAAGTGCATTGGTGATCTTGTACCCATAGCAAATATTAAAACCTTCCCCAACCAGAAACCGTGGATTGATGGCAGCATTTGCGCAAAACTGAAAGCGCGAACCGCTGCTTTTAACCAGGGTAAGGCTACCGGAAACATGACTGAATACAAACAGTGCAGCTATTCCCTCCGCAAGGCAATCACACAAGCTAAGCGTCAATATAGAGACAAAGTAGAGTCACAATTCAACGGCTCAGACACAAGAGGAATGTGGCAGGGTCTACAGTCAATCACGGACTACAAAAAGAAAACCAGCGGTGGAAAGTTTTAAGTTCCTCGGCGTACACATCACGGACAAACTGAATTGGTCCACCCACACAGACAGCGTGGTGAAGAAGGCGCAACAGCGCCTCTTCAACCTCAGGAGGCTGAAGAAATTCGGCTTGTCACCAAAATCACTCACAAACTTTTACAGATGCACAATCGAGAGCATCCTGTCGGGCTGTATCACCGCCTGGTACGGCAACTGCTCCGCCCACAACCGTAAGGCTCTCCAGAGGGTAGTGAGGACTGCACAGCGCATCACCGGGGGTAAACTACCTGCCCTCCAGGACACCTACACCACCCGATGTCACAGAAAGGCCAAAAAGATCATCAAGGACAACAACCACCCGAGCCACTGCCTGTTCACCCCGCTATCATCCAGAAGGCGAGGTCAGTACAGGTGCATCAAAGCTGGGACCGAGAGACTAAAAACAGCTTCTACCTCAAGGCCATCAGACTGTTAAACAGCCATCACTAACATTGAGTGGCTGCTGCCAACATACTGACTTAAATCTCTAGCCTTTAAACATAGGAATTGGATGTAACAAATGTATCACTAGCCACTTAAAACAATTTTGTATATAATGTTTACGTATCCGACATACTCATATCAAATGTATACACTGTACTCTAAACCATCTACTGTATCTTGCCTATGCCGTTCGGCCATCGACCCAAATCTCTAGCCACTTTAATAATTATAATTGGATGAAATAATGTATCACTAGCCACTTTAAACAATGCCATTTATATAATGTTTACATATCCTACATTACTCATCTCATATATATGTGTATATACTGTACTCCATACCATCTACTGCATCTTGCCTATGCCGGTCAGCCATCGCTCATCCATATATTTATATGTACATACTCGTATTCATTCCTTTACTCTTGTGTGTATAAGGTAGTTGTTGTGAATTTGTTAGATTACTTGTTAGATACTACTGCATGGTCGGAACTAGAAGCACAAGCATTTCGCTACACTCGCATTAACATCTGCTAACCATGTGTATGTGACAAATAAAATTTGATTTGATTTGATTTGAAATGTTTTTGTATGCTTCCCCAGATCTGTGCCTCGACACAATCCTGTCTCGGAGCTCTACAGACAATTCCTTTGACCTTTTGGCTTGGTTTTTGCTCTGACATGCACTGTCAACTGTGGGACATTATATAGATAGACCTGTGCCTTTACAAATCATGTCCAATTAATTGAATTTACCACACGCGGACTCCAATGAAGTTGTAAAAACATCTCAATGATGATCAATGGAACCAGGATGCAACTGCGCTCAATTTTGAGTCTCATAGCAAATGGTCTGAAAACGTAAATAAATAAGGTATTTTTTTTTAATGTTATAGGTCTGCAACAATTTCTATAAACCTGTTTTGCTCTTTGTCCTTATGGGGTATTGTGTGTAGATTGATGAGAGAGGAAAAACTATTTATTTTTAGAATAAGGCTGTAACGTAACAAAATGTGGAAAAAGTTAAGGGGTCTGAATACTTTCCGAATGCACTGTATGTGTACGGATGTGTGACACGTCACAATGTGCAAACGGATTGTCAGGGATTTAATTGTTCACTGTGTGAAGCAGAGAGAGATAATCCGCTTCTCATCTCTTCGTGTAGGAGATGACAGAGTCCTTTCAATGTGGATCTCAGTCAATATCATGTGATACAATAGGATTCTTATAATAGCAAGATAGGTTATGAAGTGTGATTTGTCTCTTTGAGGGATTTGGCGGATTTGAAATGTTTCATTATGGATGAATTTCATCCTTTCTACCAGTGTAGATCCACACTTATATAATCCAGGGAGCAGACTTCAAAGGATATCCTTTACCTTATATTTATATAGCTAGGCAAGTCAGTTAAGAACAAACTCTTATTTACAATGATGTGCTATCCCTCTTGCACTGAAATGCAGTGCCTTAGACAGCTGCACCACTCGGGAGCCCTTACCAGTCCGTTATTACAAACACACACATGCACATTATCGCGCAAGAACACGCTCACACACACACACACACACACACACACATACAGTCACACACACACACCCTGAGGGTTTCTTACACATTTGGTCAGCTCTGATGAATGGTTTTGTCTAGAAAAGAAGGATGGTGTTTGGTGCCTTGACCTCCCTCCTGGCACACAGGCATCCACACTGCGACATCTCGCATCACCAAACAAATAGTCGCAATGTTACAGAAATCACTCATAACTTCACTTTCTAATACTATCTAATTCAAACAAAAGACCTCAGAAATCTCCAGACACACAGTGACATTTTCCTCTGGTGACTTTCTCCATCTGTCAGCTGAATATTGTCAACAAAAAATGTGTTTCTCCTCCTGTCAGCTGAATATCATCACCAGTAAATGGTTTCTCCTCCTGTCAGGTGAATATCATCACCAGTAAATGACTTCTCCTCCTGTCAGGTGAATATCATCACCAGTAAATGGCTTCTCCTCCTGTCAGGTGAATATCATCACCAGTAAATGGTTTCTCCTCCTGCCAGCTGAATATCATCACCAGTAAATGGTTCCTCCTCCTGTCAGGTGATTATCATCACCAGTAAATGGTTTCTCCTCCTGTCAGGTGAATATCATCACCAGTAAATGGTTTCTCCTCCTGTCAGGTGAATATCATCACCAGTAAATGGTTTCTCCTCCTGTCAGGTGAATATCATCACCAGTAAATGGCTTCTCCTCCTGTCAGCTGAATATCATCACCAGTAAATGGTTTCTCCTCCTGTCAGGTGAATATCATCACCAGTAAATGGTTTCTCCTCCTGTCAGGTGAATATCATCACCAGTAAATGGTTTCTCCTCCTGTCAGGTGAATATCATCACCAGTAAATGGTTTCTCCTCCTGTCAGGTGAATATCATCACCAGTAAATGGTTTCTCCTCCTGTCAGGTGAATATCATCACCAGTAAATGGTTTCTCCTCCTGTCAGGTGAATATCATCACCAGTAAATGGCTTCTCCTCCTGTCAGCTGAATATCATCACCAGTAAATGGTTTCTCCTCCTGTCAGGTGAATATCATCACCAGTAAATGGTTTCTCCTCCTGTCAGGTGAATATCATCACCAGTAAATGGTTTTTCTCCTCCTGTCAGGTGAATATCATCACCAGTAAATGGTTTCTCCTCCTGTCAGGTGAATATCATCACCAGTAAATGGTTTTTCTCCTCCTGTCAGGTGAATATCATCACCAGTAAATGGTTTCTCCTCCTGTCAGGTGAATATCATCACCAGTAAATGGCTACTCCTCCAGTCAGGTGAATATCATCACCAGTAAATGGTTTCTCCTCCTGTCAGGTGAATATCATCACCAGTAAATGGTTTCTCCTCCTGTCAGGTGAATATCATCACCAGTAAATGGTTTCTCCTCCTGTCAGGTGAATATCATCACCAGTAAATGGTTTTTCTCCTCCTGTCAGGTGAATATCATCACCAGTAAATGGTTTCTCCTCCTGTCAGCTGAATATCATCACCAGTAAAAAGCAAACAGACAGAAAGGCCACTGGAAATAAAAACATGGAAACTTTTAGATAATTTTCACTTTGTGAATGTTTTATTTTTATTTTATTGGGACAATGCTCTGCCCTTGGGTTGTGATTGGCAACTTGTCAGCAGTGTGTGTGTGTGTGTGTGCACGTGAGTTCAGCCCAGATAAGAACACTGATCTTTGTAACTCTTCTCTCTAATTAGTCAATAAAGAAAGAAGTGCTGCCCTTATGAAGTGAGAAATGGGTTGGTGCAGCAGTGTCTGATCAACGGTTGTGTGTGTGTGTGTGTGTGTGTGTGTGTGTGTGTTTGTATGTCTCTGACTGTCTAAATCTGTTTCTGTGACCCCTGGTGCGAACACCCTTCTACTCTGTAACCTCATCAAAGGGAATTTCAGATGTTTCAAATTTTAAGTGTTACCTCTGCCAAGTGAGCAGGACAGAGAGAGCTGGAATGGCTCCACTGACCTTCTTAGGGCCCTCGGAGACTTGCATAGAAGTTACACAACCCAGCTCTGATTGACTTCTGAACAGAGAATTGTGTGATTGATCTGTTAGTCTGAAGGCCCATAGGAGACATCATTAGGCCAGTGGGTGTTTCTGTGTGACAGACCTTATTAGGCCAGTCAATGGGGCCAGCCTACTTTGTTCTCTTCTATTCATCTCACAGAGAGAGAGAGAGAGAGAGAGACAGAGAGAGACAGAGAGAGAGACAGAGAGAGACAAAGAGAAAGAGAGAGAGAGAGAGAGAGAGAGAGAGAGAGAGAGAGAGAGAGAGAGAGAGAGAGAGAGAGAGAACAGAACAATGGGCTGTCGTCTTTCTCTTTCGAGGGTGGGTAAAAACAGGTAAATATAGAAATCACAAGCAGCTTCTGCTCTGCCCTATATTATGCTGTTGTTTACCCAGTGGAATGTCTTCCTTTGAAGCAGTGTTTTTCTGTGTAAGGCGTTGTCTCACAGATAGAGGTAAGGTGAGTCACACTTTGCAGAGGCAAAGGTGTTTACAGGTTTGTGGCTTTTATGTGTGTGTTATTGTGTTACTGTTTATGTGTGTATTAGTGCAAGTGTGTACATTGTGTGTTAATGTATGTGTGACAGATTATCAATCATGAAACATGTATAATGTATAGATGTAGGATCTTAATTTGATCTTTGTTGGTGAGAATTCTTCTGCACAGCTTGAAGTGCAAACTTGTAGTTGTTATAGATTTTATGTTTTGATGACTAAATGTTTGTACTTAACACTAAGAACATTCCATTCTGAAAATGTATGCAATAGAGATAGGGTTACAAGACAAATGGTAGTCCAATTAATGTGTGTGGGTCTAGATATTAACTTAGTGTGGAACAGCCTGGTACGGAGAACAAAGAACTATTTGATTCTACCAGACACATGCGAGAGGCCTGCCCTTGAAGACAGGAGAGATTGATAACAGAACCTCCCAAGTTTGACTTATGTGCAAAGATTGTGATAAGGAATGAATGGGTACTGTGGGAAGACACTATTTTCTTGGAGAGGGTGGGGAAGTGGTGGGAATTTTGTATCTTTGTATTTCAACATTGTACCATATAAAAGACTGTGTACACCTTTTAGAGCTGAGAGCTCTCCTGAATTAAACCATTTACACTTGACTATTGTATTCTGGGCTTCTGTCTGTCTTATTTCAACCAGTATCTTACAACTACTGGGTAACAGACAGAGTTTATTTAATTGATGTTCAGTTTGTGAACATTGAGAACAAAATTTCTATAACAGTAGTGTTTTGAGTTTCTAAAGTTTGTAATTCCACTTAGATTTGTCAGACTTGATTTGCCCTAATGTATCAACCCCTACAAAACCGTACATTAATTATAATCCACATAATATTCACATTTCCTGTTGCTGCAGGATTATTTTCCTGCTGTAGCAAACTGTACGTCTCTATGTCTCTGTCTCTGTCTCTGTCTCTGTCTCTCTCTCTCTCTCTCTCTCTCTCTCTCTCTCTCTCTCTCTCTCTCTCTCTCTCTCTCTCCCCCCACGCCACAATGTACGGTCGGTGGAGACTTAATCACTGCAGAAGCTGTTGGTATATTGTGTTATCCTCTTTCTGTGTGATATGAATACTAGCCCCTTTAGCCCAGGCGACCGAGGGCATAAAAACAGAGCCTTTACGTTGACAGAGGCCCCTCTTCATGTTTCCAGGTATTGGTGTCACATCTGTATGTTGCCAGGTGTAGATTTCACCTCTTTATGTTGCCAGGTATTGATGTCACCTCTTTATGTTGCCAGGTATTGATGTCACCTCTTTATGTTGCCAGGTATTGATGTCACCTCTTTATGTTGCCAGGTACTGATGTCACCTCTTTATGTTGCCAGGTATTGATGTCACCTCTTTATGTTGCCAGGTATTGATGTCACCTCTTTATGTTGCCAGGTATTGGTGTAACCACTTCATGTTGCCAGTTAGTGATGTCACCTCTTCATGTTGCCAGGTATTGATGTCACCTCTTTATGTTGCCAGGTACTGATGTCACCTCTTTATGTTGCCAGGTACTGATGTCACCTCTTCATGTTGCCAGGTATTGATGCCACCTCTTTAAGTTGCCAGGTACTGATGTCACCTCTTCATGTTGCCAGTTATTGATGCCACCTCTTTAAGTTGCCAGGTACTGATGTCACCTCTTTATGTTGCCAGTTATTGATGCCACCTCTTTAAGTTGCCAGGTACTGATGTCACCTCTTTATGTTGCCAGTTATTGATGCCACCTCTTTAAGTTGCCAGGTATTGGTGTAACCACTTCATGTTGCCAGTTATTGATGCCACCTCTTCATGTTGCCAGGTATTGGTGTAACCACTTCATGTTGCCAGTTACTGATGTCACATATGTATGTTGCCAGGTGTGTATTTCACCTCTTTATCTTGCCAGGTATTGCTGTTACCACTTTATCTTGCCAGGTATTGGTGTTACCACTTTATGTTGCCAGGTATTGGTGTTATACTGGCAGGTATTGGTGTTACCTCTTTATGTTGCCAGGTCAGGATATTATATTGCTATGTATTGGTGTCACCACTTTATGTTGCCAGGTGTTGGTGACACCTCTTTATGTTGGCGGGTATTGATGTCATCACTTTATTTCTCCAGGTATTGATGTCATCACTTTATGTTGCCAGCAGTAAAATAGAACGTTTTACATGAGGGTGAAAGGAGTAGAGAGAGAATCAGAGAGTGAGAGAGAGAGGTTAAAGTAGACAGAAAGAGAAGAAGAGTAATGGGATAAAGGATATGGAAATAGAGAAGCCAGTGTTCCAGTTTGCTGTCAGGGTTCCACTGAACATAGCTAAGCTGCTAGGATCTCCATTGTGTCCCTGAGCTGTTTTCCATGGTGATCCAGAGGGAGCAGCAAGGTCGTTCAAGATAGACATAAAGAGTCGATGTCTATCCATGTCTTGAGGATGTCAGGAAAAGCCTTCAAAACCAGTCACTAGGGGCAACATTGAGTTCTATTACCATCAAGTAGGCTTAATTTTTGCCAAGGTATTGTATACGGGGGCAGTGGATAATATCATGACTGTGGATCAGAAGGTTGTGTGTTTGATCACAGCTCTTGATACTGTTATTTAGTAGTTATTATTTAGTGCTATTTAGTAAAAAAAAAAAAAAAATCTATCCCAAACCTTAACCCTTACCTTAACCATTCGGAATGAGTGGCTTAACTTAATAATTTTTTACGTTTGAAGAAACAGAACGATGTAGAGCAGCAGGAGCAACAAAAACACTTCAAAATTTGACGTTTGGAGCAACTTCTAAATTTAACGTTTAGATAAACGTCAAATTCTGCAGTGAAACTGCGAGAGCTTGTTGGAGGGAGAGCACTGAAATGTCACAGCCACAACCGAGATATCTCTGTATCTGTCTGCTTCTTCTTCCTACTCATTATTATAGTTTTTCACGAAGCAATAATTATCCAGTCAAAGTCAAAATATTGTCAGTCTATAATAAGTTACTGTGCATACGATGCTTTTAGAAAGGATTCAGACCCCTTGACATTTTCCACATTTTGTTACGTTACAGCCTTATTCTAAAATGATTGAGACTTTTTTTTCCCCCTCATCCATCTTCACACAGTACCCCATAATGGCATTGCAAAACATGCTTTTCGAAAGTATTCAGACCCTTTACTTAGTACTTTGTTGAAGCACCTTTGGCAGAGATTACAGCCTCGAGTCTTCTTGTGTATGACTCTATAAGCTTGGCACATCTGTATTTGGGGAGTTTCATCCATTATTCTCTGCAGATCCTCTCAAGCTCTGTCAGGTTGGATGGGGAGTTTCGCTGCACAGCTATTTTCAGGTCTCTCCAGAGATTTTCAGGCTCTGGCTGGGCCACTCAAGGACATTCAGAGACATGTCCGGAAGCCACTCCTGCGTTGTCTTGGCTGTGTGCTTAAGATCATTGTCTTGTTGGTAGGTGAAGCTTTGCCCAAGTCTGAGGTCCTGAGTGCTCCGGAGCAGGTTATTATCAAGGATCTCTCTGTACTTTGCTCTGTTCATCTTTCCCTCGATCCTGACTAGTCTCCCTGTCCCTTCCTCTGAAAAACATCCCCATAGCATGATGCTGTAACCCCCATGCTTCACTGTAAGGATGGTGCCAGGTTTCCTCCAGACTTGACGCTTGTCATTCAGAAGAGTTCAATCTTGGTTTCAGCAGACCAGATAATCTTGTTTCTCATGGTCTTAGAGTCCTTTGGGTGCCTTTTGGCAAACTCCAAGAGGTCTGACATGTGCCTTTTAGTGAGGAGAGGCTTCAGTCTTGCCTCTCTACTGTAAATGCCTGATTGGTGGAATGCTGCAGAGATAGCTGTCCTTCTGGAAGGTTCTCCCTTCTCCACAGAGGAACTCCGGAGCTCTGTCAGAGTGACCATTGGATTCTTGGTCACCTTCCTGACCAAGACACTTCTCCCCCGATTGCTCAGTTTCGCCGGGTGGCCAGCTCTATGAAGAGTCTTGGTGGTTCCAAACTAATTTCATTTAAGAATGATGGAGGCCACTGTGTTCTTGGGGACCTTCAATACTGCAGTTTTCTTTTGGTACCGTTCCCCAGATCTGTGCCTCAACAAAATCCTGTCTCGGAGCTCTACAGACAATTCCTTCGAACTCATGGTTTGCTTTTTGCCCTGACATGCCCTATCATCTGTGGGACCTTATATAGACAGGTGTGTGCCTTTCCAAATCATGTCCAATCAATATAATTTAATATAATTCAAGTTGTGTAAACCTGTTTTTGCTTCCTCAATATGGGGTGTTGTGTGTCGATTGATTAGGTCAAAACTTTAAAATGTAATCTACTTTAGAATAAAGCTGTTACTACAGACTGATTGTATTTAGACTTAGGCTGCACTGTATATGTGTTATTGGATCCCCTATTAGTGTCTGTGTGTGTGTCTCTGTGTGTGTGTCTCTGTGTGTGTGTCTCTGTGTGTCTGTGTGTCTGCGTGTCTGCGTGTCTGTGTGTCTGTGTGTGTGTGTGTGTGTGTGTCTGTGTGTTCTTGAACCTTTTACTCTTTCTTCCTACGACTATCGAGCTCAGAAGGAAGGTAAAACACTCTGCAGAGAATAACCATGGAGATACCCTTCTATCTAACAGAAAACCCTGTTGTCAGGTCAACACTCTGCATAGAATCCCCATGGAGACACACTTCTACCTAACAGAAAATCCTGTTGTCAGGTAAAACACTCTGCATAGAATCACCATGGAGACACACTTCTACCTAACAGAAATTCAAACAGAGGAATTAAAGAGATATCATCACACACGTGCACACACACGCACGCACACACACACACACACACACACACACACACACACACACACACACACACACACACACACACACAATCACAATGACTGATTGTTCTTTCTTTATCTGTTATTTTAGCCAGTGGATTATTCCCATTTGCACCGGAATTGTCTCTAGCTTGCAGGGAGAAAACTCATTCCGATGATCCTGGTCAGATAGACACACTCCCGTTGGCTACAGACTATTCCTACTCAGCACGATGGGACTTACAGAGAGAATCTGTCTGTTAAAGAAAGAAAGATGCTCTGGGGATGATAAAAGAAAAGACTTGATATGCATCCAGTGTTGTAACATGAGAAACATAGGCTGCAGTGCTGAAGCTGCAGTGCTAAGGCTGGTCATGATGCTGGAGTGGTGAACAGTGGAGCAGTTGTCACAATGCCTAGATATGTATTTAACTAACTATCTAACCACAGCACTTGAAATATCCATTTGATGCCTGACTGCACAGTCGATTACGTGGCATTGGTTGATTCAATACAATGCCTTTGCTTATAAAGGGACAGGAACTTGACCGGGGAGCGGCACAGAAGAACAGATTAGTGAAGGGTCGCTGTCCATGCAGCTGGAATGGTAGAGTGTTACTGAGCAATATATTAATATGGGTCGCTGGCCATGCAGCTGGAATGGTAGAGTGTTACTGAACAACATATTAATACGGTCTCTGTCCATGCAGCTGGAATGGTAGAGTGTTACTGAGCAATATATTAATACGGGTCGCTGGCCATGCAGCTGGAATGGTGGTGTGTGTTGCTGAGGGAAAGATTAGCCATGTGTAGCTGGTAGCTGTCCATGGTCCTGGTGTTGTGTAACCAGTGGATTGTGTTACTGAAGCACAGTTTAGCCAGGGGTCTGTCCATGGTCCTGGTGTTGTGTAACCAGTGGGATTGTGTTACTGAAGCACAGTTTAGCCAGGGGTCTGTCCATGGTCCTGGTGTTGTGTAACCAGTGGATTGTGTTACTGAAGCACAGTTTAGCCAGGGGTCTGTCCATGGTCCTGGTGTTGTGTAACCAGTGGATTGTGTTACTGAAGCACAGTTTAGCCAGGGGTCTGTCCATGCAGCTGCCTGCCCGATGTAGAGGCTAACACTGTGAGGGTATACATCACATTGACCTCCTGCTGTGAGACATATCAAATTACTAATGAACTGACCAATCTAACTAATCCCATTTATTCAATCATTTAATCCGATTTAATTCTTTAATCCCATTATTCTCTCCACCTTGACTGTCTCTCCCACTCCTGCCATGACCTGAGTGATCCCATAGAGAACGAAGGATGAGGAAGGACACGATTTATGATCTGAGATGAGATTGCTCTCTTCATCTCTGTCTTTAATGTTGTCTCATAAAAACACAACTGGCCACCGCATTAAGACTCTGATGTGTGGTGTGGTATGTGTGTGCACATGTGTGTGTCATGCATAGACTGAAGGTGGGATGGAAGGCTATTTAGAACGTTAGCGGACAGAAACTCAGACAGGGTAAGAGAGGAGTGTAAAAATACCTAACTGAATACTTAAGAGAATACTTAACAGTATACTTAACAGAATACCTAACAGAATACTTAACAGAATACCTTGTGTCAGCCAACAGATTGGAGCCTGGAGCAGGTCTTAGCTCATCTGCCTGTGTACAGAGAGACCATGCAGCCGTACCCATCACATTACAGCAGACTAGATTAGTATAGATGATATATTAGATCCGATCAAACAGGCTGTATTGGTCAGTATGTACACACACCTATCTGGGGTAGATGGCACATGTACAGCACCTGATAGTATAGATTACATTACTACATACATACAGAGAGGCGTTGTGCTTAGTGGGACCTGTGTGAGAAATGTCTGACATAGCACCACTTATTAGTGTGTCCAACCAAACACGCTTTTTTTTTTAACAAACGGGTAAAATAATATGTTAATATGTTGTGTACATAATTCTCCAAGAAACCTTATGTCTCTATCATAATGTCCATATCACATATTTCAGTTGAATGCATTCAGTTGTACACCTGACTAGGTACCCCCCCTTTCCCCTTTCCCTAATCCGTGCAAAGGTTATTGGGTTTTGTACCCTTGTAGGATGACCAGAATCAGTGTGGCCACAGAAAAACCGTGGTCAATAATCAGGAATATTTCATCACGTCAGCTAGGCTGGATTCTGTGCAAGAATTTAAGATACTGGCTACCTGACAGGCAGGTAGTAATCTTTCTTCTCAAATCCACAGAACATAAAACAGTAGAGACGTCCGATGGATATTGATTTTGAGAGATGACATGTAGTATTTTTCTATTTTAGCATACGTTTTTCACATGAATTCAACAATCCTCTTCCTTTTAGAATATCTCTCAGAAAAACAAGCCCATCTCTGTGAAACGTCAACAGAGCACTGAACAAATACTAAGCTTTTTATTTTCAAAGGCTTTTATATTTAGTTCAACTCGTGTTTTATGACAATTTGGATTTTTAAAACCCGAGGAAAAAACAAGGCAACGACCACAAAAGGTAAAATCCTCAAAAGTTGTCAAGAGAAACCTCCACCGCTATGACAACAGCTTATTGTCAGATGTATTAGGTTACGAAATCCGACTTTTTGGGATAAAATGCTAATGATATGTTAAAGACCCCACTGAACGATTCAGAACATGAATAATCATATTTGTCTTGGTAAAAATGTTTTTTTATTATTTTTTATTTCCCCTTTATTTAACCAGGTAGGCAAGTTGAGAACAAGTTCTAATTTACAACTGCGACCTGGCCAAGAGAAAGCAAAGCAGTTCAACACATACAACAACACAGAGTTACACATGGAGTAAAACAAACACACAGTCAATAATACAGTAGAAGAAAAAAAACAAATCTATATACAATGTGTGCAAATGAGGTAGGATAAGGAACGTAAGGCAATAAATAGGCCATGGTGGCGAAGAAATTACAATATAGCAATTTAAACACTGGAATGGTAAATGTGCAGTAGATGAATGTGCAAAGTGAAAATACTGGGGTGCAAGGGAGCAAGATAAATAAATGACTACGGTAGGGGATGAGGTAGTTGGTTGGGCTATGTACAGGTGCAGTGATCTGTGAGCTGTTCTGACAGCCGGTGCTTAAAGCTAGTGAGGGAGATAAGTGTCTCCAGTTTCAGTGATTTTTGTAGTTCGTTCCAGTCATTGGCAGCAGAGAACTGGAAGGAAAGGCGGCCAAAAGAGGAATTGGCTTTGGGGGTGACCAGTGAGATATACCTGCTGGATGGGTGCTGCTATGGTTACCAGCAAGCTGAGATAAGGCGGGGCTTTACCAAGCAGGGACTTGTAGATGACCTGGAGCCAGTGGGTCTGGCGACAAGTATGTAGCGAGGGCCAGCCGACTAGAGCATACAGGTCGCAGTGGTGGGTGGTATAAGGGGCTTTGGTGACAAAGCGGATGGCACTGTGATAGACTGCATCCAGTTTGCTGAGTAGAGTATTGGAAGCTGTTTTGTAGATGACATCACCGAAGTCGAGGATCGGTAGGATCGTCAGTTTTACTAGTGCAAGTTTGGCAGCATGAGTGAAGGAGGCTTTGTTGCAAAATAGAACGCCGATTCTAGATTTAATTTTGGATTGGAGATGTTTAATGTGAGTCTGGAAGGAGAGTTTACAGTCTAGCCAGACACCTAGGTATTTGTAGTTGTCCACGTATTCTAGGTCAGAGCCGTCCAGGGTACTGATACTAGTCGGGCAGGCGGGTGCAGGCAGCGAATGGTTGAAAAGCATGCATTTGGTTTTACTAGCATTTAAGAGCAGTTGGAGGCCACGGAAGGGGTGTTGTATTGCATTGAAGCTCGTTTGGAGGTTAGTTAACACAGTGTCCAAAGAAGGGCCAGAAGTATACAGAATGGTGTCTTCTGCATAGAGGTGGATCAGAGAATCACCGGCAGCAAGAGCGACATCATTGATGTATAAAGAGAAGAGAGTCGGCCCAAGAATTGAACCCTGTGGCACGTCCATGTGGCACGGAGCAGTGAACCAAGGGCTGCATCTGTTCTTAGTTCTACATCTTTTGAAAGGGGCATGCTTATTTAAGATGGTGAGGAAGTTGCTTTTAAAGAACGACCAGGCATCCTCGTCTGATGGAATGAGGTCAATATCTTGCCAGGATACCGGGCCAGGTCGATTAGAAAGGCCTACTCGCAGAAGTGTTTTAGGGAGCGTTTGACAGTAATAAGGGGTGGTCGTTTGACCGCGGGCCCATAGCGGATGCAGGCAATGAGGCAGTGGTTGCTGAGATCCTGATTGAAAACAGCAGAGGTGTATTTGGAGGGCAAGTTGGTCAGGATAATATCTATGAGGGTGCCCATGTTTACAGATTTAGGATTGTACCTGGTGGGTTCCTTGATGATTTGTGTGAGATTGAGGGCATCTAGCTTAGATTGTAGGACTGCCGTGGTGTTAATCATATCCCAGATTAGGTCACCTAACAGAACGAACTCTGAAGATACATTGAGGGAAAAAGTATTTGATCCCCTGCTGATTTTGTACGTTTGCCCACTGACAAAGAAATGATCAGTCTATAATTTTAATGGTAGGTTTATTTGAACAGTGAGAGACAGAATAACAAAAAAAATATGTGTTTTTCTGGATTTTTTTGTTGTTGTTCTGTCTCTGATGTTAACATGCATGAAACCAAGGCTTTTTCGATTACAGAAGTCAACAAATGAGAGTGCCTGGGGAATGGGAGTTGTGCTGGGGGCTACAGGGCCTGGGATTACCTCCACATCACCAGAGGAACAGAGGAGGAGTAGGATGAGGGTATGGCTGAAGGCTATCAGAACAGGTCGTCTGGTGCGTTGGGAACAGATAATAGAAGGAGCAGATTTATGTGCGTGGTTGAATAGATTCAGGGTATAATTTGCAGACAGGGGTATGGTGGGGTGAGAGTACAGTGGAGGTAGGCCCAGGCACCGGGTGATGATAAGAGTGGTTGCATCTCTGGAGGTGCTGGTAATACTGGGTGAGGTCACCGCATGTGTGGGAGGTGGGACAAAGGATGAATTTGAGGCATGTAGAGTGGGCCTAGGGGCTCCACTGTAAACTAAAACAATGATAACTATCCTAAACAACAGTAAACAGGGCATATTGACATTTGAGAGAGACATAAAGTGAGGCAAAAAGCAAACACAGGTGTTGATTGGGAGAGCTAGCTAAGACCACAACAGCTAGTCAGCTAATACAACAACAACAGGTAAACTGGCGATGAATGGGCAAAGAGGGTTGGTTAGCTACACACAGGGCCTGAGTACGCGGCTGGGGCCAACAGATAAACAAAAAAATAATAATAATAAACAGAATGGAGTACCGTGATTAATGAATAGTCCTGCATGCATCAGCTATGTAGCCGAGTGATCATAGGGTCCAGTGAACAGCAATATGGGACAGGGATGCCGCGTTACTACGCCGGCACACAGGAGGCACGGCGTTTAAAGTTAGAGTTAGAGTTAGCAGGCCGGGGTTGATAGAACCGTCTGCTCCGACGTCCGACAGAGGCCGGTTGCAGGCACAGCGGGTGGAGTCATCGCCGGCAGACCAGTCGAGGTGGTACGATGGGGCGTCGTGTCGAGAGGGATCCAAGCCAGATGGCGAGAGAGGTATTGTTGTTGCTAGCCGGGAGATGTGCCTGGCTCGTGGCTAACTGGAGCTAGCTTTGGGGCAAGGGCGTTAGCCACTCGGTAGCAGCGATGAAACCGGTGCTAGGGTCGAGAGCTCACGGCAAGGAACCAGTGGAGTAGTGGGTTCTAGCCGTGTTTGGGAGGAGGCCGGGAGGTGGGCCTGGCTCAGGGCTGGGTCACTCAGTGGCAGCTAGCTAGCTGTGGAGATCAGGTATAGTGGTCCAGGGTTTACGGCAGGGATCCGGCGTTGTAGTGGACATAAGGAAGTGAAATTTCATCACCAAAGCGTGTTTTACACAGTTTGTTATTTGTGCTGTAGGACCAGACAAACCGACTCCCATTTTCTTCACAGCTAACATGTTAATATCTATCAGTTTTTAAGTATCATTTAATTATAATCTCTGGTCTCCATTGATGCATTGTTAGTAGTGGGTGAATGACCGTATTACTGTTTCCAAATTAACAACCATTGATTAGGATGTAGAATTTCACAGGGTTGAACAGGGACATTTGGGATATAATGATCTGCTATTTCATCACTTATCTAGCCGTTGCTATGTGGTCAACAGCTAGCTTATTTATCACTTTCATTAAATGCCACATCTCCTGGTCAATATTCAATGTACCATTTGCAGCGTCAGTGTTTCAGTGTTCTATAGGGAGTGTGCTTTTACTTTGAAGGCATGTATTTATGAGGCCTGTATTTATGAAGCCTGTATTTATGAAAAGTCTATCTATCTATCTATCTATCTGTCTGTCTGTCTGTTTTAGGCTAAAGTACTCCAGTTTTCCCTTGGTTTGTCCTCGTCGTTGACATGTCCATGGCATGCATTTTCAATTCGAGACATTCAATCTTCCTGTTCTTGGTCCCTTTGATTTAATAGGATGTGTGAGTGCGTGCCACTATGACATGTAGGAACATCCACACGGTAGACCATGGTGTCATACAGTTTTTCTCAGTCGCTTTGGTACATTTCTTAGATCAAAAGTACAATTCTTGATACTACTTGTACAAATTCCAAATCATCTAGCAATTTCTTATTCCTTTGAACAAATTGCAATTGCTTTTGTACATATTGCAATTGATAATGTACAAGTGTCAGCTTTTTTTCACATTTTCAATTGCTTTTGTCATATTGATCAAAATATAGTAGATGGTTCTCTGTTGAATAGTCTTACCCCTCAAAACATCTAGGCATTAGTTCCTTGCATAAGCCATTACATGCAAAATTGTTGAACTATTTGTCATAAACTGTCAAGCATAGTTTTACACATTTCTATTAGACCTTTTGTACAAAAGTGTGAATTGATGAATCGTGCAGGTGAAATTGAGCCTCACTCATGAAGGAATGTAAAGTGTTAGTTCAACCAACAATCAACCAGTTGTCTAAATTGCTCAAAGGTGCATCTCATGAAGAATCAATTGGCAAGCATATATAGACAGACCACAACACAGAGTTGCAATTTTCCAATAATGGATGGACCAGGAAACGAACAGGGTCAACAGCCAAGAGGAGGAAGAAGAGGAGCAAGGATGCGTGGTGGAAGGCAAAACAGAGGAAAAGGCAGAAGAGGACATAGGCGCATATCTGATGACATAAGGGACACTATTGTAGACCATGTTGTCAATCATGGCCTTACAATGGCTGAGGCGGGTCAAAGGGTGCAGCCGAATATTGGGTGATCAACCGTGTCCTCAATAGTTCAAACGTTTCGAAGAGAGAACAGGTATGTCCACCAATGTACAGTGCACTGTTACTGTATATAAGCAGTATACTGTATACTTCCTACAATGCTTCATGTTACAGTAGTCCACTTGTATTTCACAGCATACAGAAATATACTCTATACAGATACATACTGCACCTTACATGCACCCACCTGTATGTTTTACAGTAAAATGTGTGTTCGCATAGTTTTTGTCTATGTGAAAGTGTGCAATGCATAATTTTTCCCCACATAGGACTGCGAGATTACCTCAAACCGGTGGCAGAGGACGCCTTTTCACACCTCAACAGGAGGAGGCTATTTGCACCATGGTCCGAGCAAACAATGTCATGAGACTCAGGGAAATACAAAGGACCATTATAGAAGGCAACGATGTCTTTGAAAACATCCATACGGTTAGCATCTCGACAGGGTGCTGCATAGAAACCAGATGAGTATGAAACAGCTGTACCGTGTACCATTCCAAAGGAATGAGGACAGAGTTAAGGAGCTACGGTACCAGTATGTACAGGTAAAACATATATCTATGTAACTACTTTACAGCAACATTTTATAGTGATACATAGTACAGTAAGCATAAACTGCACACATTTCCATTGCTGTGGAAGGAACATGCAATATATGTACATTTTATGTCATTCTTCCTTACCAAAACAAATTAAATTGTGTGTTCTGGGATATAGCGTATAATGGAGTTGGAATCAAGTGAACCCTCTCACAACTTTGTATACGTGGATAAGGCTGGCTTCAACCTGACCAAATGCAGAAGGCGGGGTCGGAATATCATCGGTCACAGAGCTACTGTGGATTTGCCAGGCCAACGGGGAGGAAATATCACCATGTGTGCTGCTATTTCGGAGCATGGTGTCCTAACCCATATCCCCCTTATAGGGCCATACAACACCCAGCATCTACTCAACTTTTTAGAGACTCTCTAGGGGTCTCTCATCCCTGATGATGAGAGGGGTCTGTTTAGAGAGGATTTGCCAAAGTATGTGGTCATTTGTGATAATGTGAGTTTCCATCGATCAAACATCATAAGGCAATGGTTTGTGACCCACCCGAGGATGCTCATAGAATTCCTCCCACCTTATTCACCATTCCTTAACCCAACTGAGGAGTTATTTTCAGCATGGAGGTGGAAGGTGTACGATCGTCAGCCACACACACAGATGACCCTGCTGGCTGCAATGGATGCAGCATGTGAGGACATCACAGTAGACGCCTGCAGAGGATGGATAAGGCATTCCAAAAGATTCTTTCCACGTTGCATTGGAAGGGAAAATATCCGGTGTGATGTGGATGAGAATATGTGGGCCGACAGACAGGAACGTCTGGATGTGTAGAGACAGCACTAGAACAGTGCTGCAGGCAAAGTTGTGCCTTAGGGGTGGTTTCCTGTGTTTCTTTCTAATTTAGTATTTTTTCCTTTGTGCCCCTTGGGTTGTCCAGTCTCTTTCCATCAATAACCCATTTACAGTAATATGTAAATAGTACTGTTTAAATTGATATATGCCATAGAAGTGCAGCCTTGTGTATTTTCAATACAGTAACTGTCATCCAAACTGTAGCCTAAGTTTACATCCGGTAATGCTGTCAAAGTACACAGTTACATTGACAACATGCCTAAACATTTTGATGACCTTGTTCGTGAACAATGACTCAATGACTTATCATTCTGATGACACTGACATGATCATTGACATGAATATTTACTTTTGAGGATTTTTTGTGACTGACTAGCTTTAGAAACATATCTATTGTATATTGCAGTTTGTACAAATTGTTCTGAGAAATGCACTTATTATTTTGCACATGTTAGGGATGATGTGAAAAATGCACCAAAGCGACTGAGAAAAACTGTAATAGAACTCTACATTACCACTGAATTCCTAATCAATGATCAGTCACGGTAGACCATGGTGTCATAATAGAACTCTACATTACCGCTGACGTCCTACATTACCGCTGACTTCCTAATCAATGATCAGTCACGGTAGACCATGGAGTAGAACTCTACATTACCGTTGACTAATCAATGCTCAGTCATGGGAGACCAGATGTGTCTTTGTCTGTGTAAACACGCTCAACAGGCATGGGTTGACGTTCATTCTGCCATGGGTTAACACACTGATAATCCAAGACAATTAAAATACATTAAAATAAAAACTGTTACCATGAGAGAGAAGCAAAATGCAATAGGATAAAACATGATGTAGAAAATTAAGGAAGACAGGGTAAAACAAATAATATTAAAAGAGATATAGTGGCACGGTAAATCCCCAAAAACAGAAAGAGAGAAAGAAAGAGGAAGAGTGTATGAACCAGACACAAAGGAAGAGTTACAGTGGAGGCAGAGTGGTGACAAAACAACTTGATATTGAGAGAGGTGAAGGAAAGAGGACCCTCTTGAAGAAAATAGAAAATTCTGGAGATCTAGAGGTAAACGGAGAGATGAAAAGCAGAGGGATGAGAAAAGTTTTGAGTCCTCGCTTTGTGAGCGGAACTCGCAGACAGACAGGAGTGCTCTAGTCACACTACAGAAGACATAAATCCACAGTCAGGTAGAGCTATCCTCCAAAGTTTAAAAAGACTTCCACCATGAATGATTTAAGAGACAAAACTTCACTTTTAACGTGCCAATAAAAACCATGTGTCGAATCCATCAAGGAGCTTCCTGAAGGGTTGACAATTGGCCTACTTCCATTTACTGTCGTAAAGTAACTCTCGTTTTAATGGCTGCTCTTACTCTTAGTTTCTCTGTCTATCAATCTTTTTTCCATCCCCCTCTCTCTCACGCTCTCCTCACTCTCTCTCTCTCTCTCTCTCTCTCTCTCTCTCTCTCTCTCTCTCTCTCTCTCTCTCTCTCTCTCATTTCAGACTACCATAGCAGACCACACACGTGCACACACATGTTAAATAACACTTACATACTAACACATACACACTAACACATACATACTAACACATACATACTAACACATAGACACAAACACATACACACTAATACATACAAACCACCACATACATGCCAACACATACATACTACCACATACATACTAACACATACACACTAACAAATACACACTAACACATACATACTAACACATACACACTAGCACATACACACTAACACATACATACTAACAAATACACACACACACACATACAAACAAACACTTATACACAAACACATACACACTAATACATACATACTACCACATACATACCAACACATACATACTAACACATACATACTAACACATATATACTAACACATACATACTAACACAAAGACACAAACACATACACACTAATACATACAAACCAACACATACATGCCAACACATACATACTACCACATACATACTAACACATACACACTAACAAATACACACTAACACATACATACTAACACATACATAATAACACATATACACTAACACATACACACTAACACGTACAAACTAACACATACACACTAACACGTACACACTAACACGTACATACTAACACATACATACCACAACATACATACCAACACATACATACTCCCACATACATACTAACACATACACACTAACACATACACACTAACACATGCACACTAACTCATGCACACTAACACGTAGACACTAACACGTACACACTAACACGTACACACTAACACGTACACACTAACACATACACACTAACACATACATACTAACACTTACACACTAACAATTCGTACACACTAACACGTACACACTAACATGTACATACTAACACATACATACCACAACATACATACAAACACATACATACTACCACATACATTCCAACAGATACATACTACCACATACATACTAACACATACATGCTAACACATGCACACTAACACATACACACTAACACATACATACTAACATATGCACACTAACACATACACACTAACACATACACACTAACACATACACACTAACACATACATACTAACACATGCACACTAACACATACACACTTACACATACATACTAACACATACACACATACACATTCATAATAACACATACATACTACCACATACATACTAACACATACATACTAACACATACACACTAACACATACACACTAACACGTACACACTAATACGTACACACTAACACGTACACACTAACATGTACATACTAAAACATACACACTAACACATACATACTAACACATACACACTAACACGTACACACTAATACGTACACACTAACACGTACACACTAACATGTACATACTAACACGTACACACTAATACGTACACACTAACACGTACACACTAACATGTACATACTAACACATACATACCACAACATACATACCAACACATACATACTACCACATACATACTAACACATACATGCTAACACATGCACACTAACACATACACACTTACACATACACACTAACACATACACACTAACATATACACACTAACACATACACACTAACACATACACATTCATAATAACACATACATACTACCACATACATACCAACACATACATACTCCACCATTCATACTAACACATACACACTAACACATACACACTAACACATACACACAAACACATGCACACTAACACATACACACTAACACATACATACTAACACGTACACACTAACACATGCACACTAATACGTACACACTAACACGTACATACTAACACATAGATACCACAACATACATACCAACACATACATACTACCACATACATACTAACACATACATACTAACATATACACACTAACACGTACACACTAACACATACACACTAACACGTACACACTAACACATACACACTAACACTTACACACTAACACGTACACACTAACACGTACACACTAACACATACACACAAACACATACACACTAACATGTACATACTAACACATACATACCACAACATACATACCAACATATACATACTACCACATACATTCCAACACATACATACTACCACATACATACTAACACATACATGCTAACACATGCACACTAACACATACACACTTACACATACATACTAACACATACACACTAACATATACACACTAACACATACACACTAACACATACACACTAACACATACATACTAACATATGCACACTAACACATACACACTAACACATAACGCACTAACACATACACACTAACACATACACACTAGCACATACATATATACAAATACATACTAACATATACATACTAACACATACACATTCATACTAACACATACATATTTACACATACATACCAACACATACACACTTACACATACATACTAACACATCCACACTAACATATACATACTAACACATAAACACTAACACATAAACACTAACACATACACACTAACACATACATACTAACACATACACACTAACACATACACACTTACACATACACACTAATACGTACACACTAACACGTACATACTAACAAATAGATACCACAACATACATACCAACACATACATACTACCACATACATACTAACACATACATACTAACATATACACACTAACACATACATGCTAACACATGCACACTAACACATACACACTTACACATACATACTAACACATACACTCTAACATATACACACTAACAGATACACACTAACACATACACACTAACACATACATACTAACATATGCACACTAACACATACACACTAACACATACACACTAACACATACACACTAACACATACACACTAACACATACACACTAACACATACACACTAACACATACATACTAACATATACATACTAACACATACACATTCATACTAACACATACATACTACCACATACATACTACCACATACACACTTACACATACATAATAACACATATACACTAACACATACACATTAATACGTACACACTAACACATACATACTAACATATACATACTAACACATACACGTTCATACTAACACATACATACTACCACATACATACTACCACATACACACTTACACATACATACTAACCCATACACACTAACATATACACTAACACATACACACTAACACATAAACACTAACACATACATACTAACATATGCACACTAACACATACACAATAACACATACACACTAACACATACACACTAACACATACACACTAACACATGCACACTAACACATACACACTAACACATACACAATAACACATACACACTAACACATACACACTAACACATGCACACTAACACATACACACTAACACATACATACTAACACATACACACTAACACATACATACTAACACGTACACACGAACACGTACACACTAATACGTACACACTAACACGTACACACTAACACATACAAACCACAACATACATACCAACACATACATACTACCACATACATTCCAACACATACGTACTACCACATACATACTAACACATACATGCTAACACATGCACACTAACACATACACACTTACACATACATACTAACACATACACACTAACATATACACACTAACACATACACACTAACACATACACACTAACACATACATACTAACATATGCACACTAACACATACACACTAACACATACACACTAACACATACACACTAGCACATACATATTTACACATACATACTAACATATACATACTAACACATACACATTCATACTAACACATACATACTACCACATACATACTACCACATACACACTTACACATGCACACTAACACATACACACTAATACGTACACACTAACACGTACACACCAACACGTACATACTAACACATACATACCACAACATACATACCAACACATACATACTACCACATACATACTAACACATACATACTAACATATACACACTAACACATACATGCTAACACATGCACACTAACACATACACACTTACACATACATACTAACACATACACACTAACATATACACACTAACAGATACACACTAACACATACACACTAACACATACACACTAACACATACATACTAACATATACATACTAACACATACACACTAACACATACACACTAACCCATACACACTAACACATACACACTAACACATACACACTAACACATACATACTAACATATGCACACTAACACATACACACTAACACATACATACCAACACATACACACTAACACATACACACTAATACGTACACACTAACACATACATACTAACATATACATACTAACACATACACATTCATACTAACACATACATACTACCACATACATACTACCACATACACACTTACACATACATACTAACACATAGACACTAACATATACACACTAACACATACACACTAACACATACACACTAACACATACATACTAACATATGCACACTAACACATACACACTAACACATACACACTAACACATACACACTAACACATACACACTAGCACATACTTATTTACACATACATACTAACATATACATACTAACACATACACATTCATACTAACACATATATACTAACACATACACACTAACACATACATACTAACAAATACACACTAACACATACACACTAACAGATACATATTAACACATTCATACTAACACGTACATACTAACACATACACACTAACACGTACATACTAACACATATGCACTAACCCATTCAAACTAACATGATTAGTAAATATTCCCATTCATATATCACCACAAATTATACATCACTATTATCCTGGATGTTGTTCCCTTCCACCCTTTATACATCACACTTGCGTTTAACCTCTGCATTACCTCACAGTGAGGACATGGGACCTATAATTACACTGTAATACGTTTCAAGGGCAAATAAAATCTTCCAGCTGCTTTTTCTGACTCATCAGGTTTGACGGCAGAATATATTTTTCCCCCATGAGAAGGTGCATTTATATATAACGTACACAGAAAGAACACAGTGCATTTGGAGAGTATTCAGACCCCATGACTTTTTCCACATTTTGTTACGTTACAGCCTTATTCTAAAAATGAGTAAATCATTTTTTTTCCCCCTCATCAATCTACACACAATACCCATAACGGAAAAGCGAAAACAGGTTTTTAGATATGTTTGTAAATGTATTAAAAATAAAAAACAGAAATACCATATTTACAAACCTATTCAGACCCTTTGCTATAAGACTCTAAATCAAGCTCAGGTTTATCCTGTTTCCACAGATCCTCCTAGAAAGACACACGCCTGTCTACATAAGGTCCCACTGTTGACAGGGCATGTCAGAGCAAAACCATGAGGTCAAAGGAATTGTCTTTAGAGCTCAGAGACAAGACTGTGTCGAGGCACAGATCTGGGGAATGGTACCAAAACATTTCTGAAGCATTGAAGGTCTCCAAGAACACAGTGGCCTCCATCATTCTTAAATAGTGGAAGTTTGGAACCACCAAGACTCTTCCTAGAGCTGGCCGCCTGTCCAAACTGAGCAATCGGGGGGAGAAGGGCCTTGGTCAGGGAGGTGACCAAGAGCCCAGTGTTCACTCTGACAGAGATCCAGAGTTTTTCTGTGGAGATGGGAGGAAGGACAACAATCTCTGCAGCACTCCACCAATGAAGACTTTACGGTAGAGTGGCCAGACAGAAGCCTCTCCTCAGCAAAAAGCACATGACAGCCCGCTTTGAGTTTGCCAAAAGGCACCTAAAGGACTCAGACCGTGAGAAACAAGATGTTCTGGTCTGATGAAACCAAGATTGAAACCTGGCACCATCCCTACGTTGAAGCATGGTGGTGGCAGCATTATGCTGTCGGGGTGTAACATCTCCGGATAGACCTAAAAAATAGCTGTGCAGCGATGCTCCCCATCCATCCTGACAGAGCATGAGAGTATTTGCAGAGAAGAATGGGAGAAACTCTCCAAATACAGGTGTGCCAAGCTTGTAGCATCGTACCCTAGAAGACTCGAGGATGTAATCGCTGCCAAAGGTGATTCAACAAAGTACTTAGTAAAGGGTCTGAATACTTATGTAAATGTGATATTTCTGCTCTTTAGATATTGCACTTTTTTTTTTTATTATTATTATTTTTGTCATTATGGGCTATTGTGTGTAGATGAATGAGGGGGACAATTTAATCCAATTTAGAATAAGGCTGTAACATAACGGCATTTGTAAAGGGGCTGAAATACTTTACGAATGCACTATATATTAGTGAGAGTCAAACACAGGCCATTTTTCTTGGCTGGTTGGCTGGCTGGCTGGTTGGCTGTCTGGCTGCTGGCTGGTGGCTGGGTGGCTGGGTGCCTGGGTGGGTGACTGGCTGTCTGGGTGGGTGGCTGGGTGGCCGGGTGCCTGGGTGGATGACTGGCTGGGTGGGTGGCTGTCTGGGTGGGTGGCTTGGTGGCCGGGTGGTTGGCTGGATGGTGTGTGTCTGTGTGTGTGTGTCTTGACTGAATGGTGTGTGTTTCTGTATGTGTGTCTTGGCTTGCGTTTAACTTCGGTCTCTGTTAGCACAGCTGTCCAATGAGAGACACAGGTGTCAGGGTGGAAGGGAACAACATCCAGGATAATCAGACTGTTTACCTGTTTGACTAAGTGTGTGTGTGTGTGTTTATGTTTCTGACAGAGATTAAAAGGGAGAGACAGATTGAGTGTGTTATTTGGGGTTGTTAGAGTGTGTGAGTTCCTGTGAGGGTATGATTTCTGAAAGCCCAGTAAACTATTCACTCTGCAAGCACTCAAACACTCACATCTCCTTACTTACTATTGGCCTCTCACAGATCAGAATCACACAGCAGGTAACACGCAGACATGCACACAAACAGCAGGGAACTGAACCACAGGCTGAAAAGGAAAACA
Source organism: Brachymystax lenok tsinlingensis (assembly GCA_030435695.1). Lineage (NCBI taxonomy): Eukaryota > Metazoa > Chordata > Actinopteri > Salmoniformes > Salmonidae > Brachymystax > Brachymystax lenok. The sequence continues at coordinate 41,003,762 of CM059816.1, forward strand.
GAGTAATACTAATCAGATAGTAAATGATGAGGGATTATCTAATCTCAGGGAAACTGGATCTTTTGGGGAACACATGGATTTAGAGAGAGAGAGAGAAAAACCGAACGTGTGTATAGGAAAGAGAGAAAGAGAGATAGGCAGAGAGAAAAAGTGACAGCACAGACTGACAGACGGACAGAATGACAGATGGACAGAAAGACGGGCGGATAGACAGCCAGAGACAGACAGACAGACAGGCGGACAGACAGACATGTGGACAGACAGACCGACGTTAATTAGTAACAAGAGGCATAGAGATACCTGAGGCAAAATCCACGTCATGATGATAGCATAATTACACCAAAGACATCATCAAAAATCACTCCCCTCAGGGGCAGTTAAGAGCCAATCAATGACAGGATTATATCCCTGCGGCAGTTAGTGTCCCTTGCCATCATGTTTACCTCCGCTGGGGCAGTTCTTCACTAAGCATTCATCTTACCCCTGGGGTAGTTATCAGACATGGTTCCTGTTACCCCTGGGGTAGTTATCAGACATGGTTCATCTTACCCCTGGGGTAATTATCAGACATGGTTCCTCTTACCCCTGGGGTAGTTATCAGACATGGTTCCTCTTACCCCTGGGGTAATTATCAGACATTGTTCCTCTTACCCTTGGGGTAGTTATCAGACATGGTTCCTCTTACCCCTGGGGTAATTATCAGACATTGTTCCTCTTACCCCTGGGGTAGTTATCAGACATGGTTCCTCTTACGCCTGGGGTAATTATCAGACATTGTTCCTCTTACCCCTGGGGTAGTTATCAGACATGGTTCCTCTTACCCCTGGGGTAGTTATCAGACATGGTTCCTCTTACCCCTGGGGTAATTATCAGACATTGTTCCTCTTACCCCTGGGGTAGTTATCAGACATGGTTCCTCTTACCCCTGGGGTAATTATCAGACATTGTTCCTCTTACCCCTGGGGTAGTTATCAGACATGGTTCCTCTTACCCCTGGGGTAATTATCAGACATGGTTCCTCTTACCCCTGGGGTAGTTATCAGACATGGTTCCTCTTACCCCTGGGGTAGTTATCAGACATGGTTCCTCTTACCCCTGGGGTAGTTATCAGACATGGTTCCTCTTACCCCTGGGGTAATTATCAGACATTGTTCCTCTTACCCCTGGGGTAGTTATCAGACATGGTTCCTCTTACCCCTGGGGTAGTTATCAGACATGTTTTCTCTTACCCCTGGGGTAGTTATGACATGGTTCCTCTTACCCCTGGGGTAGTTATCAGACATGGTTAATGAAGGTTAACTGTATTCCAGGGAATGTTGAAAATCCATCTGTGTCTATGGATATGAGAATAGGGTTATGTGTATGACACAGATTTCAATATCCATGTATGTGTTTGCGTGTGTGTGTGTGTATGTTTGTTTGTATATTTGTGTGTGTGTATGTTTGTTTGTATATTTGTGTGTGTGTATGTTTGTGTATGTTTATTGTGTGTGTGTGTGTGTGTTTTCTCACCAAGTGTTTGCTATGATGTATCTCAGTGGCATGTCTGGTACCCCCTTTCCTTTTAGACTCTTCTGTGCCAGTGACACACACACGCAAGCACGCACGAATGCACACATGCACACGCGCACACACCTCCCTCAGAATGCTAGGCCAAACATGGTGTCATTAAAGAGAATTTTACCTACACACTGAAGAAGTCTGTGAAGCAGAAACGTCCCGGATGCAGTAAAACAATTAAAGAAATTGAAAAATTAAGTAAGCTTTATGCCACATCTTTTTGAGTGCAAACCCACTACACCTCTGTTTGTCTGAATTCGCGGATTTTACGCCAAGCTTCACGGAAAGTGCACTGGTTCTCTTTTGATTTGTCATGTTTGGAGTGCCCACATATCACATACCAAATAACCAATGATGTGGGAGGGAGAGAGAAAGGAGCAAAGGGAGGAAGAGAGAGAGAGAGGGAGGGAGGGAGGGAGGGAGGGAGGGAGGGAGGGAGGGAGGAGGAGGAGGGAGGAGGGAGGGAGGGAGGGAGGGAGGGAGGGAGGGAGAGGGAGGGAGGAGGGAGGGAGGGAGGGAGGAGGGAGGGAGGGAGGGAGGGAGGGAGAGACAGGGTCAAAGGGAGGGAGGGAGGGTCAAAGGGAGGGAGGGAGAGAGGGAGGGAGGGTCAAAGGGAGGGAGAGAGAGAGAGAGGGAGGGAGGGTCAAAGGGAGGGAGGGAGAGAGAGAGAGAGAGGGAGGGAGGGAGGAGGAGGGAGGGTCAAAGGAAGGGAGGGAGGGAGGGAGAGAGAGAGAGAGACAGGGTCAAAGGAAGGGAGGGAGGGAGAGAAAGGAGCAAAGGGAGGGAGAGAGGGAGGGAGGGTCAAAGGGAGGGAGGGAGGGAGGGAGAGAGAGAGAGACAGGGTCAAAGGAAGGGAGGGAGGGAGGGAGGGAGAGAGAGAGAGAGAGGGAGGGAGGGTCAAAGGAAGGGAGGGAGGGAGAGAGAGAGAGACAGGGTCAAAGGAAGGGAGGGAGGGAGGGAGGGAGGGGAGAGAGAAAGGAGCAAAGGGAGAGGGAGAGAGGAGAGGGAGGGTCAAAGGGAGGGAGGGAGGGAGGGAGAGAGAGAGAGAGAGAGAGAGAGAGAGAGAGAGAGAGAGAGAGAGAGAGAGAGAGAGAGAGAGAGAGAGAGAGAGAGAGCGAGAGAGAGAGAGAGGGAGGGAGGAGAGGGAGGTCAAAGGAAGGGAGGGAGGGAGGGAGAGAGAGAGAGACAGGGTCAAAGGGATGGAGGGAGGAGAGAGAAAGGAGCAAATGGAGGAAGAGAGGGAGGGAGGGAGGGTCAAAGGAGGAGGGAGGGAGAGAGAGAGAGAGAGAGAGAGAGAGAGAGAGAGAGAGAGAGAGAGAGAGAGAGAGACATGGTCAAAGGAAGGAGAGGGAGGGAGGGAGGGAGAGAGAGAGAGAGAGAGGGAGGGAGGGTCAAAGGAAGGGAGGGAGGGAGAGAGAGAGACACAGGGTCAAAGGGAGGGAGGGAGGGTCAAGGGAGGGAGGGAGGGAGAGAGAGAGAGAGAGACAGGGTCAAAGGGATGGAGGGAGGGAGAGAGAGAAAGGAGCAAAGAGGGTGGAAGAGAGAGAGAGGGAGGGAGGGAGGTCAAAGGGAGGGGAGGGGAGGTAGAGAGAGAGAGAGAGAGAGAGAGAGAGAGAGATGGTCAAAGGAAGGGAGGGAGGGAGGGAGGGAGAGAGAGAGAGAGAGAGGGAGGGAGGGTCAAAGGAAGGGAGGGAGGGAGAGAGAGAGACACAGGGTCAAAGGGAGGGAGGGAGGGTCAAAGGGAGGGAGGGAGGGAGAGAGAGAGAGAGAGAGAGAGAGACAGGGTAAAAAGAAGGGAGAGAGGGAGGGAGAGAGAGAGGGAGGGAGGGTCAAAGGGAGGGAGGGAGTCAAAGGGAGAGGGTTTTCAGAACAGTGAACATGAAGGAAATGAGAAAGGAAGTCATTTCAGACTAACGTAGCAGACCACACACTAACACATACACACTAACACATACACACTAACACATACACACTAACACATACCCACTAACATATACACACTAACACATACACACATACACACTAACACATACACACTAACACATACACACTAACACATACACACTAACATATACACACTAACACATACACACATACACACTAACACATACACACTAACACATACACACTAACACATACACACACACACATACAAACTAACACATATACACAAACACATACACACTAACACATACACACTAACACATACACACTAACACACACACTAACACAGACACACTTACAAATACACACTAACACATACACACTAACACAGACACACTAACACATATACACTAACACATACACACACACACATACAAACTAACACATACACACTAACACATACACACTAACACACACACTAACACAGACACACTTACAAATACACACTAACACATACATACTAACAAATACACACTAACACATACACACTAACACATACACACTAACACATACACACTAACACATACACACTAACACATACACACTTACACATACATACTAACAAATACACACTAACACATACACACTAACACATACACACTAACACATACACACTAACACAGACACACTTACAAATACACACTAACACATAGACACTAACACATACACACTAACACATACACACACACACACATACAAACTAACACATATACACAAACACATACACACTAACACATACACACTAACACATACACACTTACACATACACACTAACAAATACACACTAACACATACACACTAACACATACACACTAACACAGACACACTAACACATACACACTAACACATACACACTAACACATACACACTAACACATACACACTAACACAGACACACTTACAAATACACACTAACACATAGACACTAACACATACACACACACACATACAAACTAACACATATACACAAACACATACACACTAACACATACACACTAACACATACACACTTACACATACACACTAACACATACACACTAACACATACACACTAACACATACACACTAACACACACACTAACACATACACACTAACACATACACACTAACACATACACACTAACACATACATACTAACACATACACACTAACACATACACACTAACACATACACACTTACACATACACACTAACAAATACACACTAACACATACACACTAACACATACACACTAACACATACACACTAACACATACACACTAACACATACACACTTACACATACACACTAACAAATACACACTAACACATACACACACACACACATACACACTAACACATACACACTAACACATACACACTAACACATACACACTTACACATACACACTAACACATACACACTAACACATACACACTAACACATACACACTAACACAGACACACTAACACATACACACTAACACATACACACTAACACATACACACTTACACATACACACTAACAAATACACACTAACACATACACACTAACACATACACACACACACACATACAAACTAACACATATACACAAACACATACACACTAACACATACATACTAACAGATACACACTAACACATACACACTAACACATACACACTAACACAGACACATTAACACATACACACTAACACATACACACTTACACATACACACTAACACATACACACTAACACATACCCACTAACATATACACACTAACACATACCCACTAACATATGCACACTAACACATACACACTAACACAGACACACTAACACATATACACTAACACATACACACTAACACATATACACTAACACAGACACACTAACACATAAACACTAACACATACACACTAACACATACACACTAACACATACACACACACACATACAAACTAACACATATACACAAACACATACACACTAACACATACACACTAACACATACACACTAACACACACACTAACACAGACACACTTACAAATACACACTAACACATACACACTAACACAGACACACTAACACATATACACTAACACATACACACACACACATACAAACTAACACATACACACTAACACATACACACTAACACACACACTAACACAGACACACTTACAAATACACACTAACACATACATACTAACAAATACACACTAACACATACACACTAACACATACACACTAACACATACACACTAACACATACACACTAACACATACACACTTACACATACATACTAACAAATACACACTAACACATACACACTAACACATACACACTAACACATACACACTAACACATACACACTAACACAGACACACTTACAAATACACACTAACACATAGACACTAACACATACACACTAACACATACACACACACACACATACAAACTAACACATATACACAAACACATACACACTAACACATACACACTAACACATACACACTTACACATACACACTAACAAATACACACTAACACATACACACTAACACATACACACTAACACAGACACACTAACACATACACACTAACACATACACACTAACACATACACACTAACACATACACACTAACACAGACACACTTACAAATACACACTAACACATAGACACTAACACATACACACACACACACATACAAACTAACACATATACACAAACACATACACACTAACACATACACACTAACACATACACACTTACACATACACACTAACACATACACACTAACACATACACACTAACACATACACACTAACACACACACTAACACATACACACTAACACATACACACTAACACATACACACTAACACATACATACTAACACATACACACTAACACATACACACTAACACATACACACTTACACATACACACTAACAAATACACACTAACACATACACACTAACACATACACACTAACACATACACACTAACACATACACACTTACACATACACACTAACAAATACACACTAACACATACACACACACACACATACACACTAACACATACACACTTACACATACACACTAACACATACACACTAACACATACACACTAACACATACACACTAACACAGACACACTAACACATACACACTAACACATACACACTAACACATACACACTTACACATACACACTAACAAATACACACTAACACATACACACTAACACATACACACACACACACATACAAACTAACACATATACACAAACACATACACACTAACACATACATACTAACAGATACACACTAACACATACACACTAACACATACACACTAACACAGACACACTAACACATACACACTAACACATACACACTTACACATACACACTAACACATACACACTAACACATACCCACTAACATATACACACTAACACATACCCACTAACATATGCACACTAACACATACACACTAACACATACACACTAACACAGACACACTAACACATATACACTAACACATACACACTAACACATATACACTAACACAGACACACTAACACATACACACTAACACATACACACTAACACAGACACACTAACACATACACACACACACATACACACTAACACATATACACAAACACATACACACTAACACAGACACACTAACACATACACACTAACACAGACACACTAACACATACACACTAACACATACACACTAACAGATACACATTAACACATACACACTAACACATACACACTAACACATACACACTAACACATATACACTAACACAGACACACTAACACATACACACTAACACATACACACTAACACATACACACTAACACAGACACACTAACACAGACACACTAACACATACACACTAACACATACACACTAACACATACACAATAACACAGACACACTAACACACTAACACATACACACTAACACAGACACACTAACACAGACACACTAACACATACACACTAACACATACACACTAACACAGACACACTAACACAGACACACTAACACATACACACTAACACATACACACTAACACATACACACTAACACAGACACACTAACACACTAACACATACACACTAACAAATACATACTAACACATACACACTAACATATACACACTAAAGGGAAGGAGGGAGGGGCAGTGTCTGAAGAGAGTGTGTGAAGCCCTTTGAGAAAGAGTAACACGATTTTAATGTAGACTATACTTTCTATTATAACAACGGATTTGATATAGAGCCTTTATATATGGGTGACAGTTGATTTGATGTAGAGCCTTTAAATAGGGGCGTCAGCTGATTTGATATAGAGCCTTTAAGTAGGGGCATCAGTTGATTTGATGTAGAGCCTGTAAATAGGGGCGTCAGTTGATTTGATATAGACCCTTTAAACAGTTGACAGTTGCCATACCCTAGCTAGCTCAAGACCAAAAATGTAACAGTTGGCCACAAAAAAAGTAGACTAAAACCATTCTAATCCTGATTAAAATGCAGCGGCTGTTTACTGTTATGGCTGGCTGGCTTTAAGACCATGCGGAGCATCGCTTGGAGAGAAGTTGCCAGCCTGCACGCCTTTCTCTCACTTTTGGGTAGCAGAGACAGTGCCAGACAGTTTGTTTTCATTTTATGTCGGCATTTGAGCTCGGCCTTGTAAAGCCTTGCAGCTGGCTGTTTTATGCACCGTTTACTTTCACATTGATGTTGGCATAGGAGGCGCGTCCGAAAGATAAGCTTCCTCTGAAATACATTTATTTAAATGTACCAAAATTAGCTCTATAATTACTTGTGCCTATACAGAAATAAATAAAACCCTTCAGAATACTACTCCAGAGAGCATGATTTGGTCACAGAGGATCATTAGCTTCTTTAAAAAAAATGAGGTGTGCATTGTTTTAAGAGTGCAATTTGGGGCATCGTGCACAGCAAATAGCTGATTGTTGAGTTGCAGCGGTCAGCGAAAAGCAGTTAAATAGGCCTATCGCAATATTTCTAAATATAACCATAGGTATAACATCATTTTGAAAGCAAATAGCTATTGCTGAAAAGAGAAGACAAAGAAAAGACTCCTCTGTCTCTAGTTCTCAAAATGCTCACCTCCTAATTGAACGAACAGTAGTCGATGTCGTTCGCACCAGCGGAGAGCATCGGCCATATCCCAGTCAGTGAGCTCATATTCAAAAATAAGGATATTCTTTATCATTGGATCAATATCACTGAAAAGTTTTTTTCTGGACAATAATTTCCTCCTCCAGGCTACGGAAGTCATATTGTACAATTTGTGTTTCCCCTTTTCGTAGGCCTAGATTAGATGGTTGCAGTGGCAATTTTAGCATGTCAATCTTGATGGGGCAAACTCAAAAACATATTTTTGATGCATGGCAGCAAAGCCACTACACAACACAACACTAAACAATACATTACTTGCACTATAACCGTGACAAATGGTGCCCACAAACTGTTAGGGCCTACATAAAGCTGTCCCAACAGCAGAGCTTTCCTTTCAGCACCATGGCGTGAATCCTTACCACCGCTACACCTGGCTATCAACAGAGCCTCGTCTGGCAGCGAAACAGTTCATTCAGCCTCATTTACTGCCTTTTTAAAAACCATAGCTGATATGGTTGACTTGCTTCAACAAATGTGATAACTACTGACTTCTTGTGGATTTGTGTAAGTTGAAAAGAACCGCATTCTCTTCAATAATAACGAACCCCAAAATGAGGTTTGACTTTTGAACCATACACAAATATTATTACATTTATGTTCAGTAATTTCACAACGTTTAACACTTAGCTCTAAGTCAACTCGCAAAATCAACTGGAATTACATGGCTCTATCACCAATCTTTTTGTTGAAAACAAAAATATTTGAATGGGAAGAGACTGGCATTCTCTGGATTTATGGTCCTTTCAAGACAACTGGGAACTCTGAGAAAAACAAGGTTGAATCATGACGTCAATGATGTTCAGGTCGGAGCTCTAGTAAGAGGTCCAAGTTCCCGACTTGGAATTCATAGAGAGCTCGTTTTCTCCGTGTTCTTGAACTCCAGTTGTTTAGAATGCGACATAAGTCATGCAGGATTGACAGCGTGACCAATGTATTCAACCGTTCTGGCCCATTGTGTTGCATGAGAATGTTTATCCTTTTAAGCTTGGAAAAGAAACCCTTTCAGATAATGTTTTAAATCCTTAAACCCAGACTTTGACCACACACACTTTTCACCGAATAGCAGGCAGGGGAAGCAAAATTGTGATTGCTTTGCAACTCTTGCAGTTAGCCACTGAATCCTTCCATACTACTCATTGTTGAATTTGAGATTTCCGACTTGTTGTGTAATGTTTATGTCAAATGGCCAATGAGCGCTGATACGTTTTATCTATAATTTATCTCATATGAAAGGATTGAAAAGGATTTTCTAATTTTCTAATGATTGTCAACCTGATTCAAATCAAATCAAACTTTATTTGGCACATGCGCCGAATACAACAAGTGTAGACTTTACCGTGAAATGCTTACTTACAAGCCCTTAACCAACAGTGCAGATCAAGAAGAAGAAAATATTTACCAAGTAGACTAAAATAAAAAGTAACACAATAAGAATAACAATAACGAGGCTATATACAGGGGGCACCAGTACCGAGTCAGCGTGCAGGGGTGCAGGCTAGTTGAGGTAATCGGTACATGTAGTTGGGGGCGAAGTGACTATGCATAGGAAACAAACAACAGCGAGTAGCAGCAGTGTACAAAATGAGGGGGTGAATGTAAATTGTTCGGTGGCGATTTTAGTAATTGCTCAGCAGTCTTAAGGTTTGGGGTTAGAAGCTTTTGAGGAGCCTTTTAGTCCTAGACTTGGCGCTCCGGTACAGAGAAAACAGTCTATAACTTGGGTGACTGAAGTCTCTGACAATTTTATGGGCTTTCCTCTGACACCGCCTATTATATACGTAGGTCCTAGATGGCAGGAAGCTTGGCCCCAGTGACGTACTGGGCCCTCGCACTACCCTCTGTAGCGCCTAACGGTCAGATACCGAGCAGTTGCCATACCAGGCGGTGATGCAGCTCGTCAGGATGCTCTCAATGGTTTAGCTGTAGAACCTGTTGAGGATCTGGGGACCCATGCCAAATATTTTCAGTCTCCTGAGAGGGAAAAGGTTTTGTCGTGCCCTCTTCACGACTGTCTTGGTATGTTTGGACAATGATAGTTTGTTGGTGATGTGGACACCAAGGAACTTGAAACTCTCGATCCGCTCCACTACAGCCCGTCAATGTTTATGGGGGCCTGTTCGGCCCGCCTTTTCCTGTAGTCCACGATCAGCTGCTTAGTCTTGCTCACATTGACGGAGAGGTTGTTGTCCTGGCACCACACTGCCAGTTCTCTGACCTCCTCCCTATACGCCGACTCATTGTTGTCGGTGATCAGACCTACTACTGTTGTGTCATCAGCAAACGTAATGATGGTGTTGGAGTCGTGTTTGGCCACACAGTCTTGGCTGAACAGGGAATACAGGAGGGGACTAAGTACACCCCTGAGGGGCCCCAGTGTTAAGGATCAGCGTGTGCAGTCGTGTTGTTGCCTACTCTTACCACCTGGGGGCGGCAGTTGCAGAGGGAGGTGTTTAGTCCCAGAGTCCTCATCTTAGTGATGAGCTTCGTGGGCCCTATGGTGTTGAACGCTGAGCTGTAGTCAATGAACAGCATTCTCACATAGGTGGTCCTTTTGTCTAGGTGAGTAAAACAGAGCGCATATAGCAGGCGAAAACCTGAGGAATTTCTGTCCTGGAAAAAGTGGTTTTGACACATTGCCTCATTTAGAACCCCTCCCTTATGAAAATGCCCATATAAGGGCATATGAATGCAGTACCTATTGCTTCCTCTGGATGTCAACAGTCTCGAGAAAGTGTTCTGATTCTTTTTAGATGCTTTTAGAGCATAGAAGAAGACGAATAAGGAAGTGGCCACACAGATGTCAATACAAGAAAATGCGCGTTCACGGCTGGCGCCCTCTTTGGTTTTTTCCTTTCTTATCGCCCAGTTTATATTCCGGGTGAAATATTATACTATTTATACATAAAAGTGTTCCTAAGGATACATTTAAAATTATGTTTGATTGTTCTTGGACAAGTTTATAGGTATAAGTTGAACGAGTTCTTTTCACGTTTCATTGGAGGAGTCGACGCTATATTTTCTCATTATAACGTGCCAACCAAACTGAGATTTATGGATATAATACATTACTTTTTCTAACAAAAGGACCATGGATTGTCTTTGTTGGAAACTTGGGAAGCCCTCAGCAGAAGTTCTTCAAAAGGTAATTGATTTGTTTTCGCTGTGAAATGTGTTTTCTGTGAACCGTGAAGGCTTATGAATTCATGGTAATGGGAAAAATATGTGGGGTGCTATCCTCAAACAATCAAATGTGGTGCTTTCGCCGTAAAGCCCTTTTGAAATCTGACAACGCTGTGATATTGCCAAGAAACAGAGCTCTTGATGACTATGAAACACTTGTATATTGATGCATGTTTAATAATTCAACTTTTGGATTTTGAATTTGGCGCCTTGCATTTCACCGGGTAGTGTCGGGAGGAGCCCGCTAGCGTTGTCAGATTTCAGAAAGGCTTTACGGCGAAAGCAGCACATTCATTTGTTTGAGGCTATCACCTCACATATTTTCCAATAGCCATGTATCGATTAGCCATCATGGCACACACATAACACATTTCACAGCGAAAACAAATCAATTACCTGTTGAAGAACTTCTGCTGAGGTCATCCTAAGTGTCCAACGAAGACAATCCATGGTTCTTTTGCTAGAAAAAGTAACGTCTTTTATCCATAAATCCTCCATTTGGTCCGCATTATAATCAGAAACGACAGCTTCCACTACTCCGTTGAAACGCGCGCTAAGTCGTTAAAATTATACCTATAAACTTGTCCAAAAACAATCAAACATAGTTTTAAATGTAGCCTTAAAAACACTCTTACGTATATTTACTATTATAAATCAGCCGGAATATAAGCTGATCAATAACTAGGCTACAAAAGACACTCCGTGACTTCTCGTGAGCGCGCAAAAGTGACCTGATCTTAGAATGTGGGGTCCTCGTGGGGTCCTCGTGGTTTCGTTGTTTTCTCTGTAATGACTCACCCAAAATGGAGGAAAAAACCATCCAGAGGCTGGTGACATCACAAGGAAGCTTCCTGGACTGCAAGCATATGCCTATATATAGTCATTTTCAATAGGGAGGGGTTCCAAAATGAGCAATGTGTCAAAATGACTTTTTCCAGGACAGAAATTCCTCAGGGTTTTGCCTGCCCTATGCATTCTGATTGACTCACAGACAAATGGATGACAGTTTTGGAAAATTCAGAGTGTCTCCTATCCAATGGTACTAAATATATGCATTTATATGCATTTTCTGAGCCTGAATGGGAGGCATTTTACTTTGGGCACGCCAGGCTCTCCAAAACAGTCAGTTCTGCTGCCGGAGCTTGAGAGGATAAGGACAACAAAGTCAAGGTATTGGAGTGGCCATCACAAAGCACTGACCTCAAACTTATAGAAAATTTGCGGGAAGAACTGAAAACGCGTGTGTGAGCAAGGAGGCCTACAAAACTGATTCAGTTACACCAGCTCTGTCAGGAAGAATGGGCCAAAATTCACCCAACTTATTGTGGGAAGCTTGTGGAAGGCTACCTGAAATGTAATGATACCAAATACTAATTGAGTGCATGTAAACTTCTGACCCACTGTGTGGGTTCCATGTGATGAAAGAAATAAAAGCTGAAATAAATTGTTCTCTCTACTATTATTCTGACATTTCACATTCTTAAAATAAAGTGATGCACCTAACTGACCTAAGACAGGGAATTTTTACTAGGATTAAATGTTAGGAATTGTGAAAACTGAGTTTAAATGTATTTGGCTAAGGTGTATGTAAACCTCCGACTTCAACTGTAACTAAGATGTTTGATGCAGCATTTCTCAATGAAACATTGTGCATGAGAATGAGTCTTCACTCATTGAATGGCAACAAAGACTTTACTGAAGAATCCCTACTGTTGACCAATCACTGACGAAGGGGCGTAGACTTTGGCTACCGACTTTCTGCTTGTCTCTAGAAAACATTTTGTGTGCCCGAAGTGCCTGAAAAACCCTTAGTCCAAAACAAACAAAACTCTTCCGAACTGTTTCGGCTGCGAAGCATGTGGACGCCTTTAGAAGACAAAAGGATCCATAAAAGGATTGTGGTGTGTCGTCATAGTGCTCTTTGACTTGTGGTCAGAGTCGCTCAGGTGGAACAAACAAACTTGCCCCTTTCTTCAATGCTGAATTGAATGTAATTGAGAAAACAGAAACGGTGTCATAATGTTTTCTTTCTAAATTTAAAAGTAATCCAAGAAGCAATCGTCTAGTTCAGACTGCAATATTTTAGCTGGTAACGTAATCAGTTACTCCCCAACTGTATACACACACACACACACGCACACACGCACATACACACACACGCACACACATATACACATACACATACAGGTGCACACTGCTATGCACGTACACACACTGACAACCCTGATTATATGTCTTGCTATGCAGCTCATAGCTCCTTTTGACAGCCTTTATAAATGCATGAAGGCTGTCAAAACATTCTGACTTTTATTACACATAAATTGCTCATAGAAGGTTTTACTAAAGCTATTTGAAACCAAGTTGAAGCACCTTTTATGTTCCTCCCACTGTCTGACTATCATACTGAGATGGTGTCGTTTATTCCGGCGGGTGTTCAGTGGCCTTCTGATGGGTGTCGGCATTCCGACATTTCCTCTCCTTTTGGAATATGCGTTTATCTCTAGCTTGGCCAAATACAAAGTTCCGCTCACCTTTCCCAGAAAACAGACGTCACGCCACAACAAACCTTTAGGAATGAATGTATTAGATTGGCAAGAGAGCAAAAGAGAACGGCTTATTTTTGTATGAATCTGTGTGTGTGTGTGTCTTTGTGTGTAAGTGCAGGTGTTTCAGATTTTGAGTGTGTGTGTGTGTACCTGTATGTGTGTATCTGTGTGAAAGAATCACATTAATCACTTATCTCTACCAGCTGAAGACTAACAAAGCTGATTTATCCACCAAGCAACTTGCTCTCACTGTCTCGCTGCAGCTAACAAGGCAATTGACAGTCCAATATGAGCACCATTTTCAGCCTGTTGTTCCCTTAATGTTAAACACTGGAATAATCAACAACCTGTCCTGTAGCTGCCCGTTCAACCCCTCCATCCCTCCATCACTCGCTCTCTCCCTCCGTCTCTGCTCATGCTCATTTAATACATCCAAATTGGATTTCGTGATGCCCTCTGTGAGGGGTGGCTTGGCTGTCTCACCCGTATCGCTTCAACAGCTTGTTTGTGTGTTTTGTGTGTGTTCGATTTGTAACAGAAATTTGCAGTGAGATAAAAATATACCCACGTAACCTTCACACTGCTTTGTCTTTAGCCCCAGGCTATTCTGGCCCAGGGCTTGGTTAACCTGTGTTCACCAAGCATTTGTTGGCCCTGGGCTAAGGAGTCGCACTTGTATTCCAAAGCCCTGGGCTAACAGACAGACACAACTTGCAACCAACAATCTTTACCGCGTGACCAAATGTTATACGTAATAACACATTTATTAACCTCTTAGGGATTAACGGCGCGCTAAAGGTCTGCTTCCGACACTACCCGGTGAAATGTAAGGCGCCAAATTCAAAATCCAAAAGTTGAATTATTAAACATTCATCAATATACAAGTGTTGCATAGTCATCAAAAGCTCTGATTCTTGGCAATATCACAGCGTTGTCATTCTTTTCAAAAAGGCTTCACGGCGAAGGCACAGCATTTGATTGTTTGAGGGTAGCACCTCTAATATTTATGCATTAGCATAAATCCATAACCCAACACAGGTCTCACAAAATGCATAAAATCGCTAATATAAAATCTCTTACCTTTGATGAACTTCTGCCAAGGGCGTCCCAAGTGTCCAAAGACAATCCATGCTTCTTTTGTTAGAAAAAGTTATTTATTATATCCTTAAATCTCCGTTTGGTTTTTAGCGTTATGATCATAAAAGCCACCGTTGAGTCGCCCATTGAACTGTGAAGAGAACGCGTTCAAGTTATACCTATACACTTTCTACAAACAAATCAAACATCATTTTTAATGTATCCTTAGGCATCCTTTTGGGTATATTTGCTGTAATATTTCAACCAGATTATAGCCTGAACGATAGGAAAGGAAAAAACGCGAGACCGTCATTCTATTGAGTTCCGGGGTCCACTTCTAAATTCTTCTTCTATTTGCTTCTAATTCAACCTAACGTCATGAAACCCTGTCTAAAGACTGTTGACATCCAGTGGAAGCCATAGGTACTGCAGTCTAAGTCCTACATAACATTGAATCCCATTGGCAGCCAGGAGAAAAAGGTCAACTAAAAAATTAAATCAGGATGGATTTTCCTCCGGTTTTTGCATATAATATCAGTTCTGTTATACTCACAGACATTATTTTAACGGTTTTAGAAACTTCAGAGTATTTCCTATCCAATAGTACTAATTATGTGCATATCCTAGTTTCTGGGCCTGAGTGGCAGGTATTTTACTTTGGGCACGCCAGACTCTCCAAAACCGACATCTCGGCTGCCGCTCCCTAAATAATTGTGAAAATGTAAACAAACGCGATATCAACTTTTCTGATCCAGGCGAAATCACGCAACAATATTATTGTCATGGTTATAGCAACCATTTTTTGATAGGCATTGCAACCAATGTGGTTGCATGGATGAAAGTATTTTGTTTTTTTGTACTCAGATGGAATGATGAAATAGTATTAACAGGCTATTTTGGCACCCTGTTTTTGGGGCTATCCCCGTAAAGTTGGTGCTAACCGTGCTCCAAAGCAGGGCCTGTTAGCCCTTGGCTAATGATGCTCTTGCTGCTTTTTACTATGTGAATTGGCTCCTGCCTGATATATGTAAAGTCTTCAATGCTGAATTGAATGTCATTGAGGAAACAGAAACGGTGTCATAATGTTTCCTTTCTAAATTTAAAAGTAATCCAAGAAGTAATCGTCTAGTTCAGATTACAATATTTTAGCTGGTAACGTAATCAGTTACTCCCCAACCGTATACACACACACACACGCACACGCACACACATATACACATACACATACAGGTGCACACTGCTATGCACGTACACACACTGACAACCCTGATTATATGTCTTGCTATGCAGCTCATAGCTCCTTTTGACAGCCTTTATAAATGCATGAAGCCTGTCAAAACATTCTGACTTTTATTACACGTAAATTGTGTAGAGGGAAAGAGAGAGGGAAAGAGAGAGAGAAGACAGAGAAACAGACAGACAGATATAGGGAAACAGACAGACAGACAGACAGATATGGAGAAACAGACAGACAGACAGACAGACAGACAGACAGAATGACAGACAGATACGGAGAAACAGATAGACAGACAGAAAGACAGATATGGAGAAACAGACAGACGGACAGAAAGACAGATATGGAGAAACAGACAGACGGACAGACAGATATGGAGAAACAGATAGACAGACAGAAAGACAGATATGGAGAGACAGATAGACGGACAGACAGAAAGACAGACAGATATGGAGAAACAGATAGACAGACAGACAGAAAGACAGACAGATATGGAGAAAAACAGATAGACAGACAGACAGAAAGACAGACAGATACGGAGAAACAGATAGACAGACAGACAGAAAGACAGACAGATACGGAGAAACAGATAGACGGACAGACAGAAAGACCGACAGATATGGAGAAACAGATAGACAGACAGACAGACAGATATGGAGAAACAGATAGATGAACAGACAGAAAGACAGACAGACAGATATGGAGAAACAGATAGACAGACAGACAGAAAGACAGACAGATATGGAGAAACAGATAGACAGACAGACAGGAAGACAGACAGATATGGAGAAACAGATAGACGAACAGACAGACAGACAGATATGGAGAAACAGATAGATGGACAGACAGAAAGACAGACAGATATGGAGAAACAGATAGACAGACAGACAGACAGATATGGATAAACAGATAGACAGACAGACACAATACTAACATTTCACAGTTATTGAAGTAGGAGACATATCCTAGAAAACGGCCTGATGGTGCTATTACTAATAGAGATAGAGTGACGGAGAGAGAGAGATAGAGAGAGAGAGAGAGAGAGAGAGAGAGAGAGGGGGAGAGAGAGAGAGAGAGGAGAGAGAGAGAGAGAGAGAGAGAGAGAGAGAGAGAGAGAGAGAGAGAGAGAGAGAGAGAAAGAAAGAAAGATCAGTGAAAGAGAGAGAAATATATTATGTAGATAAGGTAGATGAAGGGGAGGATAACCTTTAAGTGATAATGCCATAGAAAGTGTGGTTTTGGGGGATATGTTGGCACAGGTGTTGTTAGGCCTGAGACGAAGTCTGTTGCAGAGACAGACAGCAAGGTTTATGCAAATCTCCGCTGTTGCAATCCGAAAGTTAGCCAAAAGCAAGCAAAGATCATTTTTGTCTGAGGAGCCATGATCTGTCTCCGACTTTCACTGACAGCGATATTACCAACTATATTTCCTGCTAATTATTGGATAATTTCTTTGTAATCTGTTGCAGTGACAGACATCAAGGTTTATGCAAATCTCCGCTGTTGCAATCCGAACGTTAGCCAAAAGCAAGGGGAGATAATATTTGTCTGAGGAGCCATGATCTGTCTCCGACTTTCACTGACAGCGATATTACCAACTATATTTCCTGCTAATTAATTGATCATTTCTTTGTAATTACAAATGTTTTTTTCTCAAAGACTGTCACCCATCTGAAGTTTAGAAGTCTCACAAATGAAGCGGTGAGAATTCATATCACCCTGAGAAGCGTCTGAAGTTTTGTTGATAGAGTGTCGATTAGAGACGGAATGTGCTATTAACGGGGGAGATTACACCCAGCCGAAGCTAACCGGATTACCAGTCATTCCATTCCTTCTCTCCACATCCTCTATTTCTCTCTCCTCAATTCTCTCCTCCTTCTCCATCTCTGCGTCTGTTCACCGTGTCAGTCATGTCTGTGTGTGTGTGTGTGTGTGTGTGACAATCGTGGCGCCGCTTGGGTAATTGTTTCTGGAACATCAGAAGGATATTAGCTGCATTAAGGGTAAACGACTTAATAATAGGAATGAACACACACACACACACACACACACAATATACTGTAGACCCAAAGCTAATGTTGGGGTAATAGGAATTATGCTAATATACCACCAGGAGAGGAACAAATCTGTGTTTCACCAGAAGAAGAGAATATAAAGACATATTTTGATGAATTACTTCCAGACAGGAAATAGCTTTAAGTCTGTCTGATCACGGGGGAACAAGGAAAAAGTGATTGCATAAAGGGGAGTCAAAAGGAGTGAAAGATTGTATGATGGCTTCACATAGTAGGCAGACAAAATGATAGGTGGATTCTATTAGTCGGAGGAAATTAAATGAAGACGAGAGAGAGAGAGAGAGAGAGAGAGAGAGAGAGAGAGAGAGAGAGAGAGAGAGAGAGAGAGAGAGACAAAACAACACCACACATCACAATAACCAAACACCTCTGTCAAAATCTAACAAAATCTAACAAGTCCTCCAGACCCTCTTGCAGGTCCCCAGTCTCTGCTGCCACCTGCAGTGGCGGAAACATTGTTGGCCCCTCCCCCTTTGGTTGCTCAAACACCCCCTTTATCGGCTCAGACAGTGCACCCTGGACCTCCCCCAGGAATCTCTCCAGCAGTCTAAGAGATGTTTTCCTCCCCTCCTCTCCCAGCAGTTGCAGGTCACCCAGCCTTAATAAACCCACTGCTATCAGTCGCCTCTGCAGGGTCCTATCTCAAAGGCATGGCTGGGTTGTGGAAGATAGGCTCCTCCCACAACCACATCCCAGGCTCCACACCCCCTTCTCGTTTGGGCTTTAATAGCTGCCAGGCCCTCAGCACCACAGATTAAAAGTCTGAGAGACCTACTGTACTCAGTCTCTCCAGCCTCATGAGGAACAGCTGCCGGTCCAACCCTAATCCGCCAGCTCTCCTCAGCAGCATGCATGCTGGTTCCCTCCAGCCGACATCAGTATGGTACAGTAGTCTCTGCGCTGCCATTAGTATGAAAGCAGCCACCCTGCTCTCCAGATCCACCATACCCTGTCCTCTTTCATGGATGGACATGTACAACACTGCCACCCTCAGCCAGTGATGGCCCGACCAGAAAAAATCCACCAGCTTGCATTGCAGGTCTGCGAGCAGGACAGCCAGTTTATGCCACAGGGAAGATGCCACCAGGTTGTTGATTATCAGCACCCTCCCTCTATATGACACATGGGACAGGAGCCCCATGCCCCACATAACAGATCTTTGCTCTTGCCCCAGTTTACCTTAGCTCCCTCGTACACCTTCAGACTAGTCGCTAGTGCCTGCATATCCTGATCATCCCTGACCATCACAGAAACATCATCTGTATATGCTGACACTGCTATGCCTGTCAACACACCCATGCCTGTCCAGCACACTCCCAGCAGTCTCCTGTGTAGCAAGCCCAAAGGAGGCTCAATGGCTAGTGTATATAACTGCCCCGATAGAGGGCATCCTTGTCTAATGCCCTGTCTCACCCAGACTGGCCTACTGAGCCCCCCTCCCACCTTGACCATACTTGACGTCCCAGCATACAATATCTTCACACAGGTCAAAAAAATATTCCCAAACCCAAACACAGACATCACATTAAACAGATGTCCACTCTATCAAAAGCCTTCTCTTGATCTAAAGAGACCAGTCCAAAGTCCACATTAGAACCTCTTGACAAGTCCAACATGTCCCTGATTAAGTAGGACTGAGACTGCAGTACCTATGGCTTCCACTAGATGTCAACAGTCTATATACAAAGTCTGGGAATTCTAGGAGTGACCAGAAAAGATAGGAACAGGAAATTGTCAAGCGACCACTTTTGTAAACAAGGTTTGGCGCACGCGAGATTGTGAGCGCGCCCCAGTTTATTTTTCTTTCCTATCGTTCACGTTATCGTCCGGTTGAAATATTACAGCAAATATACCCAAAAGGATACCTAAGGATACATTAAAAATGATGTTTGATTTGTTTGTAGAAAGTGTATAGGTATAACTTGAACGCGTTCTCTTCACGGTTCAATGAGCGACTCAACGGTGGCTTTTATGATCATAACGCGCCAACCAAACGAAGATTTAAGGATATAATAATTTTATGCGTTTTGTGAGACCCGTGTTGGGTTATGGATTCATGCTAATGCATAAATATTATGACAACGCTGTGATATTGCCAAGAATCAGAGCTTTTGATGACTATGCAACACTTGTATATTGATGAATGTTTAATAATTCAACTTTTGGATTTAGAATTTTGAATTTGGCGCCTCACCACTCCCTAAGTAGTTAACGTCTTTGCGCACGGATCCCGCTAGCGGGATCGTTTTCAGAGCAAATATAACGCGGCAAATTCAAAATAAAAAATCATAATATTTACCATTCTTCAATATACAAGTGTTGCATAGCCATCAAAAGCTCTGCTTCTTGGCAATATCACTGCGTTGTCAGATTTCAAAGGGCTTTACGGCGAAAACACTACATTTGATTGTTTGAGGCTAGCACCTCACATATTTTCCACATTAGCATAAATTCATATCCAGCTCGTTTCTCAAAATGTCCATATCACAGCTAATATAAATCGCTTACCTTTCAAAGAACTTCTGCCGAGGGCTTCCCAAGTGTCCAAACAAGAGAATCCATTGTTCTTTTGTTAGAAAAAGTAATTTATTATATCCATAAATCTCTGTTTGGTTGGCACGTTATGTTCAGCTACTCCACCAAGCATTGTCAGTCTACTCGCCCGTTGTACAGTGAAGAGAACGCGTTCAAGTTATACCTCTCATCTTTTCACAAACAAATCAAATATCATTAATAATGCATTCTTATGTATCCTTTTATGAATAATAGCGATCATATTTTACACGGATGGTAACTGAAACGTTATAATTGGAAAAGAAAGCTGGGCGCGTTCACATTCTTGTGAACGGGCACAGTTGTTTACCTTTTTCCCTTCCTGTAGTCTGTCTTCTTCTATAAGGATCTCCTCAGGGCTATAGCCTCCAGACACTTTCCAGAGACTGTTGACATCCAATGGAAGCCATAGGTACTGCAACCTGTGTCCTATTCCCCATTGACTTATATTACCAGGAATTCAAAGTGAGTGGAGGGCAAAAGAAAAAGGATTTCCGGACAGACATTTCTCAGGTTTTTGCCTGCTATATCTGTTATGTTATACCCACAGACTATATCTGAATGGTTCTAGAAACTTCAGAGTGTTTCCTAACCAATATTACTAATTATGTGCATATCCTAGTTTCTGGCCCTGAGTGGCAGGCATTTAACTTTGGGCACATCAGACAGGCGAAAATTCGGAAAATGGGACCCTACCCCTAAGAGGTTAACCAGTCAGGGATTCCTGGGTCGCTAGCGGGCTCGTCCCGACACTACCAGCGAAAATCTAAAGCGCCAAATTCAAAATCCGAAAATTGAATTATTAAACATCCACCAATATGCAAGTGTTCCATACTCATCAAAAGCTCTGTTTCTTGGCAATATCACAGCGTTGTCAGATTTCAAAAAGGCTTTACGGCGAAAGCAGCACATTTCATTATTTGAGGCTAGCACCTCACATATTTTTCCAATAGCCATGAATCGATTAGCCATCATGGCACAGACATAACACATTTCACAGCGAAAACAAATCAATTACCTGTTGAAGAACTTCTGCTGAGGTCATCCTAAGTGTCCAACGAAGACAATCCATGATTATTTTGTTAGAAAAAGTAACGTATTTTATCCATAAATCCTCCATTTGGTTCGCGCGTTATAATCAGAAACGACAGCTTCCACTACTCCATTGAAACGCGGCGCGAACTCGTTCAAATTATACCTATAAACTTGTCCAAGAACAATCAAACATAGTTTTAAATGTATCCTTAGGAACACTTTTACGTATATTTACTTTTATAAATCAGCCGGAATATAAACTGATCAATAACGAGGCTACTTAAGACACTCCGTGACTTCTCGCAAGGCGCGCCACGGAACTTTTTCAGAAAGAGGGTCTTCATTGTTTGCTGTTTTTCTCTGCTCTACATTCATCCAAAATGGAGGGAAACACCGTCTCGAGGCTGTTGACATCATAAGGAAGCGACGAGTACTGCATTCATATGCCTATATATGGTCATTTTCAATAGGGAGGGGTTCCCAAATGAGCAATGTGTCAATATCACTTTTTCCAGGACAGAGATTCCTCAGGGTTTTGCCTGCTATATGCGTTCTGATTCACTCACAGACAAATGGTTACCAGTCAGAGTGTTTCCTATCCAATAGTACTAAATATATGCATATCCTATTTTCTGGGCCTAAATGGGAGGCATTTTACTTTGGGCACGCCAGGCTCTCCAAAACGGTCACCTCATGCACTGCTCCCAGAGAAGATAAAGTTGT
This sequence comes from Brachymystax lenok tsinlingensis, assembly GCA_030435695.1. Classification (NCBI taxonomy): domain Eukaryota; kingdom Metazoa; phylum Chordata; class Actinopteri; order Salmoniformes; family Salmonidae; genus Brachymystax; species Brachymystax lenok. The sequence goes on from CM059816.1 coordinate 41,026,883, forward strand.
ATGCAATAGGCACAATGGTTTTCCTCGGGTTTTCAGCTGCTATATCAATTCTGTTATACTCACATACATTATTTTAACACTCTTAGAAACTTCAGGCTCTTCCCCATTTCTGTCTTTCGTAAAATCCATTGTATAGTTCCAGTCCCCGCCGACCACCAGCGTCTCCTCAGGTGCTACCTATGAGAGTTCCTGTCTAAGACCCAAATAGAACACCCCTCTCTCTCCCTGTGTTAGGTGCATACACATTTAGAAAGACTAAACCCATGTTGTTAATTTCTGCTTTTACAACAAGCAGCCTACCCCTACACATCTCCATTGAGAGAGGCCTGAGAGAGATGAGAGAGGCCTGTAATTTTCATCATAGGTACACTTCAACTATGACAGACAAAATGAGAAAAAAAAATATCCAGAAAATCACATTGTATGTTTTTTTATGAATTTATTTGCAAATTATGGTGGAAAATAAGTATTTGGTCACATACAAACAAGCAAGATTTCTGGCTCTCACAGACCTGTAACTTCTTCTTTAAGAGGCTCCTCTGTCCTCCACTCATTACCTGTGTTAATGGCACCTGTTTGAACTTGTTATCAGTATAAAAGACACCTGTCCACAACCTCAAACAGTCACACTCCAAACTCCACTATGGCCAAGACTAAAGAGCTGTCAAAGGACATCAGAAACAAAATTGTAGACCTGCACCAGGTTGGGAAGACTGAATCTGCAATAGGTAAGCAGCTTGGTTTGAAGAAATCAACTGTGGGAGCAATTATTAGGAAATGGAAGACATACAAGACCACTGATAATCTTCCTTGATCTGGGGCTCCACGCAAGATCTCACCCGTGGGGTCAAAATGATCACAAGAACGGTGAGCAAAAATCCCAGAACCACACGGGGGACCTAGTGAATGACCTGCAGAGAGCTGGGACCAAAGTAACAAAGCCTACCATCAGTAACACACTACGCCGCCAGGGACTCAAATCCTGCAGTGCCAGACGTGTCCCCCTGCTTAAGCCAGTACATGTTCAGGCAAGTCTAAAGTTTGCTAGAGAGCATTTGGATGATCCAGATGAGGATTGGGAGAATGTCAGATGAAACCAAAATAGAACTTTTTGGTAAAAACTCAACTCGTCGTGTTTGGAGGACAAAGAATGCTTAGTTGCATCCAAAGAACACCATACCTACTGTAAAGCATGGGGGTGGAAACATCATGCTTTGGGGCTGTTTTTCTGCAAAGGGACCAGGACGACTGATCCATGTAAAGGAAAGAATGAATGGGGCCATGTATCGTGAGATTTTGAGTGAAAACCTCCTTCCATCAGCAAAGGCATTGAAGATGAAACGTGGCTGGGTCTTTCAGCATGACAATGATCCCAAACACACCGCCCGCAACGAAGGAGTGGCTTGTAAGAAGCATTTCAAGGTCCTGGAGTGGCCTAGCCAGTCTCCAGATTTCAACCCCATAGAAAATCTTTGGAGGGAGTTGAAAGTCCGTGTTGCCCAGCGACAGCCCCAAAACATCACTGCTCTAGAGGAGATCTGCATGGAGGAATGGGCCAAAATACCAGCAACAGTGTGTGAAAACCTTGTGAAGACTTACAGAAAATGTTTGACCTCTGTCATTGCCAACAAAGGGTATATAACAAAGTATTGAGATAAACTTTTGTTATTGACCAAATACTTATTTTCCACCATAATTTGCAAATAAATTCATAAAAAATCCTACAATGTGATTTTCAGGATTTCTTTTCCTCATTTTGTCTGTCATAGTTGAGCTGTACCTATGATGAAAATTACAGGCCTCTCTCATCTTTTTAAGTGAGAGAACTTGCACAATTGGTGGCTGACTAAATACTTTTTTTCCCCACTGTATGTTAAGCGAGCCTACCGTAAGAGTCTCCATAAGAAGTGGGAGAAAAGCCAGCAAAGAAAGAGACCAATAGCAAAGCAAAAAAAAACACAGTACCAGAAAGAAACTATTCTTCTAAACATTGTCTGAAGGTAGACGTTTATGAAGGATGGTAAGTTGGTGGTTGGAGATATCCCTCTAGTGGTGTGGGGGCTGTGCTTTGGGCAGAGTAGGTGGGGTTATATCCTGCCTGTTTGGCCCTGTGCGAGGATGTCGTCGGACGTGGCCATACTGTCTCCCGACCCCTCCTGTCTTAGCCTCCAGTATTTATGCTGCAGTAGTTTATGTTTCGGGGGGCTAGGGTCAGTCTGTTATATCTGGAGTATTTGTCCTCTCTTATCCGATGTCCTGTGTGAATTTAAGCATGCTCTCTCTAATTTTCACTCCCTTTTTTTCTTTCTTTCTTTCTTTCTTTCTTTCTTTCTTTCTTTCTTTCTTTCTTTCTTTCTTTCTTTCTTTCTCTCTCTCAGAGGACCTGAGCCTTAGGACCATTCCTCAGGACTACCTGGCCTTATGACTCCTTGCTGTCTCCAGTCCACCTGGCCGTGCTGCTGCTCCAGTTTCAACTGTTCTGCCTGCGGCTTTGGAATCCTGACCTGTTCAACAGACATGCTACCTGTCCCAGACCTGCTGTTTTCAACTCTCTAGAGACAGCAGGAGCGGTAGAGATACTCTGAATGATCAGCTATGAAAAGCCAACTGACATTTACTCCTGAGGTCCTGACATGTTGCACCCTCGACAACCACTGTGATTATTATTATTTGACCCTGCTGGTCATCTATGAACATTTTAAAATCTTGGCCATGTTCTGTTATAATCTGTACCCGGCAGAGCCAGAAGAGGACTGGCCACCGCTCACTGCCTGATTCCTCTCTAGGTGTCTTCCCAGGTTCTGACGTTTCTAAAGAGATTTTCCTAACCACCTTGCTTTTACACCTGCATTGCTTACTGTTTGGGGTTTTAGGCTGGGTTTCTGTATAGCACTCTGTGACATCAGCTGATGTAAGAAGGGCTTTATTAATACATTTGATTGATTGATTGTTGTGACCCACTTCCTCAACCTAAACCGTTTCCTGGGTGAGAGGACACCATGCCCCCTCATTTTTCATAGCATGTTGTACTGATCTTACAAACTTTCTCGGATCAGAAAAAAAAGCCTGAAGATGAACTTTTTTCCCCTTGGTCTCATTCAGGAACCTTGTCAGTTCCCTCACCGTATACTTTGACCCCTCTGCTTGACTGGCGTTCAGCTCCGGACCCATTAAAGAGGAGTCCAAAAAAAGGTATCCTCCTCATCATCATCCTCTTCCTCAGACTCACTTTCCTCCTCCTCAACTTCAACTCCCATCCTGACCACCTGCTTTTCTTCTCTGATCAGGGCCTCCCCCCAGAACCAGGCAGAGGTTCCTTGTTGCCTTTGAACACACCAGCCTCTCCCCTCCCAACTTCTTTCTTCTCACCCCTTTTCCGTTTCCGCCTGACACCCTCCTCCTCCCCCCCTTGTCTCTTACACTTCCCCACTGTACTGTCCTCATCCACTAACATAACCTGACTGGACCCAGCCTCATCTACACCACCATCCATAGCATGACTAGGCCCAGCCTCATCTACACCACCATCCATAACCTGACTAGGCCCAGCCTCATCTACACCACCATCCATAACATGGCAAGACCCAGCCTCAGCTACACCACCATCTACAGCCAGACTAGACCCAGCGTCATCTACACCACCATCTATAGCATGACTAGACCCAGCCTCATCTACACCACCATCCATAGCATGACTAGACCCAGCCTCATATACACCACCATCTATAGCCAGACTAGACCCAGCCTCATCTACACCACGATCTAAAACAAGACAAGGCACAGCCTCAGCTACACCACCATCCATAACATGACTAGACCCAGCCTCAGCTACACCACCATCTATAACATGACTAGACCCAGCCTCATCTACATCACCATCTATAGCCTGACTAGCCTGATTAGGCCCAGCCTCATCTACACCACCATCCCCATCATCATCTACACCAACATCCATAACATGACTAGACCCAGCCTCATCTACACCACCATCTATAGCCTGACTAGACCCAGCCTCATCTACACCACCATCTGTAGCCTGACTAGACCCAGCCTCACCTACACCACCATCTGTAGCCTGACTAGACCCAGCCTCACCTACACCACCCACCATAGCATGACCAGGTCCAGCCTAATCTACACCACCATCTGTAGCCTGACTAGGCCCAGTCTCAGCTACACCACCGTCCATAGCATGACTAGGCCCAGTCTCAGCTACCCCACCAACTCTAGCCTGATTAGGCCCAGCCTCATCTACACCACCATCCCTAGCACGACTAGGCCCAGCCTCTGCTGCATGTGTCTCACTGCCCCCTGCACGTTGACCTCAATTTCTATCACTGGCGCTTGTACCCTCACCTTGTCTACGGCCTTTATGTGGGCACGCAAAGCTCTTATGCCCCAAATCCCAACACTCAAAACACAGTAGACTATCTGTGCTGTCAAACCCTGCGTAGAGCCCCTCCCCATGGCTCACTTTAAAATGCACATTTAGCTGTTGCTCGATGTTATTCAGGAACATGATCACGGCATCTGCATGAAAACCTGCCGACAGTACACAAAAACCGCGAGCAAACTTACCAAAAATACACAGCTAATTCCTGATTTGATCATCTGTAATTAACACAGGCAAATTTGCAACTACCATCCTGGTTGAAGGGGTAGAAAGAGGCCGAAATTGGCACCAACACACCCATTACAAATATTCCACAAACAATGAGCCTACCCACCTACACACAACCATAGCTTTGTTCATTCTGGAAGCGGAGACAGCCTCTCATCCCTCTCCTCTCTGGCCTAATAGAGGGATGAGAGGCTCCTCCTTTACACTCATATCCTCTCTGGCCTAATAGAGGGATGAGAGTCTCCTCCTTTACACTCATATCCTCTCTGGCCTAATAGAGGGATGAGAGTCTCCTCCTTTACACTCATCTCCTCTCTGGCCTAATAGAGGGATGAGAGTCTCCTCCTTTACACTCATCTCCTCTCTGGCCTAATAGAGGGATGAGAGTCTCCTCGTTTACACTCATCTCCTCTCTGGCATAATGCAGGGAAGAGAGGCTCCTCCCTCGGTCTCTCCCCTGCGTCTCTCTTCTCTTTCACCTCTCTCTCCTCTGCAGCTAGGATTAGGATGGGGCTTACTGAAACAACAGGGCAAACACCAGGCTTAAGTGGCCACAGCTAAACCAAATCAAACATTTTGCTGACAGCACACACAGTATAATCCTCCATTTTACTGTGTTTCACTCATTCTACTTTCGTTTCCCTTTATTTCTCTCCCTTCTCTCATTGTGAGAGGTCCCTCTTGTATTAGTTAATCATGGCTTTGTTGGTAAAGTTGAACTGCTGGCGGCCCTCTCTCCTACAGAGTGGGTGTAATTGGCCTTAATGACCAGCTAAGGCTGCATACGGTGACTAATGTTGGTGCTAAATGTTGCTCTCTGCTAAATGCCTGTGACTAGCTGTGTTGCTCTGAAGGAAGTAGCGTACTTCACCTGAAGATTTGTCATCACACCGTAGAAATACACTTTCTTTTAATCAGAGAGAGATGATTGTGTCTGAATACACAATGACAAGTGCAAGAGTGCTTCCTAAATAATAGTAAAAAACACATAGCGGTGAGTTTTAGAAGCAGGTGTAAAGAGGAATAGAGTGAATGAACAGTAAATTAGATAGTTGGAACCCCCTATGGCTTTGGTTACGCTGTGGTGCCTTTCTCTGGGTGAAAACTGGTGCCCGACACAGAGCGACCACCTCCACACCAGAGCCAACATGGCCGCTGCCTTCCCACAGCAGATGGTGCTCAGACAGTGCCATACGGACACCACCAGTACTAGCTGGCACTACAGAGATGCCACCACTACTCCAGTAGCTAGTACTACAGACATACAGAAAGGGAGAAGGCAGAGAGGAAAGGAACATGGATGACAGGGTATGAGGAAGAAAGGTGTAATCAGAAAGGGAGAGTGAGGAAAAAGAAAGAGGACGTCAAAAGGTGGAGACTGCCCCAGCCAGACTCTGGTGGATTACAGAGTTTTTCTGCATATTTGAAATGTTGAAATGTCGGCATTATGTGTCATTCCTACCGTCCAATAGGGGCAACACCAGTGTCTGCTCCCATCTAGGAGGCTCATGCGGAGCAGGTTGTTGAATATGATGTTAACCTGCATCTCAGAGGATTGCTTATCAAATCCCAGTGTTACACACTTTCAGTTTCAACCCTATCTGAAACCTTACCCGTTACCTTAAACTTCTCTGAATTAATATCTAACCTTAACACTCTTGACTAAATTTGACCCAAATCTCTGAATTAATACCTAAACTTAACCGTTACGGAAAAATATGCAATAATTAAAATGGCCCCACATTCCATAACCCACAGACGAACCACAGAATGCCACACACCATCATTATAACGGCCAACCATGTTGTATCTCTGTTTCAGCAGTTACAAAGACGGAGGGTGTTTTCTTTTGGAGCTTTTGTTGAGACTGCTAGTACATAACTTGTCTATGCCGAAAACCATGAATGTGAACTTGTGGTATTGAGCTCTTTCTGTATTGCACATTTACTTGGTGCCTACCCTACCCCACCCTACCCTATCCTACCCAACCCTACCCTACCCTACTCTACTCTACCCTACCCTACCCTACCCTACCCTACCCTATCCTACCCAACACAACCCTACCCTACCCTACCCTACCCTACCCCACCCTACCCTACCCTATCCTACCCAAACCAAACCTACCCTACCCTACCCTACCCTACCCTATTCTACCCGGTCCTACCCTACCCTACCCTACCCTACTCTATTCTACCCTATCCTGTCCTACCCTCCCCTCCCCTTTCCTACCTTATCCTATCCTACCTTATACTCTCCTACCCTATTCTACCCTACCCTACCCAACCCTATCCTACCCTGTCCTGTCCTACCCTACCATATTCTATCCTATCCTTCCCTAACCTACCCTGCCATATCTTGTCCTACCCTACTCTATTCTATTCTATCCTACCCTACTATATTCTACTCTTCCCTACCCTATCCAACCCTATCCTATACTACCCTATCATATCCTACCCAACCCAACCCTACCGTAGGTATTATATTATATCCTTCCCTACCCTATCCTACCACGACCCTACCCTATTCTATTATATTCTACCCTATCCTACCACTACCCTACCATATTCTATTCTATTCTATCCCACCCTACACTACCCTATGTTATTATATCCAACCTACCCTATCCTACCCAACACAACCCTACCCTACCCTACCCTACCCCACCCTACCCTACCCTACCCTATCCTACCCAAACCAAACCTACCCTACCCTACCCTACCCTACCCTATTCTACCCGGTCCTACCCCACCCTACCCTACCCTACTCTATTCTACCCTATCCTGTCCTACCCTCCCCTTCCCTTTCCTACCTTATCCTATCCTACCTTATACTCTCCTACCCTATTCTACCCTATCCTACCCAACCCTACCCTACCCTGTCCTGTCCTACCCTACCATATTCTATCCTATCCTTCCCTAACCTACCCTGCCATATCTTGTCCTACCCTACTCTATTCTATTCTATCCTACCCTACTATATTCTACTCTTCCCTACCCTATCCAACCCTATCCTATACTACCCTATCATATCCTACCCAACCCAACCCTACCGTATTATATTATATCCTTCCCTACCCTATCCTACCACGACCCTACCCTATTCTATTATATTCTACCCTATCCTACCACTACCCTACCATATTCTATTCTATTCTATCCCACCCTACACTACCCTATGTTATTATATCCAACCTACCATATCCAACCCTATCCTTTCCTATCATATCCTACCCAACCCTATCCTATCCTACCCAATCCAATCCTACCCAATCCTTTCCTACCCAATCCTATCCTATCCTACCCTATCCTCTTATATCATACCCTGTCTTACCCTACTCTATCATACCATACTCTACCTTATCCTCTCCTACCCAATCCTTACCTATCCTATCGCATCATACCCTATCCTACACTATTCTATCCTATCCTACCCTATCCTACCCTGCCCTCTTCTATTCTATCCTACCCTATCATATCCTACCCTATCATGGCCTTCCGGAGGACATCATCTCCGAAATTTACATCACGTGTTTGGAAAGTCTTCAAGGAGAAGCTGGCAGTCACGGTCATCCACACTTACGGGTACCAGCCTCAGTCTAACGGGGAGGTAGAAAGGATGAACCAGGAGCTGGGGAGGATCTTGAGGAGTCACTGCCAGGAATGGCAGGGGGAGTGTGCCTGATTGCTTCCCTGGGCAGAGTACGCCCAGAATTCACTTCATCACTCCTCCACCGGGCTGTCTCATTTCCAGTGTGTTCTGGGGTACCAGCCCTGGCTCCACGGACCCCGAGCAAGACCGAAGCCACCAGAAAGAACAAGCAGACCACCACCACAGTGAAGCTCCTGTGTTCCATCTTGGTGATTGTGTCTTGCTCAACACCAGGAACCTCCTGCTCCGCCTGCCCTGCCGGAAGCTGATCCTCCGGTTTGTGGATCCATTCAAAGTCCTCCGGAGGATCAATGAGGTAACATACTGATTCAAGCTCCTCACTAACTACCGGATCTCACCCTCTTTTCACGTTTCCCTCCTCAGGCCGGTGGTTCCTGGTCCCCTGGCTGATGTCGTCTCCCATGTCCCTCACCTCCCCTGGACATCGAGCGAGGCCCCGCCTATGCCATCAGATCCTTCCTGGACTCCCAACGTTGTGGGGGTCAGCTCCAGTACCTGGTGGACTGGGAGGGGTACGGTCCAGAGGAGTGGTGTTGGGTTCCGGCCGATGACATTCTAGATCCCAACATCATCTCAGATTTCCACCTTTGCCGACCGGCCCACACCTCGCCCCCTGGCATCGTCCTGTGGCTGGAGCTGTGCATTGGGGGAGGGGTACTCTCACAACTACTCCTGCTCCGGTGCTCGACATCAACGGTCTACTAACCACCGGTCCCACCTTTACGAACACCTGGCAACCATTATTACGCCCCATCATCAGTCACACCTGGACTTCATTACTAACTTGATTACTTAACATTTATCTAGTGCTGCTCTGTCAGTCATCAAGTACTATTGTTGATGTTTTCCTTAGATGCTTTTTTTGTTTTGAATTCGTTCCATGTTTATTATCATTAAACTCAACTGCACTTGCTTCCAGACTCACTGTGTCTACGTTACACCTACGTGGCTAACAAAATGCCATATAATCAGGCAGGCTACAATGTTCTCTTGTGTGGTACAATAACAAGGCGTCAGAAACACACAGGGCCAGACTTCCTATACAGGAGACTGCCCCCTCATCCGATCACAGCATCAGAGAAGAAATAGTCTGCAGCAGGGGACAGATGTCTTTACAGGTGTATCTGTTAATTTAACTGAATTATAATGTCTTCATCATCCAACAGTAATTAATACATACACACCTTAAACTATCAAACATGGGACACCATTGCACCAGGTTCTTCAACATGGGACACACTTTAATGACTACAATCAAAAGTTTTCTATTTGAATTTGTGTCAGAGTGGAGAGTTTCAGGAAAGTGAAACTTTTGTTTATCTAAATTATGAGAAGAGTACAGGATGTAAGGATGATGCGTTCTCGCCTCTGGCATTTTCCTTTCTTCCTCTGGTGATTTAGCTTGGAGGAGAATCCTCCAATGGAAAAAAAAAATCAGGATATGAATACTGTACATGTAAATTATGTGTAGGAAAATGAGTTAGAGGAGAGAGAAAGATGGAAAGAATGATGGAGGGAGAGGTGGAGACGAGGAGAGAAAGAAAGGAAGAGAGGAGGTAATGAGAGGGAGGAATACAGAGTGGAGAGATACATAGAGATAAAAGTAAATGGGGGAAATGCAATTCTGTTATGATAAACAAATTAAATCACCTGCCGATGAAAATTAGTCAAAAAAATAAAATGACAGATGGAGAGATATAGTGAGCCATACATTTTAAGTGACTAGTTGTTCCAGACTTTGCTGTATAATGTTCAGTGACTAGCTGTTCCAGACCTTGCTGTATAATTATCAGTGACTAGTGTGTTCCAGACCTTGCTGTATAATGTTAATTGACTAGCTGTTCCAGACCTTGCTGTATAATGTTCAGTGACTAGCGGTTCCAGACCTTGCTGTATAATGTTCAGTGACTGGTTGTTCCAGACCTTGCTGTATAATGTTCAGTCACTGGTTGATCCAGAACTTGCTGTAGAAAGTTCAGTGACTCTCTGTTCCAGACCTTGCTGTATAATGTTCAGTGACAGGTTGTTCCAGACCTTGCAGTATAATGTTCATTGACTAGCTGTTCCAGACCTTGCTGTATAATGTTCAGTGACTTGTTGATCCAGACCAAGTTGTAAAATGTTCATTGACTAGCAGTTCCAGACCTTGCTGTATAATGTTCAGTGACTAGCTGTTCCAGACCTTGCTGTATAATGTTCAGTGACTAGCTGTTCCAGACCTTGTTGTATATTGTTCAGAGACTAGCTGTTCCAGACCTATTTTTATAATATTCATTGACTAACTGTTCCAGACCTTGCTGTATAATGTTCAGTGACTAGCTGTTCCAGACCTCGCTGTATAATGTTCAGTGACTAGCTGTTCCAGACCTTTCTATATAATGTTCAGTGACTTGTTGTTCCAGACCTTGTTGTATAATGTTCATTGACTAGCTGTTCCAGACCTATCTGTATATTGTTCATTGACATGCTTTTCCAGACCTTAGGGCATAATGTTCAGTGACAGGTTGTTCCAGACCTTAGGGCATAATGTTCAGTGACAGGTTGTTCCAGACTTTGCAGTATAATGTTCAGTGACTAGCTGTTCCAGACCTTGCTGTATAATGTTCAGTAACTAGCTGATCCAGACCTTTCTGTATAATGTTCAGTGACTTGTTGATCCAGACCAAGTTGTAAAATGTTCATTGACTAGCAGTTCCAGACCTTGCTGTATAATGTTCAGTGACGATCTGTTCCAGACCTTGCTGTATAATGTTCAGTAACTAGCTGTTCCAGACCTTTCTGTATAATGTTCAGTGACTAGCTGTTCCTGACCTTGCTGTATAATGTTCAGTGACTAGCTCTTCCAGACCTATTTTTATAATATTCAGTGACTAGCTGTTCCAGACCTTTCTGTATAATGTTCAGTGACCAGCTGTTCCAGACCTCGCTGTATAATGTTCAGTGACTAGATGTTCCAGACCTATTTTGATAATATTCAGTGACTAGCTGTTCCAGACCTTGCTGTATATTGTTCAGTGACTAGCTGTTCCAGACCTATTTTTATAATATTCAGTGACTAGCTGTTCCAGACCTTTCTGTATAATGTTCAGTGACCAGCTGTTCCAGACCTCGCTGTATAATGTTCAGTGACTAGCTGTTCCAGACCTTTCTGTATAATGTTCAGTGACTTGTTGTTCCAGACCTTGTTGTATAATGTTCATTGACTAGCTGTTCCAGACCTATCTGTATATTGTTCATTGACATGCTGTTCCAGACCTTAGTGCATAATGTTTAGTGACTAGCTGTTCCAGACCTTGCTGTATAATTATCAGTGACTAGCTGTTCCAGACCTTGCTGTATAATGTTCATTGACTAGCAGTTCCAGACCTTGCTGTATAATGTTCAGTGACTAGCTGTTCCAGACCTTGCTGTATAATGTTCAGTGACTAACTGTTCCAGACCGTTCTGTATAATGTTCAGTGACTTGTTGTTCCAGACCTTGTTGTAAAATGTTCAATGACTAGCTGTTCCAGACCATGCTGTATAATGTTCAGTGACCAGCTGTTCCAGACCTCGCTGTATAATGTTCAGTGACTAGATGTTCCAGACCTATTTTGATAATATTCAGTGACTAGCTGTTCCAGACCTTGCTGTATATTGTTCAGTGACTAGCTGTTCCAGACCTATTTTTATAATATTCAGTGACTAGCTGTTCCAGACCTTTCTGTATAATGTTCAGTGACCAGCTGTTCCAGACCTCGCTGTATAATGTTCAGTGACTAGCTGTTCCAGACCTTTCTGTATAATGTTCAGTGACTTGTTGTTCCAGACCTTGTTGTATAATGTTCATTGACTAGCTGTTCCAGACCTATCTGTATATTGTTCATTGACATGCTGTTCCAGACCTTAGTGCATAATGTTCAGTGACTAGCTGTTCCAGACCTTGCTGTATAATTATCAGTGACTAGCTGTTCCAGACCTTGCTGTATAATGTTCATTGACTAGCAGTTCCAGACCTTGCTGTATAATGTTCAGTGACTAGCTGTTCCAGACCTTGCTGTATAATGTTCAGTGACTAACTGTTCCAGACCGTTCTGTATAATGTTCAGTGACTTGTTGTTCCAGACCTTGTTGTAAAATGTTCAATGACTAGCTGTTCCAGACCATGCTGTATAATGTTCAGTGACTTGTTGATCCAGACCAAGTTGTAAAATGTTCATTGACTAGCAGTTCCAGACCTTGCTGTATAATGTTCAGTGACTAGCTGTTCCAGACCTTGCTGTATAATGTTCAGTAACTAGCTGTTCCAGACCTTTCTGTATAGCATTCAGTGACTAGCAGTTCCAGACCTTGCTGTATAATGTTCAGTGACAAGTTGTTCCAGACCTTTCTGTATAATGTTCAGTGACTAGCAGTTCCAGACCTTGCTGTATAATGTTCAGTGACTAGCTGTTCCAGACCTTGCTGTATAATGTTCAGTGACTAACTGTTCCAGACCGTTCTGTATAATGTTCAGTGACTTGTTGTTCCAGACCTTGTTGTAAAATGTTCATTGACTAGCTGTTCCAGAACTTGCTGTATAATGTTCAGTGACTAGCGGTTTGATACCTTGCTGTATAATGTTTAGTTACTAGCTGATCCAGACCTTGCTGTATAATGTTTAGTGACTAGCTGTTCCAGACCTTGCTGTATAATGTTCAGTGACTAGCTGTTCCAGACCTTGCTGTATAATGTTCAGTAACTAGCTGTTCCAGACCTATCTGTATATTGTTCATTGACATGCTTTTCCAGACCTTAGGGCATAATGTTCAGTGACAGGTTGTTCCAGACATTGCTGTATACTGTTCAGTGACTAGCTGTTCCAGACCTTGCTGTATAATGTTCAGTGACTAGCTGTTCCAGACCTTGCTGTATAATGTTCAGTGACTAGCGGTTCCAGACCTTGCTGTATAATGTTCAGTGACTAGCTGTGCCAGACCTTGCTGTATAATGTTCAGTAACTAGCTGTTCCAGACCTTTCTGTATAACGTTCAGTGACTAGCAGTTCCAGACCTTGCTGTATAATGTTCAGTGACTAGTTGTTCCAGACCTTTCTGTATAATGTTCAGTGACTAGCAGTTCCAGACCTGGTTGTATAATGTTCATTGACTAGCTGTTCCAGACCTATCTGTATATTGTTCATTGACATGCTTCTCCAGACCTTAGTGCATAATGTTCAGTGACAGGTTTTTCCAGACATTGCTGTATAATGTTCAGTGACTAGCTGTTCCAGACCTTGCTGTATAATGTTCAGTGACTAGCTGTTCCAGACCTTGCTGTATAATGTTCAGTGACTAGCGGTTCCAGACCTTGCTGTATAATGTTCAGTGACTAGCTGTTCCAGACCTTGCTGTATAATGTTCAGTAACTAGCTGTTCCAGACCTTTCTGTATAACGTTCAGTGACTAGCAGTTCCAGACCTTGCTGTATAATGTTCAGTGACTAGTTGTTCCAGACCTTTCTGTATAATGTTCAGTGACTAGCAGTTCCAGAACTTGCTGTATAATGTTCAGTGACTAGCTGTTCCAGACCTTGCTGTATAATGTTCAGTGACTAACTGTTCCAGACCGTTCTGTATAATGTTCAGTGACTTGTTGTTCCAGACCTTGTTGTAAAATGTTCATTTACTAGCTGTTCCAGACCATGCTGTATAATGTTCAGTGACTTGTTGATCCAGACCAAGTTGTAAAATGTTCATTGACTAGCTGTTCCAGACCTTGCTGTATAATGTTCAGTGACTAGTTGTTCCAGACGTTTCTGTATAATGTTCAGTGACTAGCAGTTCCAGACCTTGCTGTATAATGTTCAGTGACTAACTGTTCCAGACCGTTCTGTATAATGTTCAGTGACATATTGTTCCAGACCTTGTTGTAAAATGTTCATTGACTAGCTGTTCCAGAACTTGCTGTATAATGTTCAGTGACTAGCGGTTTGATACCTTGCTGTAAAATGTTTAGTTACTAGCTGTTCCAGACCTTGCTGTATAATGTTTAGTGACTAGCTGTTCCAGACCTTGCTGTATAATGTTCAGTGACTAGTTGTTCCAGACCTTGTTGTAAAATGTTCAGTGACTAGCTGTTCCAGACCTTGCTGTATAATGTTCAGTGACTGGTTGTTCCAGACCTTGCTGTATAATGTTCAGTGACTGGTTGTTCCAGACCTTTCTGTATAATGTTCAGTGACAGGTTGTTCCAGATCTTGCTGTATAATGTTCAGTCACTGGTTGATCCAGAACTTGCTGTATAAAGTTCAGTGACTATCTGTTCCAGACCTTGCTGTATAATGTTCAGTGACAGGTTGTTCCAGACCTTGCTGTATAATGTTCAGTGACTAGCTGTTCCAGACCTTGCTTTATAATGTTCAGTGACTAGCTGTTCCAGACCTTGTTGTTAAATGTTCATTGACTAGCAGTTCCAGACCTTGCTGTATAATGTTCAGTGACTATCTGTTCCAGACCTTGCTGTATAATGTTCAGTTACAGGTTGTTCCAGACATTGTTGTAAAATGTTCAGTGATTAGCTGTTCCAGACCTTGTTGTTAAATGTTCATTGACTAGCAGTTCCAGACCTTGCTGTGTAATGTTCAGTGACTAGCTGTTCCAGACCTTGTTGTAAAATGTTCATTGACTAGCAGTTCCAGACCTATCTGTATAATGTTCAGTGACTAGCTGTTCCAGACCTTGCTGTATAATGTTCAGTCCCTAGCTGTTACAGACCTTGCAGTTTAATGTTCAGTGACTAGCTGTTCCAGAACTTGCTGTATAATGTTCAGTGACTAGCTGTTCCAGACCTTGCTTTATAATGTTCAGTGACTAGCTGTTCCAGACCTTGTTGTTAAATGTTCATTGACTAGCAGTTCCAGACCTTGCTGTATAATGTTCAGTGACTATCTGTTCCAGACCTTGCTGTATAATGTTCAGTGACAGGTTGTTCCAGACATTGTTGTAAAATATTCAGTGATTAGCTGTTCCAGACCTTGTTGTTAAATGTTCATTGACTAGCAGTTCCAGACCTTGCTGTGTAATGTTCAGTGACAGGTTGTTCCAGACCTTGCTGTATAATGTTCAGTGACTGGTTGTTCCAGACCTTGCTGTATAATGTTCAGTGACTTGTTGATCCAGACCAAGTTGTAAAATGTTCATTGACTAGCTGTTCCAGACCTTGCTGTATAATGTTCAGTGACTAGTTGTTCCAGACGTTTCTGTATAATGTTCAGTGACTAGCAGTTCCAGACCTTGCTGTATAATGTTCAGTGACTAGCTGTTCCAGACCTTGCTGTATAATGTTCAGTGACTAGCTGTTCCAGACCTTGCTGTATAATGTTCAGTGACTAACTGTTCCAGACCGTTCTGTATAATGTTCAGTGACATATTGTTCCAGACCTTGTTGTAAAATGTTCATTGACTAGCTGTTCCAGAACTTGCTGTATAATGTTCAGTGACTAGCGGTTTGATACCTTGCTGTAAAATGTTTAGTTACTAGCTGTTCCAGACCTTGCTGTATAATGTTTAGTGACTAGCTGTTCCAGACCTTGCTGTATAATGTTCAGTGACTAGTTGTTCCAGACCTTGTTGTAAAATGTTCAGTGACTAGCTGTTCCAGACCTTGCTGTATAATGTTCAGTGACTGGTTGTTCCAGACCTTGCTGTATAATGTTCAGTGACTGGTTGTTCCAGACCTTTCTGTATAATGTTCAGTGACAGGTTGTTCCAGATCTTGCTGTATAATGTTCAGTCACTGGTTGATCCAGAACTTGCTGTATAAAGTTCAGTGACTATCTGTATAATGTTCAGTGACAGGTTGTTCCAGACCTTGCTGTATAAGTATAATGTTCAGTGACAGGTTGTTCCAGACCTTGCTGTATAATGTTCAGTGACTAGCTGTTCCAGACCTTGCTTTATAATGTTCAGTGACTAGCTGTTCCAGACCTTGTTGTTAAATGTTCATTGACTAGCAGTTCCAGACCTTGCTGTATAATGTTCAGTGACTATCTGTTCCAGACCTTGCTGTATAATGTTCAGTTACAGGTTGTTCCAGACATTGTTGTAAAATGTTCAGTGATTAGCTGTTCCAGACCTTGTTGTTAAATGTTCATTGACTAGCAGTTCCAGACCTTGCTGTGTAATGTTCAGTGACTAGCTGTTCCAGACCTTGTTGTAAAATGTTCATTGACTAGCAGTTCCAGACCTATCTGTATAATGTTCAGTGACTAGCTGTTCCAGACCTTGCTGTATAATGTTCAGTCCCTAGCTGTTACAGACCTTGCTGTTTAATGTTCAGTGACTAGCTGTTCCAGACCTTGCTGTATAATGTTCAGTGACTAGCTGTTCCAGACCTTGCTTTATAATGTTCAGTGACTAGCTGTTCCAGACCTTGTTGTTAAATGTTCATTGACTAGCAGTTCCAGACCTTGCTGTATAATGTTCAGTGACTATCTGTTCCAGACCTTGCTGTATAATGTTCAGTGACAGGTTGTTCCAGACATTGTTGTAAAATATTCAGTGATTAGCTGTTCCAGACCTTGTTGTTAAATGTTCATTGACTAGCAGTTCCAGACCTTGCTGTGTAATGTTCAGTGACAGGTTGTTCCAGACCTTGCTGTATAATGTTCAGTGACTGGTTGTTCCAGACCTTGCTTTATAATGTTCAGTGACTGGTTGTTCCATACCTTTCTGTATAATGTTCAGTGACAGGTTGATCCAGACCTTGCTGTATAATGTTCAGTGACTGGTTGTTCCAGACCTTGCTGTATAATGTTCAGTGACTTGCTGTTCCAGACCTTGCTTTATAATGTTCAGTGACTAGCTGTTCCAGACCTTGTTGCTAAATGTTCATTGACTAGCAGTTCCAGACCTTGCTGTATAATGTTCAGTGACTAGCTGTTCCAGACCTTGCTGTATAATGTTCAGTGACAGGTTGTTCCAGACATTGTTGTAAAATATTCAGTGATTAGCTGTTCCAGACCTTGTTGTTAAATGTTCATTGACTAGCAGTTCCAGACCTTGCAGTGTAATGTTCAGTGACAGGTTGTTCCAGACCTTGCTGTATAATGTTCAGTGACTGGTTGTTCCAGACCTTGCTGTATAATGTTCAGTGACTGGTTGTTCCAGACCTTTCTGTATAATGTTCAGTGACAGGTTGTTCCAGACCTTGCTGTATAATGTTCAGTCACTGGTTGATCCAGAACTTGCTGTATAAAGTTCAGTGACTATCTGTTCCAGACCTTGCAGTATATCGTTCAGTGACTAGCTGTTCCAGACCTTGCTGTATAATGTTCAGTGACTAGCAATTCCAGACCTTGCTGTATAATGTTCAGTGACTAGCTGTTCCAGACCTTGTTGTAAAATGTTCATTGACTAGCAGTTCCAGACCTTGCTGTATAATGTTCAGTGACTAGCTGTTCCAGACCTTGCTGTATAATGTTCAGTAACATGCTGTTCCAGACCTTTCTGTATAACATTCAGTGACTTGCAGTTCCAGACCTATCTGTATCATGTTCAGTGACTAGCTGTTCCAGACCTTTCTGTATAATGCTCAGTGACAGGTTGTTCCAGACCTTGCTGTATAATGTTCAGTCACTGGTTGATCCAGAACTTGCTGTATAATGTTCAGTGACTAGCGGTTCAAGACCTTGCTGTATAATTTTAGTGACTAGCTGTTCCAGACCTTGTTGTATAATGTTCAGTGACTAGCTGTTCCAGACATTGTTGTATAATGTTCTTGACTAGCTGTTCCAGACCTTGCTGTATAACGTTCAGTGACTAGCTGTTCCAGACCTTGCTGTATGATGTTCAGTGACTAGCAGTTCCAGACCTTGCTGTATAATGTTCAGTGACTAGCAATTCCAGACCTTGCTGTATAATGTTCAGTGACTAGCTGTTCCAGACCTTGCTGTATAACGTTCAGTGACTAGCGGTTCCAGACCTTGCTGTATAATGTTCAGTGACTCTCATTTCTAGACCTTGCTGTATAATGTTCAGTGACTAGCTGTTCCAGACCTTGCTGTATAATGTTCAGTGACTAGCTGTTCCAGAACTTGCTGTATAATGTTCAGTCACCAGCTGTTCCAGCCCTTTCTGTATAATGTTCAGTGACGTGTTGTTCCAGACCTTGTTGGAAAATATTCATTGACTAGCAGTTCCAGACCTTGCTGTATAATGTTCAGTGACAAGTTGTTCCAGACCTTGCTGTATAATGTTCAGTGACTAGTTATTCCAGACCTTGCTGTATAATGTTCAGTGACTAGCTGTTCCAGACCTTGCTGTATAATGTTCAGTGACTAGTTGTTCCAGACCTTGCTGTATAATGTTCAGTGACTAGCTGTTCCTGACCAATCTGTATAATGTTCAGTGACTTGCTGTTCCAGACCTTGCTGTAAAATGTTCAGTCCCTAGTTGTTCCAGACCTTGCTGTATAATGTTCAGTGACTAGCTGTTCAAGACCTTGCTGTATAATTTTTAGTGACTAGCTGTTCCAGACCTTGTTGTATAATGTTCAGTGACTAGCTGTTCCAGACCTTGTTGTATAATGTTCTTGACTAGCTGTTCCAGACCTTGCTGTATAACGTTCAGTGACTAGCTGTTCCAGACCTTGCTGTATAATGTTCAGTGACTAGCTGTTCCAGACCTTGCTGTATAATGTTCAGTGACTAGCAATTCCAGACCTTGCTGTATAATGTTCAGTGACTAGCTGTTCCAGACCTTGCTGTATAATGTTCAGTGACTAGCGGTTCCAGACCTTTCTGTATAACGTTCAGTGACTAGCAGTTCCAGACCTTGCTGTATAATGTTCAGTGACTAGCAATTCCAGACCTTGCTGTATAATGTTCAGTGACTAGCTGTTCCAGACCTTGCTGTATAATGTTCAGTGACTAGCGGTTCCAGACCTTTCTGTATAACGTTCAGTGACTAGCAGTTCCAGACCTTGCTGTATAATGTTCAGTGACTAGCAATTCCAGACCTTGCTGTATAATGTTCAGTGACTAGCTGTTCCAGACCTTGCTGTATAATGTTCAGTGACTAGCTGTTCCAGACCTTGCTGTATAATGTTCAGTGACTAGCTGTTCCAGACCTTGCTGTATAATGTTCAGTGACTAGCAATTCCAGACCTTGCTGTATAATGTTCAGTGACTAGCTGTTCCAGACCTTGCTGTATAATGTTCAGTGACTAGCGGTTCCAGACCTTTCTGTATAACGTTCAGTGACTAGCAGTTCCAGACCTTGCTGTATAATGTTCAGTGACTAGCAATTCCAGACCTTGCTGTATAATGTTCAGTGACTAGCAATTCCAGACCTTGCTGTATAATGTTCAGTGACTAGCTGTTCCAGACCTTGCTGTATAATGTTCAGTGACTAGCAATTCCAGACCTTGCTGTATAATGTTCAGTGACTAGCAATTCCAGACCTTGCTGTATAATGTTCAGTGACTAGCAATTCCAGACCTTGCTGTATAATGTTCAGTGACTAGCTGTTCCAGACCTTGCTGTATAATGTTCAGTGACTAGCTGTTCCAGACCTTGCTGTATAATGTTCAGTGACTAGCGGTTCCAGACCTTTCTGTATAACGTTCAGTGACTAGCAGTTCCAGACCTTGCTGTATAATGTTCAGTGACTAGCAATTCCAGACCTTGCTGTATAATGTTCAGTGACTAGCTGTTCCAGACCTTGCTGTATAATGTTCAGTGACTAGCTGTTCCAGACCTTGCTGTATAATGTTCAGTGACTAGCTGTTCCAGACCTTGCTGTATAATGTTCAGTGACTAGCAATTCCAGACCTTGCTGTATAATGTTCAGTGACTAGCTGTTCCAGACCTTGCTGTATAATGTTCAGTGACTAGCTGTTCCAGACCTTGCTGTATAATGTTCAGTGACTAGCTGTTCCAGACCTTGCTGTATAACGTTCAGTGACTAGCTGTTCCAGACCTTGCTGTATAATGTTCAGTGACTAGCTGTTCCAGACCTTGCTGTATAATGTTCAGTGACTAGCTGTTCCAGACCTTGCTGTATAATGTTCAGTGACTAGCTGTTCCAGACCTTGCTGTATAATGTTCAGTGACTAGCAATTCCAGACCTTGCTGTATAATGTTCAGTGACTAGCTGTTCCAGACCTTGCTGTATAATGTTCAGTGACTAGCGGTTCCAGACCTTTCTGTATAACGTTCAGTGACTAGCAGTTCCAGACCTTGCTGTATAATGTTCAGTGACTAGCAATTCCAGACCTTGCTGTATAATGTTCAGTGACTAGCTGTTCCAGACCTTGCTGTATAATGTTCAGTGACTAGCTGTTCCAGACCTTGCTGTATAATGTTCAGTGACTAGCTGTTCCAGACCTTGCTGTATAACGTTCAGTGACTAGCTGTTCCAGACCTTGCTGTATAACGTTCAGTGACTAGCTGTTCCAGACCTTGCTGTATAATGTTCAGTGACTAGCTGTTCCAGACCTTGCTGTATAATGTTCAGTGACTAGCTGTTCCAGACCTTGCTGTATAACGTTCAGTGACTAGCTGTTCCAGACCTTGCTGTATAATGTTCAGTGACTAGCTGTTCCAGACCTTGCTGTATAACGTTCAGTGACTAGCTGTTCCAGACCTTGCTGTATAATGTTCAGTGACTAGCTGTTCCAGACCTTGCTGTATAACGTTCAGTGACTAGCTGTTCCAGACCTTGCTGTATAATGTTCAGTGACTAGCGGTTCCAGACCTTTCTGTATAACGTTCAGTGACTAGCAGTTCCAGACCTTGCTGTATAATGTTCAGTGACTAGCAATTCCAGACCTTGCTGTATAATGTTCAGTGACTAGCTGTTCCAGACCTTGCTGTATAATGTTCAGTGACTAGCTGTTCCAGACCTTGCTGTATAATGTTCAGTGACTAGCTGTTCCAGACCTTGCTGTATAATGTTCAGTGACTAGCTGTTCCAGACCTTGCTGTATAATGTTCAGTGACTAGCTGTTCCAGACCTTGCTATACTGACTAATGTGTACATTACCTTTTACTATTTCTTTCAATTACTGCTACGATCATAGTATTACACCGTATGGCAGTTGTATTAGTATACTGCTGTCTTCAATCAACTCTTCTCTACATCAACTCACCCAGTGGGTGTATTTAATCTCCGAGCCTCAGAAGCCATATCAGGTTGGGATCATAAAGGAAATGCACAATAACAATACCGTAATCGTGTGCTGGGAATTTCAGACACATTTTCATCCAGTGTGTATGACTGATGACAGAACGAGGGATTCACAGATAAAGAGAGAGAGGGAGCAGGAGCGACAGATAAAGAGAGGGATAGAGAGGCAACGACAAAGGCACAGACAATCTGTTGGAGGGGAGGTGAAGCCTGCACATCAGTGACAGCAGACAATAGCCTCCAGATGTTAATTCTTCCTTTGTTAACTTTGATTGATATCTCCCAATCAGCTGTGAGTCTGGGCCAGTCATTATATTACCTACTGGGGGTAACTTCCTTATGCTACAGTTCCAATGTCTACCAGAACTGGAGAGATGGAATGGAGGTACGAGAGCATTTTATATGTAAGTACAACATTGCTCCACATCAATTGTTGTGAAACGTGTTTACTAAATTGGTTATCCAAGGGAGTAGGATGCAGTTACCCTCGGTAGCAGGAAGTTGTCCCCCAACCCCTCAGTGGTTAGTGCAGATAAAAGGAAGGTAATCTGATCTGCGTCAAAGGCCAACCTCTACCTGAAGCTGGGTATCTAATAGAGTGAGTGTCGATGTCTGTGTCATGAACACACTGTAGACACAGCTTCATTCAATCGTGTTCTGTGTTTCCGGGGGAATCAGAACGATTTAATTAGGAGCCTGTCTCCCTGGGTCTCCTGTTTGGGAAGGTCACATGGAAATGGGCTCCCGGTTGATCTCTTTGGTCCGAGGTAACATTCTGAAATTAAAAACAGAGTCAGACTGTCACCTGTGAAACGGTAGGAGAGAACCATGTAGAGAAGGGCTCTGAAGAAAAGGCTCCGTTAAAGTATTGGGACAGAGAAGAGGTTCAGTTTAGCCAGAGGGAGGGAGGGAGGGACAGTTCCAAGTTCCATGAAAGGTTGATAAAATGATGAGCTCCTAATATCTAGTACTATATAATATTTCAAATGATTTAGAGGAAGAGTACATTTGAGAAAAATAAGTGAGTGAAACATAAAATAAGAAGGGCTAAGAATTTTAAATCAGAGATGAGAATACATCAGAAAACAGCTTTTTCCTGATAACTCAACTGGATAGCTAACAAGCCAACAAGCTAACAGTTGTTTACACATTGCTTTGGAGTACTATGAGAGTTTCTTGCTACTAGCTACCTGCTTTTAGCAAAAAAACCTAGCTAACAATAAAAGGACAAAAGGACAGGACAAAGGACAGCACAAAGGACAGCACAACGGGCAAGAAAGTACCTGAACTTCCACATGCAAGAGAAAACAATTCAGATAGAAACAAGAAAGGTAGGCTTTCTTTACATTCCAAAATGCCTAGCTACAACTAGCCAAGTGAAAACCAGCTGTAACATCTACTTTATCCAGCTGTAATCAACTAACATAGATACATTTAAAAAACCCAAGCTTAGCAACCTTGCAATCGAATATGCAGTAGTCTTTGCCAGTGAAGCAGGGAGGAAAAAATGTAAAGCAAGTAATTTAAAAGAGCACCCAGAGACCCTAAGAGCAGACTTTATTCAACAAAAAGACAAAGAATTTAAGGTGGATCTTATCTTTTTCACTGATAGTCCAAAGGCATGGCGGCAGGTAGCCTAGTAACTGTTGGACTAGTAACCGGAAGGTTGCAAGATCAAATCCCTGAGCGGACAAGGTAAACATCTGTCGTTCTGCCACTGAACAAGGGAGTTAACCCACTGTTCCTAGGCCGTCATTGAAAATAAGAATTTGTTCTTAACTGACTTTCCTAGTTAAATAAAAAAAATGCAGCCCTGCGCAAGGCAAACAAATGTCTGGAAACAAGACCATGAGACTATTGCATGTGGACGCAACCACAACATGTAATATTGATATATATAATATTGGAACAGGAAGGATCTCAAAACTGATGTCTCCACTAACAATGCCTGCAACTCCCAAAACCTGGGCTTCAAAAAAGGAAGCCCACAGTACACCACTCCCTTCCTCACCTGTAGCAGCTGTGTGCACACCAAAAACACTATAGGTTAATTAAGGTCCTAGAGTGGCCTAGCCAGTCTCCAGACCTTAATCCCATAGAAAATCTGTGGCGGGAGCTGAAGGTTCGAGTTGCCAAACGTCAGCCTCGAAACCTTAATGACTTGGAGAAGATCTGCAAAGAGGAGTGGGACAAAAGATGTGTGCAAACCTGGTGGCCAACTACAAGAAACGTCTGACCTCTGTGATTGCCAACAAGGGTTTTGCCACCAAGTACTAAGTTATGTTTTGCAGAGGGGTCAAATACTTATTTCCCTCAAATGCAAATCAATTTATAACATTTTTCACATGCGTTTTTCTGGATTCTTTTGTTGTTATTCTGTCTCTCACTGTTCAAATAAACCTACCATTAAAATTATAGACTGATCATTTCTTTGTCAGTGGGCAAACGTATAAAATCTGCAGGGGATCAAATACTTTTTTCCCTCACTGTATCTGGCCCTAAATCGACAGTACACCATGGCAAACTATTTGACCATGGTTACTGATCAAAAACTTGAGCACAGCCTTGCCATTGAGAAAGGTAGACACAGGAAAACCTAGCTCCCTGTAGAGGAAAGGCTTTGCAACCACTGCACAGAACCTGAGACAGAGCTGCATTTCCTGACAAAATGTAAAAAATATAAAACAATTAGAGTGTCATTTTCCCAAATTTGAAATCCTTATTCAAGGCTTCAAAGACTTCTCTGATGAGAATAGGCTACCCAGGAGGACACAGAGAGCTGTGGGTTGGCAGCGCACTACATTGCTGCCTGCCATAAGATGAGGGACAGTGTCTGACAGACCTGTACTGTATGCTCATTGTTATTGTTTAATGCATGGTTATTTTGACCCTTGGTTATTGTTGTTACTGTTGTCCTGTTGACAATTTTGATTCTTGTTATTTTCATATTGTAAATATCAAAAGTAAGCTTTGGCAATATGTACATTGTTACGTCATGCCAATAAAGCGAATTGAATTGAATTGAGAGAGACTGAGAGAGAGAAAGACTGAGAGAGAGAGAGAGAGAGAGAGAGAGAGAGAGAGAGAGAGAGAGACAGAGATAGAGACAGAGAGAGAGACAGAGAGAGAGAGAGGGAGAAAGAGAGAGAGAGTGAGAGAGATGACTGAAGCGTTTACTTCTATATATAAACGTTTACATTTGAGTAATTTAGAAGACGCTCTTATCTAGAGCGACCTACAGGACCTCAGACTACATTCATTTATTTCGTCCAATTAATCGTATATACCCATTGATTCTTGAAGAATATAACTTATAAATGCCTCATGAGCTTAGTTCAACTGTCGTACCAGATCAGAACCCAAAATGTAAGCTTGTTTAACTCCATCGTTTGTAAACAATGTAAACAAACAGTGTATGAGCTCAAAACATGGTTACAAAAGCCCTGTCTATAAATTTGAGAGCGGTTACATTTTTCCAGAACATAGTTGGGGTGACCACATCATTAATACACCAAGATGGCATAGCAGTGCAAACATGTTTTTGTTCGTCCCCTCGTGTACTTTTGTATTTTTTGTCTTTATTGTATATATTTCAAATTTATTTTCAATCTCTTTTCCATTTTTTTTATTAAATATACCTTCCGGTAACCTGCCTCACCCAATGTGTTACGGAACCGCATTTTTTTTTTACCTTTTTAGACCAGCTACTAGCGATTCAGTCACTGTTAGCCACTGCTAGCGGCCTTTACCTACTGCACAGACACCAGCCTTTTTTAGCCCGGATAATACTCGCCAGCCTACCACCATCGGACTGTTTCTCCACTACAACGCCGGAATCCCTGCCGTAAACCCTGGACCACTACACCTGATCTCCACAGCTAGCTAGCTGCCACTGTGTGACCGAGTGGCTATAGTGGCTAACGCCCCTGCCCCGGAGCTAGCTCCAGTTAGCCGCGAGCCAGGCGCATCTCCTGGCTAGCAACAACAATACCTCTCTCGCCATCTGGCTTGGATCCCTCTAGACACAACGCCCCGTAGTGTGCCGACGATTACTCCATCCGTTGTGCCTGCAACCGGCCTCCATCGGATGTCGGAGCAGACGGTTCTACCAACCCCGGCCTGCTAACTCTTAACTTTAAACGCTGTGTCTCCTGCGTGCCGGCGTAGTAACGACTACATTGCGGCTTCCCTGTCCCATCTATTGCTGTGCACTGGACCCTATGACCACTCGACTACATAGCTGATGCCTGCAGGACTATTCATTAATCACGGTACTCCATTCTGTTTATTTATTTTTTATTTATCTGTCGGCCCCAGCTGCGTACTCAGGCCCTGTGTGTAGTTAACCAACCCTCTTTGCCCATTCATCGCCAGTTTACCTGTTGTTGTTGTCTTAGCTGACTAGATGTTGCGGTCTTACCCGTTGTTGTCCTAGCTAGCTCTCCCAACCAACACCTGTGTTTGCTTTATGCCTTGCTTTAATTAAGTCTCTCTCAAGTGTCAATATGCCCTGTTTACTGTTGTTTAGGATAGTTATCATTGTTTTAGTTTACATTGGTGCCCCTAGGCCCACTCTACATGCCTCAGATTCCTCCTTTGTCCCACCTCCCACACATGCGGTGACCTCACCCAGTATTACCAGCACCACCAGAGATGCAACCACTCTTATCATCACTCGGTACCTGGGCCTACCTCCACTGTACTCTCACTCCGCCATACCCTGTCTGCACATTATACGGTTCCCAACGCACTAGACAACCTGTTCTGATAGCCTTTAGCTGTACCCTCATCCTGCTCCTCCTCTGTTCCTCCTGATGTGGAGGTAAACCCAGGCCCTGTAGCCCCCAGCACCACACCTACTCTCAGGCCCCAGGCACTCTCTTTTGTTGACTTCTGTAACCGTAAAAGCCTTGGTTTCATGCATGTTAAATCGGAGGGCCTGTTGTCCGGGCCTCTGGCAGTCTCTATGGGGGTGCCACAGGGAACAATTCTTGGGACGACTCTCTTCTCTGTATACATCAATGATGTCGCTCTTGCTGCTGGTGATTCTCTGATCCACCTCTATGCAGACGACACCATTCTGTATACTTCTGGCCCTTCTTTGGACACTGTGTTAACTACTTAGGGAGAAGTGGGGCACACTCCCGACACTACCCGGTGAAATGTGAGGCGCCAAATTCTAAATCCAAAAGTTGAATTATTAAACATTCATAAATATACAATTGTTGCATATTCATCAAATCTCTGATTCTTGGCAATATCACAGCGTTGTCAGATTTCAAAAAGGCTTTACGGCGAAAGCACAACATTTGATTGTTTGAGGGTAGCACCTCTAATATTTATCCATTAGCATAAATCCATAACCCAACACGGGTATCACAAAACGCATAAAATCGCAATTATAAAATCGCTTACCTTTGATGAACTTTTACTGAGGGCTTCCCAAGTGTCCAACGAAGACAATCAATGCTTCTTTGGTTAGAAAAAGTCATTTATTATATCCATAAATCTCCGTTTAGTTGGTGTGTTATGATCTTAAAATCCACCGTTGAGTCCTCCATTGAACCGTGAAGAGAACACGTTCAAATTATACCTATACACTTTCTACAAACAAATCAAACATAATTTTTAATGTATCCTTAGGTATCCTTTTGGGTATATTTGCTGTAATATTTCAACCGGACGATAACGTGAACGATAGGAAAGGAAAATAAAGTGGTGCATGTTCACAATCTCGCGCGTGTCAAACCTTGTTTACAAAAGTGGTCGCCTGACAATTTCCTCTCCCTATCCGTTCTGGTCGCTGCTAGAATTCCCAGTCTTTGACTGTTGACTGCTGACATCTAGTGGAAGCCATACTGCAGTCTCAGTCCTACATAAGATTGGATGCACAATGGAGAAGATGCTCATTTACAAATAAACTGTAAATCCGGATGGATTTTCCTCTGGTTTTTGCCTGCTATATCACTTCTGTTATACTCACATACATTATTTTAAAAACTTCAGAGTGTTTCCTATCCAATAGTACTAATTATGTGTATATCCTATTTTCTGGGCCTGAGTGGCATGCATTTTACATGGGGAACGCCAGACTCTCCAAAACCGTCACCTCGGGAGCCGCTCCCTGAGAAGTTAACTAACCTCCAAACGAGCTTCAATGCCATACAACACTCCTCCGTGTCCTCCAACTGCTCTTAACTTCTCAGGGATTGCTGGGGCGCTAGCGGGCTGCTCCCGACACTACCAGGTGAAATGTAAAGCGCCAAATTCAAAATCCCAAAGTTGAATTATTAAACATAAACCAATATACAAGTGTTCCATACTCATCAAAAGCTCTGTTTCTTGGCAATATCACAGCGTTGTCAGATTTCAAAAAGGCTTTACGGGCGAAAGCAGCACATTTGATTGTTTAAGGGTAGCACCTCACATATTTTTCCCATAGCCATGAATCGATTAGCCATCATGGCACACACATAACACATTTCACAGCGAAAACAAATCCATTACCTGTTGAAGAACTTCTGCTGAGGTCATCCTAAGTGTCCAACGAAGACAATCCACGGTTCTTTTGTTAGAAAAGGTAATGTATTTTATCCATAAATCCTCCATTTGGTTCGCGCGTTATAATCAGAAACGACTGCCTCCACTCCTCCATTGAAACGTGACGCGAACTCGTTCATCTTATACCTATAAACTTGTCCAAGAACAATCAAACATAGTTTTAAATGTATCCTTAGGAACACTTTTAAGGATATTTACTATTATAAATCAACCGGAATATAAACTGATCGATAAAGACACTGCGCACCTTCTCGGGAACGCGCAATGGGTACTGTTGACATAAAAGAGTCACTTCCTGGTTTGCTCTTATTCTCTGGTCTAATTCATCCAAATTGAAAATTTACACTGTCTCCAGACTGTTGACATCTAAAGGAAGCGATGGGTACTGCATTCATATGCCCTTATATGGTCATTTTCATGAGGGAGGGGTTCCCAAATGAGCAATGTGTCAAAATCACTTTTTCCAGGACAGAAATTCCTCGGGGTTTCGCCTGCTATATGCGTTCTGTTTAACAGTTTTGGATAATTCAGAGTGTTTCCTATCCAATGGTACCAAATATGTGCATATCCTATTTTCTGGGCCTGAATGGGAGGCATTTT
Source organism: Brachymystax lenok tsinlingensis (assembly GCA_030435695.1). NCBI lineage: Eukaryota > Metazoa > Chordata > Actinopteri > Salmoniformes > Salmonidae > Brachymystax > Brachymystax lenok. The sequence goes on from CM059816.1 coordinate 41,055,481, forward strand.
ACTTTGGGCACGCCAGGCTCTCCAAAACCGACCCCTCAGCTGCCACTCCCTAACAAGTTAAACGCTAGTAAAACCAAATGCATGCTTATCAATCGTTCGCTGCCTGCACCCGCCCGTCCGACTAGCATCACTACCCTGAACGGCTCTGACCTAGAATACGTGGACAACTACAAATACCTAGGTGTCTGGTTAGACTGTAAACTCTCCTTCCAGACTCACATTAAACATCTCCAATCCAAAATTAAATCTAGAATCGGCTTTCTATTTCGCAACAAAGCCTCCTTCACTCATGCTGCCAAACTTGCACTAGTTATGTCATCTACAAAACAGCTTCCAATACTCTATCACAGTGCCATCCGCTTTGTCACCAAAGCCCCTTATACCACCCACCACTGCGACCTGTATGCGCTAGTCGGCTGGCCCTCGCTATATACTCGTCGCCAGACCCACTGGCTCCAGGTCATCTACAAGTCCCTGCTAGGTAAAGCTCCGCCTTACCTCAGCTCGCTGGTAACCATAGCAGCACCCACCCGTAGCACTCGCTCCAGCAGGTATATCTCACTGGTCACCCCTAAAGCCAATTCCTATTTTGGCCGCCTTTCCTTCCAGTTCTCTGCTGCCAATGATTGGAACGAACTACAAAAATCATTGAAACTGGAGACACTTATCTAGTTTTAAGCACCAGCTGTCAGAGCAGCTCACAGATCACTGCACCTGTACACAGCCCAACCAACTACCTCATCCCCTACCGTAGTCATTTATTTATCTTGCTCCTTTGCACCCCAGTATTTTTACTTTGCACATTCATCTACTGCACATGTACCATTCCAGTGTTAAATTGCTATACTGTAATTACTTCGCCACCATGGCCTATTTATTGCCTTATGTTCCTTATCTTACATCATTTGCACACATTGTATATAGATTTTTTTTTTCCTACTGTATTATTATTGACTGTGTGTTTGTTTACTCCAATGTGTAACTATGTGTTGTTGTATGTGTTGAACTGCTTTGCTTTATCTTGGCCAGGTCGCAGTTGTAAATGAGAACTTGTTCTCAACTTGCCTACCTGGTTAAATAAAGGTAAAATAAAAAAAAATTAAAAAAAATAAAAAATTGTTTCAATTAAGGATTTTAGCTTCAAGCATTGATTGCAAAGCATCCTGCCTGGAAACACTCATACACTAATTGTTTGTTTTGTGTGTGTGTGTGTGTGTGTGTGTGTGTGTGTGTGTGTGTGTGTGTGTGTGTGTGTGTGTGTGTGTGTGTGTGTGTCGCTTCATGTGTTTTCTGTGTGTGTGTGTGTGTGTGTCTCACTAATACCCAGGGTTGTATTAATTAATTGGATTTTTACTCCAAACGAAAACAAGAGGTAAGTCTCTCCCTGTTTCATTCCGTTTGCTCTGTTTAGTTCTGTTTGGTTCTGTTTGGTTCCCAGTGAATAGACCCCAGGTGATGTGAATCTCTGTTTCGTTCTGTTTGGTTCCTAGGGAATAGACCCCAAGTGATGTTAATCTAGCTACACTTTGATGAGAGTGACATTAAAAGGTTCAGATTCTGTGCTAAATTCAAAGCTCAGAGAAGACAACCTGATCCACAACAACACGTCTGCAAAACAATGATCAAATGTCTTCTACATACATTCCAGGCCTCAATCCCTGTGTCGTACACACCTACTTTAGCTCTCAGAACAGCCTCAATTCGTTGGGCATGGACTCTACAAGGTGTTTGAAGGCATTCCACAGGGATGCTGGCCCATGTTCACTCCGATGCTACCCACAGTGTCAAGTTAACTGGATGTCCTTTGGGTGGTGGACCATTCTTGATACGCACAGGAAACTGTTGAGTGTGAAAAACCCAGCAGCGTTTCCGTTCTTGACACTCAAACCAGTGCGCCTGGCACCTACTACCATACCCTGTTCAAAGGCACTTAAGTCTTTTGTCTTGCTCCTTCACCCTCTGAATGGCACACATACACAATCCATGTATCAAGGTTTAAAAATCCTTCTTTAACCTGTCCCCTCCCCTTCATCTACACTGATTGAAGTGGATTTAACAACTGACATCAATAAGGGATCATAGCTTTCACCAGGATTCACTTGGTCAGTCTGTCAGAAAAAGTTCCTAATATTTTGTACTCTTTTAACCAAAGCAACTTACGTCATACGTAGATACATTTTACATAATGGCTGCCCCAGCGTTAATCAAACTCACGACCCTTGACCTTGCAAGCTCCATGCTCTACCGACTGAGCCAAACATGACCACAATTTAATGCTCAGTAATACTGACAACATCTATTGTATATGTTCTCCCTCCATAGGTTTCCATCTCCCACATGAGCCTAGAAACACAGTGATCTCTAAAACCATGTATTCTCTCATACACAATACATGTACCTGATAACCTTAGTGATCCCAGCTCTCTCTTTCCCTGTAAGTTAGACTTTTTGAGGATGCACACTTTATTTGGATTGTCCTTCTGTAGATGCTCTACAGACTATCAGTAACGTTTCAACTAACTATCTACTAACCCAAACCTTAACCCTTATCCCAACTCTTACCCGAACCCCTATCCTAAACCCTATTCTAAACCTTACCCTAACCCTAACCCTTATTGTAAATCTAACCCTAACCCTTATTGTAAACCTCACCCTAACCCTTATTGTAAACCTCACCCTAACCCTTATTCTAAATCTAACCCTTATTGTAAACCTCACCCTAACCCTTATTCTAAATCTAACCCTAACCCTTATTGTAAACCTCACCTAACCCTTATTGTAAACCTCACCTAACCCTTATTGTAAACCTCACCTAACCCTTATTGTAAACCTCACCCTAACCCTTATTCTAAATCTAACACTAACCCTTATTGTAAACCTCACCCTAACCCTTATTGTAAATCTGACCCTAACCCTTATTGTAAACCTCACCCTAACCCTTATTGTAAACCTAACCCTAACCCTAACCCTTATTCTAAAGCTAACACTAACCCTTATTGTAAATCTCACCCTAACCCTTATTGTAAACCTAAACCTAACCCTTATTGTAAACCTAACCCTAACCCTTATTGTAAACCTAACCCTAACCCTTATTTGTAAACCTCACCCTAACCCTTAATCTAAATCTAACCCTAACCCTTATTGTAAACCTCACCCTAACCCTTATTGTAAACCTCACCCTAACCCTTATTGTAAATCTAACCCTAGGTTTAAAAATATTGTTACTTTGAAAAAGTAGTTTTTATTTATCCTTTATTTAACTATTAAGAACAAATTCTTATTTACAATGACAGCCAAACCCCAACCCGGATAACTCTGGGCCAATTGCAAATAAGAATTTGTTATTAAATGACTTGCCTAGTTAAATAAAGGTAAAATAAAAATACAATTGTGCCCCGCGGGACTCCCAATCACGGCCGGTGGTGATACAGCCTGGAATCAAACCAGGGTCTGTAGTGATGACTCTAGCATTGAGATGCAGTGCCTTAGTCCACTACGCCACTTGGGAGCCCCATACATACACTGTCGTTTACAACACAACAGGTTTTATCTAGAGCCTAAAGAGTTATTTGGCTGTCCCCATAATAGAACCCTTTGATGAACCCCTTTTGGTTCCAGGTAGAATCCTTTTCAAATCAAATCCAATTATTTTGGTCACATACACATGGTTAGCAGATGTTAATGCGAGTGTAGCGAAATGCTTGTTCTTCTAGTTCCGACCATGCAGTAGTATCTAACAAGTAATCTAACAAATTCACAACAACTACCTTATACACACAAGAGTAAAGGAATGAATACGAGTATGTACATATAAATATATGGATGAGCGACTGCTGCCGGCGTAGGCAAGATGCAGTAGATGTTATGGAGTACAGTATATACCTATGAGATGAGTAATGTAGGATATGTAAACATTATATAAATGGCCTCGTTTAAAGTGGCTAGTGATACAGTTATTTCATCCAATTATAATTATTAAAGTGGCTAGAGATTTGAGTCGATGGCCGAACGGCATAGGCAAGATTCAGTAGATGGTTTAGAGTACAGTGTATACATTTGATATGAGTAATGTCGGATATGCAAACATTATACACAAAATTGTTTAAAACTTCACCGGCTCCAGCAGAAAAACTGACTGTTTTGGAGAGCCTGGCGTGCCCAAAGTAAAATGCCTCCCATTTAGGCCCAAAAAATGGGATATGCATATATTTAGTACCATTGGATAGGAAACACTCTGAATTTTCCAAAACTGTTAACCATTTGTCTGTGGGTCAATCAGAACGCATTTGGCAGGCAAAACCCTGAGGAATCTCTGTCCTGAAAAAAGTCATTTTGACACATTGCTCATTTTTGAGCCCCTCCCTATCCAAAATAACCATATATAGGCATGTGAACTCAGTGCACGTCGCTTCCTTATGATGTCATCAACCACGAGACGGTGTTTTACTCCATCTTGGGGAATTTCGGCCATTGATACACAGCATGGAACGAGAGACCACGCTATGAAAACTCTTCAGAGTCTTGCGTGCATGAGAAGGCGCTGTGCCTTATTTATCGCTTTTAGCGCTCAGTTTATATTCGGCTGATTTATAATAGTACATATACGTAAAAGGGTTCCTAAGGATACATTTAAAACTATGTTTGATTGTTCTTGGACAAGTTTATAGGTATAATTTTAACGAGTCGGCGCCGAGTTTCAAAGGAGTAATGGAGGCTGTCGTTTCTGATTATAACGCGCGAACCAAATGGAGGATTTATGGATAAAAGACGCGTTACTTTTTCTAACAAAAGAACCATGGATTGTCTTCGTTGGACACTTAGGAAGACCTCAGCAGAAGTTCTTCAACAGGTAATTACTTTGTTTTCGCTGTGAAATGTGTTATGTGTGTGCCATGATTGCTAATCGATACATGGCTATTGGAAAATATGTGAGGTGCTACCCTCAAACAAATGAATGTGCTGCTTTTGCCGTAAAGCCTTTTTGAAATCTGACAACGCTGTGATATTGCCTAGAAACAGAGCTTTTGATGAGTATGGAACACTTGTATATAGCTGGATGTTTAATAATTCAATTTTCGGATTTTAAATCTGGCGCTACAGGTTTGCGCTAGTAGTGTCGGGATGATCCCGCTAGCGACCCACTGGTATTTGAGTCGTTAACAGTCTGATGGCCTTGAGATAGAAGCTGTTTTTCAGTCTCTCTGTCCCAGCTTTGATGCACCTGTGCTGACCTTGTCTTCTGGATGATAGCAGGGGTGAACAGGCAGTAGCTCGGGTGGTTGTTGTCCTTGATGATCTTTTTGGCCATCCTGTGACATCGGGTGGTGTAGGTGTCCTGGAGGGCAGGTAATTTACCCCCGGTGATGTGTTGTGCAGTCCCCACTACCCTCTGGAGAGCCTTACGGTTGTGAGCGGAGCAGTTGCAGTACCAGGCGGTGATACAGCCCGACAGGATGCTCTCGATTGTACATCTGTAGAAGTTTGTGAGTGTTTTTGGGGACAAGTTGAATTTCTTCAGCCTCCTGAGGTTGAAGAGGCTCTGTTGCGCCTTCTTCACCACACTGTCTGTGTGGGTGGACCATTTCAGTTTGTCCGTGATGTGTACACCGAGGAACTTAAAACTTTCCACCTTCTCCACTACTGTCCCGTCGATGTGGATAGGGGAGTGCTCCCTCTCTTGTTTCCTGAAGTCCACGATCATCTCCTTTGTTTTGTTTACGTTGAGTGAGAGGTCATTTTCCTGACACCACACTCCGAGGGCCCTCACCTCCTCCCTGTAGGCCGTCTCGTCGTTGTTGGTAATCAAGCCTACCACTGTAGTGTCGTCAGCAAACTTGATGATTGAGTTGGATGCGTGCTTGGCCACGCAGTCATGGGTAAACAGGGAGTACAGGAGAGGGCTGAGAACGCACCCTTGTGGGCCCCCAGTGTTGAGGATCAGCGGGGTGGAGATGTTATTTGCGTTCCATATAAAACCCTTTCAACAGAGGGTTCTACATGGAACCAAAAAGGGTTCTACCTGGAACAAAAAGGGTTCTCCTATGGGAACATTCAAAGGAGCCTTTTGGAACCCTTGTTTCTAAGAGTGTACATCCAAACAACTTCGTGAAAATATGTACATCTAAATCTGAAAGGTCATGGACTACAAATTGCAAGAATAGATCACTCAGGAGTCAGATGTTAACATAATGTCTGTCACGTAGTTTTTTTTGCCTGACTGTTCCTTGACGATTCCACTCTATTAGCTTCCGTCATCAAATCAAATCAAATTAACAGGTGTAGACCTTACAGTGAAATACTTACTTACGAGCCCCCAACCACCAATGAAGTTTAAAAAAATACGGACATGAATAAGAGATAAAAGTAACAAGTAATTAAAGAGCAGCAGTAAAACAACAATAGTGAGACTATACACAGGGGGGAACTGATACAGAGTCAATGTGCGGGGGCACCGGTTAGTGGAGGTAGTATGTACATGTAGGTAGAGTTATTGAAATGACTTTGCATAGATGACAACAAACAGTAGCAGTGGTGTAAAGAGGGGGGGGTTAATGCAAATTGTCTGGGTAGCCATTTGATTAGATGTTCAGGAGTCTTATGGCTTCAGGGTAGAAGCTGTTTGGAAGCCTCTTGTACCTAGACTTGGTGCTCCGGTACCGCTTGCCGTGCGGTAGCAAAGAGAACAGTCCATGACTAGGGTGGCTGGAGTCTTTGACAATTTTAGGGCCTTCCTCTGACGCTGCTTGTATAGAGGTCCTGGATGGCAGGAAGCTTGGCCCCGGTGATGTACTGGGCCGTACGCACTACCCTCTGTAGTGCCTTGCGGTCGGAGGGCGAGCAGTTGCCGTACCAGGCAGTGATGCAACCAGTCAGGATGGTCTCGATGGTGCAGCTGTAGAACCTTTTTGAGGATCTGAGGACACATGCCAAAATCATACATGGATTCACACGCTACAACCGTACACTAGCAGGTTGTAACTGGAGATAGTATCGCTCTGTGTTTCAGTCAATGCTAAATTGATTCCACTCCATTGACTGGTCTGTATATTGGTCCTTCTACACAAATCATTAAATTCCTCTCTATTTTACTGGTGTATCTAAGGGATATAGATTGATTGGATCGGTAAGCATTTGTATCGGTGCTGGGGTATCCTGACTGTGGTATACTCTGACTGTGGTATCCTGACTGTGGTATCCTGACTGTGGTATAGTCTGACTGTGGTATACTGACTGTGGTATCCTGACTGTGGTATACTCTGACTGTGGTATACTGACTGTGGTATATTCTGAAGGCATGTCCTATATTTCATGAGTCACATACTGATTGTTGCATCTCCTCCCATATGACCCACGTTGTGGTCATATCCCCTGAGCACTAATGTCACGTTCATGTCATCAGTGACGTCTGTTCTTCACACATTATACTCTATGACCTATTCAACCTGTAGCACCACACATTTCTACCATATTCCTATTGCACATGTAGTCTATTGTCACGAGTCTTGTCCTGCAGGCACAACTGAGACATTTCCCCTTAGATAGGCCAGCTGCAAAGTTATAATTGGCTATATTTTACCTTAATTCACCAATCAAGTAGAAGGGCGGAGCAAAAACCTGCAGACACGTGGACCGAGTTTGATACATGTGCATCAGGGTTAGCAGTGTGGTTAAGGTTAGGGTTAGCAGTGTTGTTAGGGTTAAAATCTTATTTTATGACTCTGTGGCTGTGCCAGCTATTGATCACTCTGTAGAGCTGCCTCCAGAACAAGATTCAAAAAACGTTAACCTGCGAAGCACATCAGTAACATGTTGACAGTATGCATGCATTACACATGCAGTGTGTGTGTGTGTGTACTGTGTGTGTGTGTGTGTGTTTGTGTGTGCGCATGCATGCGTGTGTGCGTGCGTGCAGGTATTGCAGAGCACTCTAACGTCACATTAATTTGACATTCCACATCACCACCTCCCTCCACTCTGTCCCTGTCATCAAATCTTTATGTGACATTTTCACGCCTCCCCAGACTCTGACACACTCTCACATAAACGCATACACACACACACAAACACACACACACACACACACACACACCATCTGCATTGCTTGCTGTTTGGGGTTTTATGCTGAGTTTTTGTATAAGGACTTTGTGGCATCTGCTGATGTGAAAAGGGCTTTATAAATACATTTGATTGATTGATTGTATTATGTGTGTGGTTGATGCACCCGCACAATACTTAGACTAAGCGCACCAACCACGCCCAACACAAACCAACCACACCCAACACAAACCAACCACGCCCAACACAAACCAACCACGCCCAACTCAAACCAACCACGCCCAACACAAACCAACCACGCCCAACACAAACCAACCACGGCCAACACAAACCAACCACACATATCACAAACCAACCACACCCAACACAAATCAACCACGCCCAACAAAAACCAACCACGCCCAACACAAACCAACCACGCCCAACACAAACCAACCACGCCCAACACAAACCAACCACGCCCAAAACAACCACGCCAAACACAAACCAACCACGCCCAACACAAACCAACCACTCCCAACACAAACCAACCACGCCCAGGACAAACATCCTCCAGGAAAAGCCTCAACTCTTCCATCAGCGTCTGGACAGTGTCACATTCTTATTGTTTGCTTACCCTGGCAGCTCCCGAGGTGACGGTTTTGGAGAGTCTGGCATGCCCAAAGTAAAATGCCTCCCACTCAGGCCCAGAAAATAGGATATGCACATAATTAGTGCTATTGGATAGGAAACACTCTGAAGTTTCTAAGAGTGTTAAAATATTGTCTGTGAGTATAACAGAACAGATTTGGCAGGCGAAAACCCGAGGAATTTCTGTCCTGGAAAAAGTGATTTTGACACATTGCCTCATTTGGAACCCCTTCCTATTGAAAATGACCATATAAGGGAGTACGATTTCAGAACCTATTGCTTCCACTGGATGTCAACAGTCTCTAGACAAGTTTTTGATTCTGTTTAGTTGGTCTGGATGGTAATAGAAGAAGCTAGCGCCCCCACTGCTCCCTAAGTAGTTAATGTGCTTCTTCTTGAGCCACTCCTTTGTTACCTTGGCCGTGTGTTTTGGGTCATTGTCATGCTGGAATACCCATCCATGACCCATTTTCAATGCCCTGGCTGAGGGAAGGAGGTTCTCACCCAAGATTTTTACGGTACATGGCCCCGTCCATCGTCCCTTTGATGCGGTGAAGTTGTCCTGTCCCCTTAGCAGAAAAACACCCCCAATGCATAATGTTTCCACCTCTATGTTTGACGGTGGGAATGGTGTTCTTGGGGTCATAGGCAGCATTCCTCCTCCTCCAAACACGGCGAGTTGAGTTGATGCCAAAGAGCTCCATTTTGGTCTCATCTGACCACAACACTTTCACCCAGTTGTCCTCTGAATCATTCAGAGGTTCATTGGCAAACTTCAGACGGGCATGTATATGTGCTTTCTTGAGCAGAGGGGCCTTGCGGGCGCTGCAGGATTTCAGTCCTTCACGGCGTAGTGTGTTACCAATTGTTTTCTTGGTGACTATGGTCCCAGCTGCCTTGAGATCATTGACAAGATCCTCCCGTGTAGTTCTGGGCTGATTCCTCACCGTTCTCATGATCATTGCAACTCCACGAGGTGAGATCTTGCATGGAGCCTCAGGCCCGAGGGAGATTGACAGTTCTTTTGTGTTTCTTCAATTTGCGAATAATCGCACCAACTGGTGTCACCTTCTCACCAAGCTGCTTGGCGATGGTCTTGTAGCCCATTCCAGCCTTGTGTAGGTCTACAATCTTGTCCCTGACATCCTTGGAGAGCTCTTTGGTCTTTGCCATGGTGGAGAGTTTGGAATCTGATTGATTGATTGCTTCTGTGGACAGGTGTCTTTAATACAGGTAACAAACTGAGATTATAAGCACTCCCTTTAGGAGTGTGCTCCTAATCACAGCTCGTTACCTGTATAAAAGACACCTGGGAGCCAGAAATCTTTCTGATTGAGAGGGGGTCAAATACTTATTTCCCTCATTAATTTGCAAATCAATTTATAAACATTTTCACATGCGTTTTTCTGGATTTTTTTGGTTGTTATTCTGTCTCTCACTGTTCAAATAATCCTACCATTAAAATTATAGACTGATCATTACTTTGTCAGTGGGCAAATGTAAAAAATCAGCAGGGGATCAAATACTTTTTTCCCTCACTGTAGCACTGCATTTTGCTTTGTGCTTGTGCTTGTGTTTCCCAATGAGAAATGTAGTTTTGTTTTAATTGTGATGAATCGGTTTTATTCTGATTGATTGGATGTTCTGGTCCTGAGGCTTCAGGGTGTTAGTAGAACAGGTTTGTGAACTCAGCTCCAGGACCAGCTGGATGAGGGGACTCTTTTCTTTGCTCAGCTCTTGGCATTGCAGGGCTTGGTAATGATATGAGAGGGGGTCACTGTATTTTAGATGTTTCCAAAACTTAATTGCTCTTTTTTGAGTTTTTATTATTAGTGGATATTGGCCTAATTCTGCCCTGCATGCATTGTTTGTAGTTTTCCTCTGGACATCTTACAGAACTCAGCATGCAGGGTTTCAATGGAGTGTTTGTCCCATTTGGTGAAATCTTGTTTTGCAAGTGGACCCCACACCTCGCTGCCATAAAGTGCAATTGGTTCACTGACACATTCAATTAGTTTTAGACAAATTTTAATAGGTATTTCAATTTGAATTTGTTTTTTAATTGCGTAGAATGCCCTGCGTGCTTTCTCTCTCAGTTCATTCACTGCCCCATTAAGGTGTCCAGTTGAGCTTATTTTTAAATCGAAATAATTGTAGTGTGTGCAGTACTCTATGTATTTTGTACCAATTGAGAACTTTGGTCTAATTCCCTGAGATCTGGATATTTTCTGAAAAATCATTATTTTAGTCTTTTTGGGATTTACTGCCAGGGCCCAGGTCTGGCAGTACTGCTCTAGCAGGTCCAGGCTCTGCTGTAGGCCATGTGCAGTGACAGCAGGCATAGGTCATCTGCGAAGAGTAGGCATTTAACCTCTGAATTGTGGAGACTAACACCAGAGGCAGAGGATTTTTCTAGAATAGTGGCCAATTTGTTGATGTAAATATTGAAGAGTGCAGGGCTCAGATTGCAACCCTGGCGAGGGCTCCACCCCTGGGTAAAGAATTCTGTTCTTGCCATTTTTAATGGCACGTATTGCCAGTATACATTGATTTAATTATGTCATATGTTTTACCCCCCTACACCACTTTCAAAAACTTTGTAGAACAGTCCTGTATGCCAAATAGAATCAAATGCTTTTTGGAAGTCGATAAAGCAAGCATATATTTTGGTATTATTTTGGTGGACATGTTTATCTATCAGGGTGTGTAGAGTGTAAATATGATCGGTCGTGCGATGTTTTGGTAAAATCCAATTTGGATTTTACTCAAGACAGTGTGCTTATTAAGGAAGTCTAGAACTGATTTATAATACTACAGAAAACCTTCCCTAGGTTACTGTGCACACAAATGCCTCTGTAATTGTTATGGTCAAATTTGTCTCCGTTCTTAAAGATTGGGGTTATGAGTCCTTGATTCAAGATGTCAGGGAAATAACCTACACTCAGGACCAAATTAAACAGTTTTAATATAGCCAGTTGAAATGTTGCACTAGTGAATTTGAGCATTTCATTTAGGATGCCATCAGGTCCGCATGCTTTTCTACATTTGAGGGCCTGAAGTTTCTTATAGAGCTCCTGGTCAGTAATTGGGGAGTCCAATGGATTTTGATTGTCCTTTATAGCGTTTTCTAATCCATTCAACTTCTCATGAATTTGGCGTTGTTCTGCGTTTTTGTCAATTTGAACGGTGTTGTACAGTGTTTTAAAATGGGTTGTCCATATGTCAGCCTTTTGTATCGCTAATTCCTCTTGTTTCGTTCTTTTTAGTTTTTTCCAATTTTGCCAGAAGTTGTTTGTGTTTATGGACTCCTCAATTAGTGTCAGCTGCTTGCTGTTGTACTGTGCTTTTTTGCTTCTGAGTGTACGTTTATAGAGGTTTAAAGTCTCACAGTAATAAAGGCGTAATTCACCATTATTTGGGTCTCTGTGCTTTTGGTTTGACAGTGTTCTAAGTTTTTTCCTCATAATTTTACAATCTGCATCAAACCAGTTGTCATCTGTGGTCTTTTTTGTTTTGTTTTTTATCAATTTTAATTGTGCTTCTTTTGCCGTTTGCCTGAATATATAGTTGATGTTTTTTTACTGCTAGATTGATGCCTTCTTTACTGTGAGTGAATGTGGTATCCAGAAAGTTATCTAAGAGTGTTTGGATATTTTGGTTACAGGTTGCTTTCTGGTTTTCTTCTGTGCTGTTTTGGGCCTATCTGTATGAATTTCTGATGTTGTACAGCTTACTGGGCTGTGAATGTGTGGTTGTTTCCATGTCTGTTCCTTTGAGGAACAACATAATTTGGCTGTGATCAGACAGAGGTGTTAGTGGCTTGACAGTGAATGAGCTGAGAGAGAAAGGGTCAATGTCTGTAATCATATAGTCTACTGTACTGTGGCCAAGAGGTGAGCAGTAGGTGAATCTCCCCAAAGAGTCCCCCCGTAACCTACCATTGACAAAGTACAGACCCAGGCATCTACAGAGCTGCAACAGATCCCTTCCGTTTTTGTTGACGGTGCTGTCACTGTTGTTTCTATGGGGGAGACGAAGACAGTTAGAAACAGTATGGCCTGTAATAAAGCTGTCCCCTCGTGTGGTCGTTAGATCAGGTAGTGTTCCTGTGCTGCATTTGTGTCCCCATGGCACGTCTCTTCCTCAAGGGTGGGGAAGATCTCCTCTGAGTAATATGGGGATTCTGAGGGGGGGATATACAGTGGGGCAAAAAAGTATTTAGTCAGCCACCAATTGTGCAAGTTCTCTCACTTAAAAAGATGAGAGAGGCCTGTAATTCTCATCATAGGTACACTTCAACTATGACAGACGAAATGAGGAAAAAAAATCCAGAAAATCACATTGTAGGATTTTTTATGAGAACTTGCACAATTGGTGGCTGACTAAATACTTTTTTGCCCCACTGTATATTGCGCAAAGGAACACATCTTTTTCTGTCAGTACAAGTTATGTTTTTAGCTTTTCTGTGTCCGTGTCCGTGTCCGCGTGCGCGTGCGTGTGTATGCGTCCGTGTGTGTTTAGTGCAGTTTAGTGCAGATGTATTGGAGGAGCTGTTTAATCTCACTCAATCCTACAGGGTTCTCTTGTCCTCTGACAACCTCCACGTAGCTGCGCAGGGCCTGCTGTTGGGCCCTGTGGAGTGGAGGGGGGCCAGGTCTGGGCCGGGGGGCTTCCTCTCTGGTCTGGTAGAGGTGGTGGTCTGGTGCGGGGTAGTAGGCTGGGCCCGGTCCAGTCTGCCTAAGCCGATGAAAGTGGTGATGCTCTGGTGGTGGGTGGGGCCTGTGGGGTGCGCTGGGTCTGATGGGGCATTGAGGGGGCCTGGGGCTCCTTGGTGGTGCAGTGGTCTGGTAGGGGTCTCTGGGTGGTCCTCTGTCCAGTGCATCATAGGGTGTTTGTCTACCAAGTGCCACATCCATTAGAGACTTGTCAAACATCCCTACTGTCTGCTTCCTCAGGTGGGAGTGTTCGTGCAGGTGCTCTGGCGTGATGGTTGGGTGGTGAGCAATGTGCACGTTTGGTAGTAGGCCACACCCCCTGGTGATGTCAGCGTTGACTTTCTGAATGGTACAGGGATGAAAGTCTTTGCAGGGCAGCAGAGTGGAGATGGTGATGTGGGAGTTGAGGAACCACTCAGAGGCCCTCTCTGCTACTCTGTTGACCAGGCTGCCTACTCTCTCCTGCTCCTCTCGCAGGTTGTTGGTGCCGGTGTGAATAATAATGTGGCCTGGTGTGCCAAAGTCAGGCTGGGACACGACATTTCTTTTGCTGATTTAATTGTGTCATTCTCACTCTTAACAACCAAAAAGTTATAACAAGTCAGGAGCTGTTCTTCTGCATGACTTCTCTCTCTCTCTCTCTCTCTCTCTCTCTCTCTCTCTCTCTCTCTCTCTCTCTCTCTCTCTCTCTCTCTCTCTCTCTGCTCTCTGTCTCTCTGTCTCTCTGTCCCTCAGTCTCTCAGTCTCTCAGTCTCTCTCTCAGTCTCTCAGTCTCTCTCTCTGTCTCTCTCTCTGTCTCTCAGTCTCTCTGTCTCTGTCTCTGTCTCTCTCAGTCTCTCTCTCTCTCAGTCTCTCGCTGCCTCTCCACCTGAGTCACTCTCTCTGTCTCTCTCTCTCTGCCACTCCACCTCAGTCTTTCTCTCTCTCTCTCTCTCTCTCTCTCTCTCTCTCTCTCTCTCTCTCTCTCTCTCTCTCTCTCTCTCTCTCAGCTTCATGCCAGAGGGAACATCTGCAATTATTCCAACACATTTACATTCACACACAAAAAAAAGAACACCCATCACACACTCGCATGTTGGAATGCAAAGCAGATATAATGCCAAGAGGTATTATTCTCTCATTATCAAGCATTGTTCTTGCCATAATAGCCCCGTTACACACTCTATGTTCTCGCTCACTCTCACATTCTCTACCAGCACTTAGAACACGTTTGGCTGGCGTACATGCAGAGAGAGCACGCCCCCATCCACATCGACGGGACCGCAGTGGAGAAGGTGAAAAGCTTCAAGGTCCTCTGTGTACACATCACTGACAGCCTGAAATGTTCCACCCAATCAGACAGTGTTGTGTAGAAGGCACAACAGCCCCTCTTCAACCTCAGAAGGCTGAAGAAAATTGTCTTGTCACCTAAAACCCTCAGAAACTTTTACAGATGCACCATTGAGAGCATCCTGTCGGGCTGTATCACAGGCTGGTACGGCAACTGCACCGTCCGCAACCACAGGGCTCTCCAGAGGGTGGTGCGGTCTGCCCCAACGCAGACTCTGACATTGCTCGTCCTAATGTTTCTATATTTCTTAATTCCATTACTTAAATTGTAGATTTTTTGTTGTTGTTGAGTGTATTTGTGTATTGTGAGATATTATTGCACCATTGATGGAGCAAAGAACACAAGCGTTTCGCTTGACTTTTAATAACACCTGCTAAATATCTTTATGCAATCAATACAATTTGATTTGATCACACAGATCTAACATGTGAAAGCCATATTATACTGGTTACACTCCAACATCATGATGAGACAGTTATTAATGAGACATCTGGTTACACTCCAACATCATGATGAGACAGTTATTAATGAGACATCTGGTTACACTCCAACATCATGATGAGACAGTTATTAATGAGACATCTGGTTACACTCCAACATCATGATGAGACAGTTATTAATGAGACATCTGGTTACACTCCAACATCATGATGAGACAGTTATTAATGAGACATCTGGTTACACTCCAACATCATGATGAGACAGTTATTAATGAGACATCTGGTTACACTCCAACATCATGATGAGACAGGTATTAATGAGACAACTGGTTACACTCCAACATCATGATGAGACAGTTATTAATGAGACATCTGGTTATACTCCAACATCATGATGAGACATCTGGTTACACTCCAACATCATGATGAGACAGTTATTATTTAGTCTAAACCCATCTGTCATGGTCAGAGGAGCTTTGGAGAACCACAGCCTTGGACCCAACCTGGACAGAACATCTCCAGAGACTGGAGCCCAGAGGTCCAGGGTCCAGTACCCAGCACTTTGTATTCTGCCCTGGAGACTCAGGACCAGGTCAGCTTAGCCAAGACAACCATTGGAGACTCCAGACCAGGTCAGTTTAGTCAAGTCATCCACT
Organism: Brachymystax lenok tsinlingensis; assembly: GCA_030435695.1. Classification (NCBI taxonomy): domain Eukaryota; kingdom Metazoa; phylum Chordata; class Actinopteri; order Salmoniformes; family Salmonidae; genus Brachymystax; species Brachymystax lenok. The sequence goes on from CM059816.1 coordinate 41,071,307, forward strand.
GGAGACTCCAGGCCAGGTTAGCGTTGTCAAGTCATACCCTGAGATAAGAGACATGGATATTGTGGCACAGGAGGACACACGAGCAGGGCACACATTCACACAAATTCAGACACACTCAAATGCCAGACAAGGGGGAAATTTCAAGCACATTTCCTTCTGTCTATGGACACTTAACACCTTCAGAATGGTTTAACATCATACAGTACTTTACAGTCAGATAGTCGGAAAAAGATGAAAATGTCAGCGTTCACTCAGTACCTATCATATAGACAGTAAAGGAAATGTCAGCGTTCACTCAGTACCTATCATATAGACAGTAAAGGAAATGTCAGCGTTCACTCAGTACCTATCATATAGACAGTAAAGGAAATGTCAGCGTTCAATCAGTACCTATCATACTGACAGTAAAGGAAATGTCAGCGTTCACTCAGTACCTATCATACTGACAGTAAAGGAAATGTCAGCATTCACTCAGTACCTATCATACTGACAGTAAAGGAAATGTCAGCGTTCACTCAGTACCTATCATATAGACAGTAAAGGAAATGTCAGCGTTCAATCAGTACCTATCATACTGACAGTAAAGGAAATGTCAGCGTTCACTCAGTACCTATCATACTGACAGTAAAGGAAATGTCAGCGTTCACTCAGTACCTATCATACTGACAGTAAAGGAAATGTCAGCATTCACTCAGTACCTATCATATAGACAGTAAAGGAAATGTCAGCGTTCACTCAGTACCTATCATATAGACAGTAAAGGAAATGTCAGCGTTCAATCAGTACCTATCATACTGACAGTAAAGGAAATGTCAGCATTCACTCAGTACCTATCATATAGACAGTAAAGGAAATGTCAGCGTTCAATCAGTACCTATCATATAGACAGTAAAGGAAATGTCAGCATTCACTCAGTACCTATCATACTGACAGTAAAGGAAATGTCAGCGTTCACGCAGTACCTATCATATAGACAGTAAAGGAAATGTCAGCGTTCACTCAGTACCTATCATACTGACAGTAAAGGAAATGTCAGCATTCACTCAGTACCTATCATACTGACAGTAAAGGAAATGTCAGCGTTCACTCAGTACCTATCATACTGACAGTAAAGGAAATGTCAGCGTTCACTCAGTACCTATCATATAGACAGTAAAGGAAATGTCAGCGTTCAATCAGTACCTATCATACTGACAGTAAAGGAAATGTCAGCATTCACTCAGTACCTATCATACTGACAGTAAAGGAAATGTCAGCGTTCACTCAGTACCTATCATATAGACAGTAAAGGAAATGTCAGCGTTCAATCAGTACCTATCATACTGACAGTAAAGGAAATGTCAGCGTTCAATCAGTACCTATCATACTGACAGTAAAGGAAATGTCAGCGTTCACTCAGTACCTATCATATAGACAGTAAAGGAAATGTCAGCGTTCACTCAGTACCTATCATATAGACAGTAAAGGAAATGTCAGCGTTCACTCAGTACCTATCATACTGACAGTAAAGGAAATGTCAGCGTTCACTCAGTACCTATCATATAGACAGTAAAGGAAATGTCAGCGTTCACTCAGTACCTATCATACTGACAGTAAAGGAAATGTCAGCATTCACTCAGTACCTATCATATAGACAGTAAAGGAAATGTCAGCATTCACTCAGTACCTATCATACTGACAGTAAAGGAAATGTCAGCGTTCACTCAGTACCTATCATATAGACAGTAAAGGAAATGTCAGCGTTCACTCAGTACCTATCATATAGACAGTAAAGGAAATGTCAGCGTTCAATCAGTACCTATCATACTGACAGTAAAGGAAATGTCAGCGTTCACTCAGTACCTATCATATAGACAGTAAAGGAAATGTCAGCGTTCACTCAGTACCTATCATACTGACAGTAAAGGAAATGTCAGCATTCACTCAGTACCTATCATATAGACAGTAAAGGAAATGTCAGCATTCACTCAGTACCTATCATACTGACAGTAAAGGAAATGTCAGCGTTCACTCAGTACCTATCATATAGACAGTAAAGGAAATGTCAGCGTTCAATCAGTACCTATCATATAGACAGTAAAGGAAATGTCAGCGTTCACTCAGTACCTATCATATAGACAGTAAAGGAAATGTCAGCGTTCACTCAGTACCTATCATACTGACAGTAAAGGAAATGTCAGCATTCACTCAGTACCTATCATATAGACAGTAAAGGAAATGTCAGCGTTCACTCAGTACCTATCATATAGACAGTAAAGGAAATGTCAGCGTTCACTCAGTACCTATCATACTGACAGTAAAGGAAATGTCAGCATTCACTCAGTACCTATCATATAGACAGTAAAGGAAATGTCAGCGTTCACTCAGTACCTATCATACTGACAGTAAAGGAAATGTCAGCGTTCACTCAGTACCTATCATATAGACAGTAAAGGAAATGTCAGCGTTCACTCAGTACCTATCATACTGACAGTAAAGGAAATGTCAGCGTTCACTTAGTAACTATCATATAGACCAGCGGTAGGGCCAACCCTACCCTAGTGCCGCAGACATTTCATGTTTTTGATTTAACAGACCTGGAAGACCAGGTGTGTTGAATTTAGACAATGAATTAACTGACCAATTAGCTCCGTTTATCAGGAGAGGTGCCTAGGTTTGAACAAAATATTGCAGTATCTGCAGCACTCCAGAACCAGGGTTGCCTACCCCGGTATCGAAACTAAAATAAAAGTCAGCGTCATAACATCCAGACTCATTCCCTCTTCCAATCAGACTATTTCCCCTGAGTAAGCTTCCAAAGTTGTCCTTTAGTCCATAGATTACACTTATCCACATAGTACAGTTTTCTTGACACCACACTCCAAAAAGCAAGTTCTGCAGGCTCTAGTTTTGTCCAGTCGTGTGGTCCAGTGCTGCAAGGATAGACCTAGTTAAGCTGCAGCTGGCCCAGAACAGAGCGACACATTTTGCTCTTCATTGTAATCAAAGGGCTGATATAAATACTATGCATGCCAGTCTCTCTTGGCTAAAAATTGAGGAGAGACTGACTGCATCACTTCTTCTTTTCTTAAGTAACATGAATATGTTGAAATTCCCAAATTGTTTGCATAGTCAACTTACACACAGCTCTGACACACACACTTACCCCACCAAACATGCCACCAGGGGTCTTTTCACAGTCCCCAAATCCAGAACAAATTCAAGAAAGCATACAGTATTATATAGAGCCCTTATTGCATGGAACTTCCTTCCATCTCATATTGCTCAAAGAAACAGCAAACCAGGTTTCAAAAAACAGATAGAGCAACAACTCGCGGCACAACGCCTCTCCCCTATTGGACCTAGATAGTTTGTGTGTATGCATTGATATGTAGGCTACATGTGCCTTCATTTTTCTTTTTTACAGTATGTAGTTATGCCCTTGAGCTGTTCCTGTCTATTGATGTTCTTTATTATGTAATTCTGTATTATGTTTCATGTTTTGTGTGGACCACAGGAAGAGTAGCTGCAGCTTTTGGGGATCCTAATAAAATATAGAAATACCAAACACCAGTTATGTGTAGAAGCATTCAAGAGACTGAAGAGAATAAAACTGTCCAATCACATTGCATTGTAGTTTATGTGAACAATCCTTATACAGAATTATATTAGAAAGTATTGCAGGAAAAACAGTCGTCACAGCTCTCTACGACAATGCATAAAGATCTGATCTCTTTAGCAACACCATAGTGCGCCAAACGAAGGTCACTGGTTCAAGTCCCACTACCTCTGTTCTCACTACATGTTTGAATTAAGCTCTACAGATTACGTTATTCAGATTTACCATAAAAAAATCCACTTGCTTTACATAAAAGCATTTTGCTGTCACACTAGAGGCTATATGAAAAATATGAAAAAAACATTATTTAAATGAAAAAAAAAAAAATCTTAGCTTAATATAGTTTCTTCTTAAAGGTCAGGTCATTTTAGTTCAAGTTGAGTACGATCCTCAGAACTATTCTCTCCTCCATCCTCTTTCCCCTTTCTCTCCTTTCTCCATCCTCTCAACTATGTCACTCTGCTCATTGTACAGCTTTACATCAAAACAGCAGACCACAAAGAGAGGCGAGGATGGCAAGAGGGATAGGAGTGGAAAGGTTAGAGGATAGGAAGATTGAATACCTGATGGGAAAGCTGTGGTCTTCCACTCTGGCATGGCTCTTAACCCTGGCTGCTCCTGAAAGCTGGAATGGTTGGGAATATTTAATATGAAAATTGGAATGGTTGGGATATTAAATGCAGAGCTGTAATGGTTTGGGATGTTCAGTGCAGAGAAGTAATGTTTGGGATGTTCAATGCAGAGCAGTAACGGTTGGGAGGTTCATAGCAGAGCAGTTATGGTTAGGATGTTCATTGCAGAGCAGTAATGGTTGGGATGTTCAAAGCAGAGCAGTTATGGTTAGGATGTTCATTGCAGAGCAGTAATGGTTGGGATGTTCAAAGCAGAGCAGTAATGGCTGGGATGTTCAATGCAGACCAGTAATAGTTGGGATGTTCAATGTGGAGCAGTAATGGTTGGAATGCTCAATTCAGAGCGGTAATGGTTGGGATGTTCAGTGCAGAGCAGTAATGGTTGGGATGTTCAATGCAGAGCAGTAATGGTTGGAATGCTCAATGCAGAGCAGTAATGGTTGGGATGTTCAATGCAGAGCAGTAATGGTTGGGATGTTCAAAGCAGAGCAGTAATGGTTGGGATGTTCAAAGCAGAGCAGTAATGGTTAGAATATTCATTGCAGAGCAGAAATGGTTGGGATGTTCAATGCAGAGCAGTAATACAGAGCAGTAATGGTTGGGATGTTCATTGCAGAGCAGTTAATGATTGGGATTTTCAAAGCAGAGCGGAATAGGTTGGGATGCTCAATGCTAAGCAGTAATGGTTTGGATGTTCCTTGCAGAGCAGTAATGGTTGGGATGTTGAACGCAGAGCAGTAATGTTTGGGATGTTCAACGCAGAGCAGTAATGGTTGGGATGTTCAACGCAGAGCAGTAATGGTTGGTGGATGTTCTTGGCAGATCAGTAATGTTTGGGATGTTCAAAGCAGAGCAGAAATGGTTGAGATGTTCATTGCAGAGCAGTAATTGTTGGGATGTTGAACGTAGAGCAGTAATGTTTAGGATTTTCAACGCAGAGCAGTAATGGTTGGGATTTTCAACGCAGAGCAGTAATGGTTGATGGATGTTCATGGCAGAGCAGTAATGTTTGGGATGTTCAAAGCAGAGCAGTAATGGTTGAGATTTTCAAAGCAGAGTGGAATAGGTTGGGATGCTCAATGCTAAGCAGTAATGGTTTGGATGTTCCTTGCAGAGCAGTAATGTTTGGGATGTTCAAAGAAGAGCAGTTAATGATTGGGATTTTCAAAGCAGAGTGGAATAGGTTGGGATGCTCAATGCTAAGCAGTAATGGTTTGGATGTTCCTTGCAGAGCAGTAATGGTTGGGATGTTGAACGCAGAGCAGTAATGTTTGGGATGTTCAACGCAGAGCAGTAATGGTGGGGATGTTCAACGCAGAGCAGTAATGGTTGCTGGATGTTCATGGCAGAGCAGTAATGTTTGGGATGTTCAAAGCAGAGCAGTAATGGTTGAGATGTTCATTTTAGAGCAGTAATGGTTGACATGTTCAAAGCAGAGCAGTAATGTTTGAGAAGTTCAATGCAGAGCAGTAATGGTTGGTGGATGTTAAATACAGAGCAGTAATGGTTGGTGGATGTTAAATGCAGACAAGTAAATGTTGGTGGATGTTAAATGCAGAGTGGTAATGTTTGGTGGACGTTAAATGCAGAGCAGTAATGGTTGGTGGTTGTTAAATGCAGAGCAGTAATGGTTGGTGGATGTTAAATGCAGAGTGGTAATGGTTGGTGTATGTTTAATACAGAGCAGTAATGGTTGGTGGATGTTAAATGCAGAGCAGTAATGGTTGGTGGATGTTAACAACAGAGCAATCATTGTTGGTGGATGCTAAATGGAGAGTGGTAATGGTTGGCGGATGTTATTTTCAGAGCAGTAATTGTTGGTGGATGTTAAATGCAGAGCAGTAATGGTTGGTGGATGTTAAATGCAGAGTGGTAATTGTTGGTGGATGATAAATGCAGAGCAGTAATGGTTGGTGGATGTTAACAACAGAGCAATCATTGTTGGTGGATGCTAAATGGAGAGCGGTAATGGTTGGTGGATGTTATTTGCAGAGCAATCATTGTTGGTGGATGTTAAATACAGAGCAGTAATGGTTGGTGGATGTTATTTGCAGAGCAGTAATTGTTGGTGGATGTTAAATGAAGAGCAGTAATGGTTGGTGGGTGTTAAATGCAGAGTGAAAATGGTTGGTGGATGATATATACAGAGCAGTAATCGTTGGTGGATGTTTAATACAGAGCAGTAATGGTTGGTGGATGTTAAATGCAGAGCAGTAATTTTTGGTGGATGTTAAATGCAGAGTGGTAATAGTCGGTGGATGTTATTTGCAGAGCATTAATTGTTGGTGGATGTTAAATGCAGAGCAGTAATGGTTGGTGGATGTTAAATGCAGAGTGGAAATGGTTGGTGGATGTTAAATACAGAACAGTAATTGTTGGTGAATGATAAATACAGAGCAGTAATGGTTGGTGTATGATAAACACAGAGCAGTAATGGTTGGTGGATGATAAATACAGAGCAGTAATCGTTGGTGGATGTTTAATACAGAGCAGTAATGGTTGGTGGATGTTAAATACACAGCAGCAATGGTTGGGTTGTTAAATGCAGATTATTAATGGTTGGTGGATGTCAGCATTCGGAACAAGGGCAAGTGAAGGAAAGTCATTACTCACACACATACCACATATCCTCAGACCCACATAGGCTATCCCACATAAAAAAATACCATTGTATACCATGGTATGAATACTATAGTATTGACTGCAGTATTTTTGTGGATTTGATTGTGGTATTGACTGTACAAGCCCGTAAAAACACTACAGTAAATTTTATAGTTTTTACTGGAGTATACTGTAGTATTAACAATTAACTACAGTATAAAAACTGTATTAAAAGAAAACTGTAGTATGTATTACAGAAGTAATGTAGTGTTTTTGTGGAGTGTAGTATATTGTAGTATTTACTGTAGTGTTTTTCCGGTCTCTACTATGCTGTAGTATTTACTGTAGTGTTAAGCGGACTGTACTATACTGTAGTATTTACTGTAGTGTTTTGAGGTCTCTACTATACTGTAGTATTTACTGTAGTGTTTTGCGGACTGTACTATACTGTAGTATTTACTGTAGTGTTTTGCAGACAGTACTATACTGTAGTATTTACTGTAGTATTTTTACAGTCTCTTCTATACTGTAGTATTTACTGTAGTGTTTTGCGGACTGTACTATACTGTAGTTTTTACTGTAGTGTTTTGCGGACTGTACTATACTGTAGTATATACTGTAGTGTTTTTGCGGACTGTAGGTAAGACTAGGGTTTGATTGGATAGCTCAGAGCTTCTGGTATTTCCTGTAACCTGTAGATAGGTAGATAGGACTGGAGACTTATTGTATAGCTCAGAGCTTCTGGTATTTCCTGTAACCTGTAGATAGGTAGATAGGACTGGAGACTGATTGGATAGCTCAGAGCTTCTGGTATTGTCTGTAACCTGTAGGTAGGTCGATAGGACTGGAGAATGATTGGATAGCTCAGAGCTTCTGGTATTGTCTGTATCCTGTAGGTAGGTCGATAGGACTGGAGATTGATTGGATAGCTCAGAGCTTCTAGTATTTCCTGTAACCTGTAGGTAGGTAGATAGGACTGGAGACTGATTGGATAGCTCAGAGCTTCTGGTGTTTCCTGTAACCTGTAGGTAGGTAGATAGGACTGGAGACTGATTGGATCGCTCAGAGCTTCTGGAGGCAACGCAGGCAGGGGGCAAGGAGGAAGTCCTGGTTAAGTCAAGGCTTGGTATTACGTGTGCATTAGGGGGTCCTCGTTGGTCAGGATCAAAACGCAATTGGTAAACTTATTTCTCAACATGGTTTTAATTCAACCAAAATTCAACAAGCTAAAGAAGAATGATAAGTATGGTACAACTCAATATTAGGAATATGTTCCTAATGTTTGGTATACACAGTGTGTTAAATGGGGTAATCTTGCGTTATTAGCATAAGTGAGGTATGTTGATGTTGTGTGGGAAGTGAGGTTGTATTTGTATCAGTCTGGCTTTGACTGGAGAATGATTGACAGAGGTGTTTCTGTGGTCTATTATGCTTCATGTACGGTTTTCTTGAATGATGGGTTGTGAATGGTTCTGTTCAGGTATTTCTTCCTATTATTGCTGGTCTTTGATGGTCTTGATTCTAGATATCTGATAGATGTATTGTTTGTTGATTATATGGGTAGACTGAATGCCAGTTGTATTGATCGGTTCTGGATTATTTGCAGAAGGTTCATTTGTGGTGTGAAGGCTTTGATCCAGGCAGGTAGTGCATACTCAAATAGTGATCTGATGTAGCTAAAATATATTTCTAACCCTTGTGTGGTGTTCGGGTCTGTGGGACCCATTTTCAATGTTTACTAAAAGAAAAATTATACAATTAATTATTTTTCATCCTGAGACTCATTGGCCTTAGCTCATTTTCGGTGAAGAGCATGTAAATAACAAATGTTCATTGAGTGGACACTGTGCACCCCCTTAAACACATATGTGGTGTTAGTGTACACTAGACCACAAGTAATAAAAGTGTGGAAAAGTGTGTAGGTGAAAACAATTAAAATACAACAAAAAGGTTTGCTGTGTGCCTTCACTCTGTCTTCCTCCTCCCTGGGCCTGCTGTCTCAACATAGCACCAAGAACCTGTCTGTCTCCCTACCGGTATGCCTGTCTCCTGCTTTTCTCGCACTCTTTACCCTTTGTAGTGTGTGAAACTACACAGTGTCTTGCGGGAACCTGCACAACGTTATTACAATACATTATTTCGATACATTGTAAAAAATGCAGTATTTTCCCACAATCTACCCCAGCTAGGTGAAAATTGGGGGAGGGACATAACAAATAAATAGCTTTGCATGTGTTGCTCCTTCCCACAATCAATCAGTATGGCAAAAATAATATCTGCTCAGAGAGCCAGAGAACTTTTTTTTTTTTTGCAGAGAGAGAAGCTAGTGTGGAAGGAGCGTCTTCCACTTTGGAAGATGAAGAACTTTCCAAATATGCTCATCAGCAGCCTGCAGGAAGAGAAATACGGATGTCAAAAAATTGTGAAACTGAATGGTCTTCTTGCCAAAGGAATGAGCCACCCCGCATGGCTGCAAATGTGATAAGGATTCAACCAGGGCCGACACGGATGGCGGTTACTCATGTGCAGGACATAAAGTCTTCTTTTGAACTGTTCATCCCAGATAACATCCAGAAAATCATTCTGTACTGCACTAATTTGGAGGGAAGGTGTGTTTTTTGAGAGAGATGGAAGGATTGGCATTTTACATGTATACTTCGGGGTTCTTATCCTTGCTGGTGTTTTCAGATCCAATGGGGGAATCCACAGAATCTCTGTGGGATGCAGAAACTGGCAGAGAGATTTTCTGTGCAACAATGTCTCTGTTAAACTTCCAATTTTTTTCCAGGATTATGCGCTTCGATAACGGAGACACCAGACCATCTCGGCGGCAGAGAGACAAGCTAGCTGCAATCAGGTCAGTGTGGGACAAGTGGGTGGACCGCCTTACACTGTTCTACAACCCTGGGCCCAATGTTGCTGTTAATGAGCAGCTTACGCCATTTAGGGGCCAATGCCCTTTTAGGCAGTATACACCTTCTAAACCCAGAAAATATGGAATCAAGATCTGGGCTGCCTGGGATGCTGCTTCATCATATGCGTGGAACTTGCAAGTGTATATGGTTAAGCCAGACGGAGGAGCCCCTGAGAAGAACCAAGGGACGCAGGTTTTCCTGGATGTGATGTTTTTACGTGAATTGTTATGGCTGTATTGTTTTAAAAACCCAATGATGTTGTGGGTCCATCAGACCCGCGAACATTCGGTGAATAACAAAAACATGAACACCACACAAGGGTTAAATGGTTTCAAGTGCTGCTTCGTGTTACCTTCCACAAAGTGCTTTCAAGTGATTTTTCCCCTTCTCTCTCGATGATCCCAATGTAGGTTATCCACATCATGTTGCTCTGAAATGTAACCCCCAGGAACTTGACTTCTTTTAAATAAATGTTAAAGTTCATAACTCTGCAGTCTCTTCAAACAACAGCATGGTATTCGTTCACTGTAACAGCTACTGTAAATTGAACAGTGCAGTTAGATTAACAAGAATTGAAGTTTTCCACCCATATCAGATATGTCTATGTCCTGGCAAATCCTTTTGTTACTTAAAACATCATGATAATCACATTAGCGCACGTTAGCTCAACCGTCCTGTTGGGGGGTCCCGTAGAGTTTTAAAATGTTTATTGTTTCATTGTACAATTTGAGGGCTATGGGTTTCTTTGGGTTGACGTTTGTGTTTCTGGTGGATAGGATACTATGCTTTTTGAGGTTTTAGTTTTTTACCAGTTTCTATCTGTTCCATGGTGAGTTTTTTGTAGGCTTGTTGTGGACACCTGGAGCTGTGTCAGTAGCATAAGTCACCTGAAAATTGTGCTACCTGTCCAACAGAGGATGGGGGGGTTAGTACATGTTTGAGAAGTAGATGATGAATAGAAGTGGGCTGAGGACTGCACCTTGAGGGACTCCATGGTGGATGAATGGTGTAGAGATGGCTGTGGAGACCTTGACTTTGATTTAGCGGTTATGGAGGAAGCTTGAGATTATGTTTCGGATTGAGCGCGGCAGTTGGAGGTCGTTATTTGTTAGTCTGTGGCACAGTCTGTTGTGCCACATTTTATCAAAGGCCTTTACAATGTCAAATGAAACAGCAAACGTTTTTTCTTTCTTTAAACATTTCAAAAAATGTATTAGTCTTACTATATTGTCTGTTGTTGATTTGTTTCTTTGAAAGTCTGCCTGGTGTACTCCAAGAAGGCCCCTGTATGCTAGTTGGCAGCTTATTTTAGTGGTGAGTACCCTTTCAAATAGTTTCCCCACATGGCTAAGGAGGCTGATTGGTCGATATCATGAAACATTATGTTGGTCTTTGCCAGGCTCTTGGATCACGGTGACAACTGCTGTTTTCCAGGATTGTGGGAAGTGGCCGTGGGTGAGAAATTAGGTGAAGAGGTTGGAGAGAAAGTGCAGGTATTCATCAGGTGCTTGTTTCAGTAGTATGGTGCCAATGCTGTGTTCTCCAGGTGCTTTTATTTTCATTTTCTTTTGGTGAGTCTTGATTTCTGTGATTGTTACAGCTCAGTGAGTGGCTGGACTGCTGGTGCCAGGAGAGAGGTAGGTGTTGGCTGAGAGGTAAGTGGCATGTTTCTGATTGTTACAGCATGGATGAGTTGGTGGTCTACTGGAGCCAGGAGAGAGGTCTGTTTGGGATGACAGGTGAGTGGTGTTGATTTTTTGTATTTATCTGTCCACAACAGTTTTTCATTTTGGGTCAAAATTGGGGTTGTTGTGGCAGGGGTGCCTATTTTGTAGATGTTTTTTTAACAGTATCGCCTTTTATTCATTATTCTCTATGGGTTGACCTTGGGACCTTAATCTTTATTGTCTGCCAGAAGGTGCATGGGTTGGAGTCTTTGTCAAACTGTTTGTAGAGGGTGAGTTGTTGTTTGTATGTGGATGTGAGTTGTGAGTGTGAGTTGTATGTTTGTATTATGGAGCAGGTTTATGTCTGTTTTGGTGTGATCTGTCCTTCATTTTCTTTTTGTCTTGTATTAGACAGAAGAGGTGAGTTGGGAGTTGTTGTTGTGGTGGCCTGATGATGGCTAGAGGGATGGTCTCCATAGCCTGCAGGGAGCATAAATTCTGGTCTATACTTGGCATGGAGGTTTGTCACTTATGGGTGGCACAACCTGGGACATGGGGGGAGGGAAATGGGCAGGGTATATGCAAATGAAATGCTGTATTATTTACAATAGCTTAAACAAACGTGGTAACTATTTGACCGCTGGCGTCATAGCACGTTATGACACGGTAATAGCCATGTAATAATATGTCATGACAGCTGACATAATACTGTCATTACACATATATTTAGACCTGTTATGACATATGTTGCAATATTTTATGGCTGGTTATGACACCTACATAAGAATGTCAAAGCCCATCAATCCCACCACACAAGGCAAACCATTCCATTCTACCATTGAAATTGTACACACATTGATGTCAAACATGTGCCTAGCCTAATGCTTTGTCGCTGATGACTGGGATGAATGCAGGAGCAGGACGAAACACAGAACAGCCTGAATTCTTCAGGTGTCGGAAACGTTCGTTGCTGAACTGGTATCAATGGACCAAATGCCAGGAAAACATTCCCCACAACACTACACCACCGCCACCATCCTGTACCAGGCAGGATGGGTCCATGGAACTCATGCTGCTTACGCCAAATCCTGAGTCTGCCATCAGCATGACGCAACAGCAACCGTGATTTGATGGATCAGGCAATTTTTTTCCACTCCTCAATTGTCCAGTGTTGGTGATTGCGTGCCCCCTGGAGCTGCTTCTTCTTGTTTTTAGCTGATTGGAGCGCGTGGTTGTCCGTGACAAGGATCGAAGAGTTGTGCATACCGAGACACCGCTCCGCACACCACTGTTTCTGTTATTTGCTTGTTTGTGGCCGGTCTATTAGCATGCATGATTCTTGCCATTATCCTTCAACCTCTCTCATCAGCGAGCTGTTTTCACCCACAGGACTACCGCTGACTGGACGTTATATGTTTGTCGTACCATCCTTGGTAAACACTGTCATGCGGCTGTTTCTGAGATACTGGATCCTGCATGCCTGGCATCGACAATCATACCACGTTCAAAGTTGATTAGTTCACTTGTTTCACCCATTCTAGTGTTCAATCAAACAGTAACTGAATGACTCCTTGCCTGTCTGCCTGCTTTATATAGCAAGCCACGGTCACGTGACTCGCTGTCTGTTGGAGCGATCCATTTCCGTAAATGGTGTGGTGTACCTAATATACTGTCCAGTGAGTGTACGTGATAGGCCTTGCTGGCTTATATTATTACCCTTACAACAACCAAAAATGTCCTCTGATAGATGCTATGAATTATAAATTATAAGTATAAATTAGCTGCAGGCAGGTGCCTCATACATTGGAAGAAGACAAACAGGGAGAGAAGCCCAGTGGAAAAATGTAAATTTGTCCATGTCTCCTTGTTCATTCTGTTTTCAGGTTTGTAAAAAAAAAAAAAAAAAAAATATCTAGACATGTGCATCTATGTGTATCTAAACTGTGATGAATTTTCTCGTCAATGTGATGTTTCATTTATAATTTAGCAAACCACAGCTGGCTAGTTGTTGTCATGGGTTTTTGTTACATTTGATACACAGGCCTCTTCTATAATTTGTTTGTACAATTAAAGGGAAAGGGAAAGGGGGATACCTAGTCAGTTGTACAACTGAATGCATTCAACTGAAATGTGTCTTCCGCATTTAACACGACCAGATTAGCACTGATGTTTTTGTTTTCAGCTTTCTTTAGTGAAATGACTGCACTGTAGCATAACTCTATCATGATTTCTGTTAGATTTGTCAGAGAAAACAATGCATCTGCTGCATCCAGAGGTGCAACATTGAGGGAGGTTGCAGAAACAAACATTCAAACAAATTAAAAGAAACTTCTTGGCAGAGAAAAAAAAACACATTTTAATAAATAATACAATTTAGAGTTAAATAATTTGTTGTTGTTGTAATGAAATCTTTACAGTCATGTTTTTTTTTTTTCCAGCGTATTTTGAATAACTTTTAATAATGAATTTTGAAAATACACTTCATGACACTGTCATGAAGCATCATGACCATCCAGTGTCACTTTACTTGGACTAAGAAAATATACTTTATGACTGTCTAAAAGCATTTTGACCATCATAATCATATAAGCCAGATCACGTAACTACAGTGCCTTCAGAAAAAAAAACTGTTTTCACGTCTTGCCATGGATTTTCAAGTAGATTTAAGTCAAAACTGTATAACCCGGCCACTCAGGAACATTCACTGTCTTCTTGGTAAGCAACTCCAGTGTAGATTTTGCCTTGTGTTTTAGGTTATTGTCCTCCTGAAAGATGAATTCATCTCTCAGTGTCTGGGGGAAAGCAGACTGAATCAGTTACCTGTATCTATCTTGGGTATAGGAGCAATGGTGGACATCTTGAAGCATGACAGCAGACTGGGATAGGGAGGGATTAAATATGTCCGTAAACACTCCAGCCAGCTGGTCTGTGCATGCTCTGAGGACGCGGCTAGGAATGCCGTCTGGGCCGGCAGTCTTGCGAGGGTTAACCCGCTTAAATGTCTTACTCACGTCTGCATAGGAGAATCATAGCTCACAGTCCATGGGAAGGAGCAAAGAAGGTGTTTACCTTGTTCGGGAGCAAGACGGCGGTGCCCTTGACGTGGCTGTCTGTACTGACATTTTTCCTGTTTGATTGCCTTGCGGAGGGCATAACTGGACTGTTTGTACTCAACCATATTCCCAGTCACCTTGCCATGGTTAAATGCAGTGGTTTACGCTTTCAGTTCTGCACGAATGCTGTTAAGTATCCACAGTTTATGGTTTGATAGATTTTAATTGTCACAATGGGAACAACATCCCTGATATACTTTCTGATGAATTCAGTCACTGTATCAGTGTATACCTCAATGTTATTCTCAGAGGCAACCTGATACAGATTCCAGACCCTGTCATCAAAACAATCTTGAAGCATGGATTCCGATTGGTCAGACCAGAGTTGAACAGTCCTTAGCACATGTTCTTCCTGTTTGAGTTTCTGCCTATAGGAAGGGAGGAGCAGGATGGAGGCGCGATCTGATTCGGCGTATTCGGCGCACGTGACAAATAAACTTTGTTTGATTTGATTTGAGTAACAACGGTTGAGAGTTTTTGAAGTGTGAGTAGTGCAGGCAAGGTGTTGATAAATCTTTTGTAGCGTTTTCCTCAGATTTGCTGTATTAAAGTCCCAAGCTACAATAAATGCGGCCTCAGGATATGCGGTTTCCAGTTTCCACAAAGTCCAGTGCAGTTCCTTGATAGCCTTTGTGGTGTCGGCTTGAGGGGGAATATACATGGTTATGACAGTAACAAAATAGAATTTAGGCTTGCCACAACAAAGGGGTCAAATACTTATTATCTCAATATATTTAAGCTTTCATAATTTATATATATATATTTTTTTTTATTTTTTACATAATCCCTCTTTGATATTATGGGGTATTGTGTGTATGCCATTCATCCCAGTCATCAGCAACAGAGCATTAATCTGCATTCATCCCAGTCATCAGCAACAGAGCATTAATCTGCATTCATCCCAGTCATCAGCAACAGAGCATTAATCTGCATTCAGCCCAGCCATCAGCAACAGAGCATTACTCTGCATTCATCCCAGTCATCAGCAACAGAGCATTAATCTGCATTCATCCCAGGCATCAGCAACAGAGCATTAATCTGCATTCATCCCAGGCATCAGCAACAGAGCATTAATCTGCATTCATCCCAGGCATCAGCAACAGAGCATTACTCTGCATTCATCCCAGTCATCAGCAACAGAGCATTAACCTGCATTCATCCCAGTCATCAGCAACAGAGCATTACTCTGCATTCATCCCAGTCATCAGCAACAGAGCATTAATCTGCATTCATCCCAGGCATCATTAACAGTTACGGAAGCATACTGTTTTTGCAGATAATGCTGTAGTATTTACTATAGTATTCTACAGTAAGACATACACACAATCGAGGGATGCTACAGTGTGTAGTATACTATACTACAAACTCTATAGTAAGTACTGTAGTATTCTATTGTAAGTACTATAGTATTCTATTGTAAACTGTAGTATTTTTTCATGTGGGTACTCACACACACAAACCACATATCCTCAGATCAACTCTCAGGCTTAATGTGGATGAGCTATAGTGGTGTGTAGTTTACGTGTGTGTGTGTGTGTGTGTGTGTGTGTGCAGTGTGTGTGTGTGTGAGAGAGAGAGAGACTGTATGTGTGTGTGTGTGTGTGTGTGTGTGTGTGTGTGTGTGTGTGTGTGTGTGAGAGAGAGAGAGAGAGAGTGTGTGTGTATGTATTTGTGTAGTGTGTTTTTGTAGTGTGTGTGTGTGTGTTTATAGTTTGTGTGTGTGAGCGAGAGAGTGTGTGTGTATGTGTTTGTGTAGTGTGTGTTTGTAGTGTGTGTGTGTGTTTGTAGTGTGTGTGTGTGTGTGTGTGTGTGTGTGTGTGTGTGTGTGTGTGTGTGTGTGAGAGAGAGTGTGTGTGTATGTATTTGTGTAGTGTGTGTTTAGTGTGTGTGTGTATGTATTTGTGTAGTGTATGTTTGTAGTGTGTGTGTGTGAGAGAGAGTGTGTGTGTATGTATTTGTGTAGTGTGTGTTTGTAGTGTGTGTGTGTGTGTTTATAGTGGGTGTGTGTAAGCGAGAGTGTGTGTGTATGTATTTGTGTAGTGTGTGTTTGTAGTGTGTGTGTGTGTTTGTAGTGTTTGTGTGTGTGTGTGAGAGAGTGTGTGTGTATGTATTTGTGTAGTGTGTGTTTGTAGTGTGTGAGCGAGTGTGTGTGTATGTATTTGTGTAGTGTGTGTGTGTGTGTGTGTGTGTGTGTGTGTGTGTGTGTGTGTGTGTGTGTGTGTGTGTGTGTGTGTGTGTGTGTGTGTGTGTGTGTGAGAGAGAAAGTGTGTGTATGTACTTGTGTGGTGTGTGTTTGTGTATTTCAGTGTGTTGCAGAGAGTAAGTCATCGCTGCTGGACTGAATGAATGGGCAGTGTGGTCAGCAGAAAAGGAAAAACGCTGATTCTGTTGTTTATTTTCTATTTTCTTTGTTTGTAACAGACATGAGTGACAGGAGACCTCAGCAAAGGGCCCTTCGGTCATATCCAGAGACTGGCAAAGAAATAACAACAGAGTGTGTGTGTGTGTGTGCATTACAGACGGACGAACAGACGGACAGACAGACAGACAGACAGTGGCCATTAAAGAATGTCACTTATCATAATGAATCAAACAACTCATTGCTGGTGAAGGTCTGAGGTGCTTTTGCATATTTCAGTTCAGCGATGCTCTTTCTAATTTGGAAAGCTGTAATTGCTCTGGAAGTTAAAATATTCAGCAGATTCAGTTATACCCAGTCTTTTTACTTCAGGGATTCCAGGAGGAATGCTCAAGCTCTCCACTGAATGTCACTTATTTTCCCCAGAATAATTTTACTTTCCCACCAAAGTTAGTGGCTTTTCATGTTAAGAAAAACTGTCACATCATGTTTTTGAACAATCCAAGCAACTAAAATAGCATTAAAAGTAGCAGTGCTAGTCCTACTTTGGCAATTTTAATGGTGGTTACAATAGTTGTCACAGTAGTTTCAGTTAGAAAAACATGATTTAAATATAATGGTACGTTCCCCATACAGAAATTGTGTCCCATCGCTTAAATGCAGTTGACTGTATTCAGCAGGTAGGAGAATCATGCAATATTAATTCAGGTTCAGGGAAAAGTCGTTCAGATGTATACAAAGCACCTAACACGGAAATAAACCAAGTGGTACATGGTGAGGAGGAGCACTAGGGACTATGATGCCAGTGATGATGATGATGATGATGAGACTAATTGTTGTTGCCCTTATATTTCCTGTGACTATAAACATCCAGTGGCAAGTGAGAGGTCTGTGTATATACTGATAACAACAGCCAGGATGGTAGTGCTGATAACAACAGCCAAGATGGTAGTGCTGATAACAACAGCCAAGATGGTTGTGATGATAACAACAGCCAAGATGGTAGTGCTGATAACAACAGCCAAGATGGTAGAGATGATAACAACAGCCAAGATGGTAGTGCTGATAACAACAGCCAAGATGGTAGAGATGATAACAACAGCCAAGATGGTAGTGCTGATAACATCAGCCAAGATGGTAGTGCAGATTACAACAGCCAAGATGGTAGAGATGATAACAACAGCCAAGATGGTAGAGATGATAACCAGTCAGGGATTGCTGGGTCGCTAGCGGGCTCGTCCCGACACTACCAGCGAAAATCTAAAGCGCCAAATTCAAAATCCCAAAATGGAATTATTAAACATCCACCAATATGCAAATGTTCCATACTCATCAAAAGCTATGTTTCTTGGCAATATCACAGCGTTGTCAGATTTCAAAAAGGCTTTACGGCGAAAGCAGCACATTTCATT
This sequence comes from Brachymystax lenok tsinlingensis, assembly GCA_030435695.1. Taxonomy (NCBI): domain Eukaryota; kingdom Metazoa; phylum Chordata; class Actinopteri; order Salmoniformes; family Salmonidae; genus Brachymystax; species Brachymystax lenok. Next base: position 41,089,604 of record CM059816.1, read on the forward strand.
GTTTGAGGCTAGCACCTCACATATTTTTCCAATAGCCATGTATCGATTAGCCATCATGGCACACACATAACACATTTCACAGCGAAAACAAATCAATTACCTGTTGAAGAACTTCTGCTGAGGTCATCCTAAGTGTCCAACGAAGACAATCCATGGTTCTTTTGTTAGAAAAAGTAACGTCTTTTATCCATAAATCCTCCATTTGGTTGCGTTATAATCAGAAACGACAGCCTCCACTAGTCCATGAAACGCCGGGCGCTTGAACTCGCTCAAATTATACCTATAAACTTGTCCAAGAACAATCAAACATAGTTTTAAATGTATCCTTAGGAACACTTTTACGTATATTTACTATTATACATCAGCCGAATATAAACTGATCAATAACTTGAGGCTACAAAAGACACTCCGTGACTTCTCGCGCACGCCACGGAACTTTTCTCAGAACGAGGGTCTTCATTGTTTGCTGTTTTTCTCTGCTCTAAATTCATCCAAAATGGAGGGAAACACCGTCTCGAGGCTGTTGACATCATAAGGAAGCGACGTGTACTGCATTCATATGCCTATATATGGTCATTTTCAATAGGGAGGGGTTCCCAAATGAGCAATGTGTCAAAATCACTTTTCCAGGACAGAGATTCCTCAGGGATTTGCCTGTTATATGCGTTCTGATTCACTCACAGACAAATGGTTAACAGTTTTGGAAAATTCAGAGTGTTTCCTATCCAATGGTACTAAATATATGCATATCCTATTTTCTGGGCCTAAATGGGAGGCATTTTACTTTGGGCACGCCAGGCTCTCCAAAACGGTCACCTCATGCACTGCTCCCAGAGAAGATAACAACAGCCAAGATGGTAGTGCTGATAACAACAGCCAAGATGGTAGTGATGATAACAACAGCCAAGATGGTAGTGCTGATAACAACAGCCAAGATGGTAGTGATGATAACAACAGCCAAGATGGTAGAGATGATAACAACAGCCAAGATGGTTGTGCTGATAACAACAGCCAAGATGGTAGTGATGATAATAAACAGCCAAGATGGTAGTGCTGATAACAACAGCCAAGATGGTAGAGATGATAACAACAGCCAAGATGGTAGTGATGATAACAACAGCCAAGATGGTAGAGATGATAACAACAGCCAAGATGGTAGAGATGATAACAACAACCAAGATGGTAGTGCTGATAACAACAGCCAAGATGGTAGTGCTGATAACAACAGCCAGGATGGTAGTGCTGATAACAACAGCCAAGATGGTAGTGATGATAACAACAGCCAAGATGGTAGAGATGATAACAACAGCCAAGATGGTTGTGCCGATAACAACAGCCAAGATGGTAGTGATGATAACAACAGCCAAGATGGTAGTGCTGATAACAACAGCCAAGATGGTAGTGATGATAACAACAGCCAAGATGGTAGTGATGATAACAACAGCCAAGATGGTAGAGATGATAACAACAGCCAAGATGGTAGAGATGATAACAACAGCCAAGATGGTAGTGCCGATAACAACAGCCAAGATGGTAGTGCTGATAACAACAGCCAAGATGGTAGTGCTGATAACAACAGCCAGGATGGTAGTGCTGATAACAACAGCCAAGATGGTAGTGATGATAACAACAGCCAAGATGGTAGTGCTGATAACAACAGCCAAGATGGTAGTGATGATAACAACAGCCAAGATGGTAGAGATGATAACAACAGCCAAGATGGTTGTGCTGATAACAACAGCCAAGATGGTAGTGATGATAACAACAGCCAAGATGGTAGTGATGATAACAACAGCCAAGATGGTAGTGCTGATAACAACAGCCAAGATGGTAGTGCTGATAACAACAGCCAAGATGGTAGAGATGATAACAACAGCCAAGATGGTAGTGCTGATAACATAAGCCAAGATGGTAGTGCTGATAACAACAGCCAAGATGGTAGAGATGATAACAACAGCCATGATGGCAAAAATAATAACAACCTGGAGATTATGCTGATGATGACAATTATGATGATGTTTCACTGCTGTGAAAAGGACCGCTGGTTAAGACTTAGGTTGCTAAACAGCAGAGCTGCTATACGTGAACACACAAGGCAGTGTGTATGAATGAGTGATGGATGGAAGCATTATTTTTAGTCAGTAACCTTGCCAAGAGGCAAAGTCGACTCCCCACACAGTGTTGGACTAATGATAAGAGAGGGTTTTGGAGGGTAACTGCTTTCATCTGTGGAAAACACGAACACACACATATACACACACTACACACACTCTACACAAGCTCTCTCTCTCTCACACACACACACACACACACACACACACACACACACACACACACACACACACACACACACACACACACACACACACACACACACACACACACACACACTCACACTACACACAGAAACGCACAAAGACACAAACACACACTGCATACACACACACATGCGTGCACACACAGAAACTCACAGACAGACCACAGTATATACACAGTACACAGTATATACACAGACCACTGTATATACACAGACGACAGCGTATACACAGACCACAGCATATACACAGACCACAGCATATACACAGACCACAGCATATACAGTACACAGACCACAATATATACATGGACCACATTATAGACCTGTAGTGCGCTGATTGTATTGTGTTTTTGTATGTGCAGTGTGCGCTACATGTTTGAGCGTTCTTTTGTAGTTTTTGTTGTATTTTGGAAGTTTCACGTGAGATTAAATAATGCGGAACTCCACTCACGCTGGGCCTTGGTCCGTTATTAAAGACGATCATCACATAAGTACTTTACTCCTCTTTACACAAACTACAGCACAGCATATACACAGACCACAGTATATACACAGACCACAGTATATACACAAACCACAGTATATTCACAGACCACAGTATTTACACAGACCATAGTATATACACAGACCACAGCATATACACAGACCACAGCACAGCATATGCACAGACCACAGTATATAAACAGACTATAGTATATACAGACCACAGTACAGCGTATACACAGACCACAGCACAGCATATACACAGACCATAGTATATACACAGACCACAGCACAGTATATACACAGACCACAGCACAGCATATACACAGACCACAGCATGTACATCGACCACAGCATATACACAGACCACAGCATATACACCGACCACAGCATATACACAGACCACAGACCATCAGAACAGAGAGTGAAGGAGTGTCCATGTCTGGGTTTTATTTTGAAAATCTTTTAGCATTTTTATTGCACTTATTTCAATTATTTCATCTCCCCTTGGTTAAGTTTTCTGAATATAGGACTTTGTTCTTTCCAGATATTGAATTAGACAAGAGTTCTTGGCATTTGAAAACAATTATTGGTGCTTGTTTTGTCATTCTGCCCGTTGAAAGGGCAAGGCATATTCCAGTTGCATCACCATCATATATTTAGCTTGTAACTAACAAAACACATACAGAAAAAGGGCCTCCAATCGATCCCTGAACCCTCTCTCCCTGGTGAACATGTATCCAATCATGTCCTTCTCTGAATGGGAGTGGGAGAGCAGATATTGCGTCCAATTGTTATGAAGTGCATGGAAAGCTGGAATTCTACAGGGATTTGGCTCTCGCAGCATGGGAAGAGAAGGAGTAATCCAGATTGCAGTCCGCTCAAAGGATGAGCTGTGTGTGTATGTGTGTTTGTGTGTATGTGTATGTCTGTCTGAGTGTGTTCGTCTTTCTGTCTGTGTTTTTGTGTGTGTGTATCAACACTTCTGCGTGTCTGTGTGTTTGCATAGACGTGTGTTTGTGTGTGTGTGTGTGGAGTTAACCAGAGCGTGATCTATGCCCTCTGTACGGGCAGAGCATTTAAATTCAAAGGCAACACTTCAAACGCTGGACCACTCGGCTTCAGTCATAGGTATAAAGTCTGTGTGTGTGTGTGTGTGTGTGTGTGTGTGTGTTTGCGTTCATCACGTGTACGGGCGTGACGGATATAAAATCATGCCAGGTCTTACACTCTCACGTCAGAAGGAGACGTTCTTCAATGTTTCTCAAATGTCAAATTTTGAAGTAGCTGCAAACGTCAAATTTAAGTTAATGCATTAATTCCACATGTTTAAGGTTAGGCATTAACTCTGAATGGTTAAGGTACGGGTTAAGGTTTGGGATAGACTTCAAACCAAAATCTCAAAAAATAACTTTCTACCGCAGGATTTAAACTTACAACTTTTGGAATCAGAGGCAGATGCTTACACCCATCCACCATCCCCGTCCTCAACACCCTAACAAAACCGAAGCCTGCTTGAAGGTAACAGCGGTCACTGTTGCCCCTAGTGGCCGGTTTCCACGTCATCTCCCAACGTCCTCTGGCATGGATGAACGTCGAAATACTGACTTGTATCACGGGTTGACTTGACTGAGAAAATCACCTAAATACTGACAAAAAATGTAATGCCAGTAGGCTGTTTCTGGTCCTTGTTACACATGTTTTGTCCCTTTCCGACCAATATTACATTTTCTCTTCCCATTCAACAATGACAAGAGAGATTTTCCAGGGTTGTCATACCGAGGCAGATTCCTGCAGGGCAGAATTCATTTATTTGGAATTATCATGGATATGTTCCAGACTAGTGTTGCTAGGATGGAACTCTTCTGTAAGGGAAAGGTTGTGATGGTGAACATGTAGAACCCTGTTCCCTCTCATCTCGTGTGTGTATGTGTGTGTGTGTGTGTGTGTGTGTGTGTGTGTGTGTGTGTGTGTGTGTGTGTGTGTGTGTGTGTGTGTGTGTGTGTGTGTGTGTGTGTGTGTGTGTGTGTGTGTGTGTGTGATCACAGCTATAAATAGTCGAGTGTAAGTCAGGCAGGATGGTATGGGAAGGAGAGGGAACATTCACACATGAACGATGTACTACAGAGAGCTGTGACACCATTTAAAACACTGACATTCAACTCAACATTTTATCTAACAAGAAAGTCTACAAATACTTGTGTGTGTGTGTCTTCCCCGTGTGTTTGTGTGTGTGTGTCTTACTATGTGTGTGCCACGCCATTTGTCTATATGTGTTTGTGCGTGTGTGTGTGTGTGTGTGTGTGTGCATGCGAGTTTGTTTGTGAGTGGCCTCCACAGGTTCTCTCTGAGTCTCTTTTCACTTCGGGGCAGCAATAGAGACTAATACACCACCTCTAACTTTCACAAGCTGCCCAGAAAGATGAATTTACAACAACTTCCTCTCTGCCACCACCGGTTTAACTGTCACCCTCCCTGTTTCTGAGCAAGAGCTATACATCACTCTTCCTTCCTCTCTCCCCCTTTTTCCCTCTTTCATCATCCATCCATTATTTTTGTTTGGCAAAGCTGAACCCTAATTTCACAGCTCAGGGAGTGGAGAGCTCAGCTTCTTTGTGGTTACTTAATATTTGAAGGTGAAGCTAGAATGTCTCTTCTCTTTGTTCTATGAGTTGATGAACACACGGCTGCTTTGAAAGACTCGTAACGGCCGCTGCAAACACAAGAGAACATCTGGTTGGTTTCATTTTGAATGACGCTAAGATCAATTGGCTTATAACTGTCAGTTAAGCATTAAGAGAAGCACTGAAATGCCTACGTAGGCTTACTGTTCACGTGTTTCTATCACCACTCAGAAGAAGCAGAAGCACAGAGCTCTGCCTGGATAGTGGATCTGGTGTATAATTAAGCAATAAGGCCCTAGGGGGTATACGGTCAACATACCATGGCTAAGGGCTGTTCTTAGGAACCACACCACGGTGGTGTGTGTATGTTAGGAGTACTGGGTCTGAATTGTAATCCCACTCATGTCAGAGGATCTCTGTCATTGTCATTCTGTGGCGTACATATTTCTCCTCCTTCTGCTATTGGGACATTTTATTTTAGTTTGCTGCCATGGCCCAAGGTCTCTGTGATTGATAGCACCGTGCCAGCCTCTTGTTGCTGTTTATCAAACATCCACCACTCAGACAGGTATCACACACACACACACACACGTATCTGTCTCCTGATTGGTGCCTCCTGATTGGTGTCTCGTGGTAGGTGTCTCCTGGTAGGTGTCTTCTGGTAGGTGTCTTCTGATAGGGTTCTCCTGATTGCTGTCTCCGGATTGGTGTCTCCTGATAGGTATAGGTGTCTCCTGATTGGTGTCTCCTCTTTAATCAAATCAAATCAAATAAACTCAAATGTTATTAGTCACATGCTCCGAATTCAACAGGAGTAGACCGAACAGTGAAATGCTTACTTATGAGCCCCTAACCAACAATGTAGTTTTAAGATTTTTTTAAAAAGTAAGATATAAGAATAACAAATATTTAAAGAGCAGCAGTAAATAACAATAGCTGGGCTATATACAGAGGGTACAGGGGATACCGGTACTGAGTCAATGTGCGGGGGCACCGGTGTCAAGGTAACTGAGGTAATATGTACATGCAGCTAGAGTTATTAAAGTGACAATGCATAGATACTAACAGAGAGTAGCAGCAGCGTAGAAGAGGGGGTCAAAGCAAATTGTCTGGGTAGCAATTTAATCAGCCGTTCAGGTGTCTTATGGCTTGGGGGTAGAAGATGTTTAGAAGCCTCTTGGACCTAGACTTGGCGCTCCGGTACTGCTTGCCTGGCGGTAGCAGAGAGAACAGTCTATGACTAGGGTGGCTGGAGTCTTTGACCATTTTTAGGGCCTTCCTCTGACACTGCCTGGTATTGAGGTCCTGGATGGCAGGAAGCTTGGCCCTGTGCCCTCTTCATGACTGTGTTGGTGTGCTTGTACCATGTTAGTTTGTTGGTGATGTGGACGCCAAGGAACTTGAAGCTCTCAACCTACTCCACAACAGCCCCGTCGATGAGAACGGTCCTCCTTTTCCTGTAGTCCACAATCATCTCCTTTGTCTTGATCACGTTGAGGGAGAGGTTGTTGTCCTGGCACCACACTGTTAGGTCTCTGACCTCCTCCCTTTAGGCTGTTTCATCGTTGTTGGTGATCAGGCCTACCACTGTTGTGTCATCAGAAAACTTAAAGATGGTGTTGGAGTCATGCCTGGCCGTGCAGTCATGAGTGAAAAGGGAGTACAGGAGGGGACTGAGCATGCACCCCTGAGGTGCCCCCGTGTTGAGGATCTGCGTGGCGGATGTGTTGTTACCTACCTTACCACCTGGGGGCAGCCTGTCTTGAAGTCCAGGATCCAGTTGCAGAGTGAGGTGCCTATTCAATATTTCAGTTGATAAAATTACTTTGTTTTCATTTGAAAATAAACAATCATTTATCATTCCTTAGTCACAGCTGCTCAGACATAGCAGCCAGCCAGGCAACAATATAGAATTTGAATTTATTTTTTATTTATCTTTTATTTCTATTTGGGGCGGCAGGTAGCCTGGTGGTTAGAGCGTTGAACAAGTAACTGAAAGGTTGCAAGATTGAATCCCCGAGCTGACAAGGTAAAAACCTGTCATTCTGACCCCTGAACAGTTAAGGCAGTTAACCCACTGTTCCTAGGCCGCCATTGAGAATAACAATTAGTTCTTAAGGGAGGACCGGAGGGTATTCCAAGAGCTAGGGGCATGAACACTAAAAGTAGTCCTCTCTAGCTCGGTGGAGACCCGCCCGAACTCTAGGGCCAACCAGTCCAGAGATCGAGTCTGGTAATTACTGATTTTCCAGTTCAGTATTGAAGTAATATAAAAGTTTTTGCAGAATTGCCTTGTAAATAAATGAAAGAGAAAGCCGCTCTCTTATTTTGACAGCATGTAGGTCTGTCGGTGTTAAGATGCACTATATGGACAAACGTATGTGGACACCTGCTTGTTGAACATCTCGTTCCAAAATCATGGATATGAATATGGACCGGGTCCCCCTTTGCTGCTTTAACAGCCTCAATTCTTCTGAGAAGTTTTTCCACTAGCTGGAACAGTGCTGCAGGGATTTGCATCTATTCAGCCACGAGAGCATTAGTGAGGTGGGGAACTGATGTTGGGTGATTAGGCATGGCTTGCATTCGGCGTTCCAATTCATCCCAAAGGTGTTCGATGGTGTTGAGGTCAGGGCTCTGTGCAGGCCAGTCAAGATCTTTCACACCAATCTCGACAAAACATTTCTGTATGGACCTCGCTTTGCGCATGGGTGCATTGTCAGGCTAAAACAGGAAAGAGCATTCCCCAAACTGTTGCCACAAAGTTGGAAGCACAGAATCGTCTAGAATGTCATTGTATGCTGTAGCGTTAAGAATCCCCTTCACTGGAACTGAGGGGATTAGCCAACCACTAATTAGAAGGGGTGTACAGAACACATACTTTTGGCTATATAATATATAACAGGCAAATCTATGAGCCTGTTATTGCTGAAGTAGTTTATTTTGCATTGAACAAGCGTGCATAGCTCCTCCAGTAGGCTAGAAAATGAGTTGAAATACAAGCTTTTGTAGTCAGCTTTGCTGGTACTCCAAAAGATTGCAGAGGCAGGTGTGTAATTGTGCTACACATGAAGACAACAGGCTCGAGATGTATCCCATAGTATTAAGTTTGAATTGTAAGCTATGTGTAGCCTATTACTCATTCACAATTCTTTATTGAGAGGTGTAAAGAAGATGGCTACTGAAATACAATTCAATGAAGTAAGTAATCCAGTGATAGTCATGAATTTTTGGCCCCGTGTTTGTCTCTGTCTTTTATGATGCCACTGTGATCCTTTCAGATGGCTGCCACTAGTGTGGATATTCTAGCTAATACACTGAAACGATTGGTCTTGCCACTCTCCACAGCAGAAGTTCAGAAGTACACCCCAACAATTTGATTCTTAGCTTATATTCAGGTGTCAATGTTTTTGTCATACTGTAGGCTTATTTGTTAGACAATTTGCAAAAATAGTCAGGTTTTGGTGGTAGCCTAGGCCTACGGTTTGGAGTGTGCGATTGGTTGGAGAAAAGGCAGCAAGCCCTTGACAGTATGAGGGGCATATATGTTTATTGGCTGCAGCCTCCAAATCAATTTACTTACTATTTGATGTTTATTGTTGTTGCTGTAGTTTAGTGTTTCTCTAACACGACATACAAAAGGTGTTGTTTTTTCTGTAGACCTTTGCACAGATCTAGGATCAGTTGACCTCCACAGATTGTTAACATTAGCCACAAATATCTGACTTCAGTATAGTTTATAAAAGTGTATATGTCTGTCTGTGTCTGTTTGTCAGTTTCTGCTTAGACTGACATCAAAGATAATAGAAAAGCTGAGCAGCTACACCATGTTCCATCATGCTACCTAATTAGCTACTGTAGCTAGCTAGCTGACAGTCTGGTTTACCTAATTAGCTAATGTAGCTAGCTATCTTACAATCTGGTTTACCTAATTAGCTACTGTAACTAGCTAGCTGACAATCATGTTACCTAATTAGCTACTGTAGCTAGCTAGCTGATATTCTGGTTTACCTAATTAGCTACTGTAGCTAGCTAGCTGATATTCTGGTTTACCTAATTAGCTACTGTAGCTAGCTAGCTGACTGGTTTACCAATGGCATGAACATTTGTTGGCACAGAAAGAAAGGGGATATCAAAAATGATTGATCAAATTCCTCCTACCACTATCTGACTTGGTTAATAACTTAATTTTAAGTTAAAGTGGACTTATTGTCTTAGACTTGAACTCTTTGACTGGGATTCAAGCACTGGGACTCTGATTTCAGCCATAGGGAGTTGTGACTCAACCCGTGACTCAAACATTGGTGAATTTGACTCAACTCAGAGTTAGCCGTATTGACTTGTGAATTGACTCGGACATATGCTTTAGTGACTCGACTACAACACTGCTGCCATTACATGGCTACTACTATTGCTACAACTACCATTTCTAGCAAGGGGGCCCAGCTTGGATACATTTTCTGCTGCTCCCTCAAAAGCATTAAGCAGACAATTTTTACATTGTGATTGTACCTCCCTCCCCATAACTCCCTGTTGGGGTGAGTCTATTTTTACATTTTGATTATACATCCCTCCCCATAACTCCCTGTTGGGGTGAGTCTATCGACAAATAAGCGCAGCAAGAGCAAGAGGATTACAATACAAACACAGGAAGCTAAAATCCTGGGGTCCGCCTTATGTGCCCTCAGTTCTACCCCATTTTGAAAAGGTGCTTTTCATCCATGAGCAGGCCATGTTTTGGCCATTTTTCTACACTAGGCAAGACAATTGCAGACCTTCTCCCAACCTGCAAGGAAATGAGCCTATAGTGTACAGTATCGGCCTATAATGTCATTTTATAACTAGGCCTACCATTTGTAAAACATGCAGTTGCGTTTCCTTTATTAACCTAGTCCTGATTCCTGACAAAGGGCTTATAGGGACTTGTCCTTTAGACTATTTAAGACATGAAAATCAGCGACCCATCAGCTACCCAAGTTTATTATGAGTTATCTTGAGGCTTTTTGCAAAGGGAAACATGTCGATGTAAAGGCCTACGTCTTCACAGCAGTACAAACCTGAAATCACTTATTATCATGCCATTTTATTCCACCTAGTGAAACCAGGAGTCTAGTGGAGGGTAAATGCAAATAGGACTTAAAAAAAAAAGTCTGTTATGAGTGAGAAAGAGAGAGTATGAGAGTACTTGAGTGCCTATAGTGAGAGATGGCTGTTAATATCAGTAGGCTATTTGAGTGGTCTGTGGGCAGGAAGTAAACCTGATTGCTGAGGGGTTAGGTTGCTAGTTCAAATTATAACCTGCATGAGCTACTTTTGTGACAGCAAGTCTCCCCGGTGAAAAATGTCCATATCCACCTGATGGAATCATTGTTAGCGTGCTAGCAAAAGTTGCTGAATCGAATCCTCGAGCTGACAAGGTAAAAATATGTCGTTCTGCCCCTGAACAAGGCAGTTAACCCACTGTTCCCCGGTAGGCCATCATTTTAAATAAGAATTTGTTCTTAACTTACTTGCCTGGTAAAAGTTTAGACACACCGACTCATTCCAGGGTTTTTATTTATTTGTACCCTTTTCTACAACAATAGTGAAGACATCAAAAGTATGAAATAACACACATGGAATAATGTAGTAACCAAAAAAGTGTTCACAAATCAAAATATATTTATATTTGAGATTCTTCAAAGTACCATGTCATAATATGGACTTGGTCTTTTACCATATAGGGCAATCTTTTGAATACCACCCTTACCTTGTCACAACACAACTGATTGTCTCAAACACATTAAGAAGGAAAGACATTCCACAAATTAACTTTTAACAAGGCACCTGTTAAATGAAATCCATTCCAGGTGACTACCTAATTTTACTTATTTATTTTAACCTTACTTTAACTTATGAAGCTGGTTGATGGAATGCCAAGAGTGTGCAAAGCTGTCATCAAGGAAAAGGGTGGCTACTTTGAAGAATTTAAAATATAAAATATATTTTGATTTGTTTAACACTTTTTGGGTTACTACATGATTCCATATGTGTTATTTCATAGTTTTAATGTCTTCACTATTATTCTACAATGTAGAAAATAGTAAAAATAAAGAAAAACCCTTGAATGAGTGGGTGTGTCCAAATGTTTGACTGCTACTGTAGATATACAGATATTGCCAGTTTCTTTCACACATTTTTCAGATCGAATGCAGTATGTTCCAAGGCTTTACCTAGAATTTAGAGTACGCTTGCCTTGCTTAAGTCAAACTACTAATACCGATTCTCTTTCAGTCCATCCATAAAAGCAGATTCAGCTTTTAGTTGCATCCAGGAACTTGAATAATGTGCTTATGTTATGCTTATACTTGCTTTTTTACCTTGAAAGTCGTCTTAAAAAAGGAAACTGTAATAGAGGTTAGTTTATAGAGAATGATAACAGTCATCGGTGTCCACCAGCCCCGACCCTATGTTGTGTGCCGAGCAATCTTGTCATTCTATTAAGTCTTAACTATTATTTTTGTAACTTGTCTTCCTTTACAAAGGCACTGCAGAGGCTAAGAAGACACATGGAAATGCTAAAGGCACTGCAGAGGCTAAGAAGACACATGTAAATGCTAAATGCACTGCAGAGGCTAAGAAGACACATGGAAATGCTAAAGAAACATTGTTCAACTTGTGAGGTCAGATTTGAAAAGGAAATGAGAAATCCTGAAGTTCAGGTTTGTCAGTTGTTTTGAATGCGGATACTGGGAATGGTTGAATTGTTATCATATCCTCAAAAAAGAAAGAAGGACCAAGGCACTCTTCATATAATTAATTAAAATGCCTTTATTATTATGGCATGTTCAATAGAAACAAAGTTTTTTGAAAACCGACACGTTTCGGCTGCATCGTTGTTTCTATTGAACATGCCATAATAATAAAGCCACTTTAATTAACTCTTGGTCATTCGTTATTTTTTGATGACCAATTCACCCAGTTTACCAAAGAACACATTCTGTCTACCAACATTTACTACTGGATACCTCAGTAGCGCTTCCTTTCCTCCTCTTTCTACTGTTATCATATCCTATTGCCTAATTTGCACATGACTAATATAATTTTACTGTTTCCTTACATGTCAGACACCGAGGCTGCCAGTACTTTTGAGGCTGCCAGTACCTCTGGGTCGATAGGCCATGTGTTGGACGATACACCGCCGTTGATCAGAACAGACAGCATATACGTAAGTTAAAGTGTCATTCAACACCAACAAATACTGTAAGTTCTTGTGTATCAGCTTTGTAAATCAAAGATTGGCAAGTCTGCACTTTCATTCCATATTCATTGTATTATATCAAAATGTAAAGTAGAGGAGCACAGAGCCATAAGAAAAATACTGATGGCGTGTGAACAGGGAAGATTGGCAGAGTTCAAGGGGAAAACTCTGCATAAAAATAACCATCAGCCCCAGTGGTAAGTTTACCCCCAGTGTTTAGTTTAATGGCAAGATGTTTACACTTTGATTTGATTTGCGCAGATTTAGCTTGCCTCAATTTCCATTCTTCTTTTGGCTGTATTTTAGAAATGAGCATGGCTGAAAATAATGAGGCTGCAGTCTCTATCAGAGAGTGACTCTGAGAGAGAGGAGTCGTCTGAAGAGTCCTATGAAGATGATCTGACAGATATGTCTATACCTTACATACACATGGACCTATTCTAAATTACAATATCCTGACATGTTTTCCGCTGTTGTTTTCCAGGAGAGTTGTCAGCGATTCGGGCCAAACAGCCAATGGGGAAAGTTGGGACAAACGAGAGGCTCACATGTTATGCATGTTTCCTGCTGCCTTCAGTCAGTGCATTTTCACTCTGTAGTGTCAACCTATGGCCCTACTGTGCTGGTCCAGATCAATTCTGTGTTCATTAGTTAGTGTATTGCCAACCATTCCAGCACAGAATGGTTCAGTTTGGATTGTATACAAGTCAAGATGTTAGATCTGGAATTTGGAAGGTTTACATTGTTGGCCTTAGATTCCATACAGATTGAGTCTTTGCACATTCTTCCCTCACACCCTTATCTTTGTAGTTAGTTGGGATTGTTAGCTTAACCTCAACACAGTCTCTGCATACTGTATATAGCTGCAACCTTGTAGACTTAATAGAAAGAAAGGTTAAACTACAGTTTTGAAGTCAAACTTTTTATATATTTTTTGTGGCATAATGTAGTCTGGTATAATGTAATCTCTTTCCAAAGTTGCCAATGGAACAAAATGGTTGACAATAGAGGTGGATGTATTTGAAGATTCTTTGACGAACTTTATCTGAATTGGAAAAACGCCTGGAAAACAAGAATGTGAGAATTGCTGCTTCTCCCCAAGCGCTAGTAAACAGGGACTGGAGAGCGGTAAAGTTCTATGTACACGACAGAATAATTGCAGATCAGAGAAAATAAGTGTCGACTAGGGTTGTGCGCTATTCAGATGTTCATATCTTATATATTAGCTAGCAACTGAATGTCATTATTATTTTCTTTGTGCTCTTGGGTTTCTTAGCCTGTATTATATTGGAGATTTTTTTTCTTCTTAAATGGTTATTCCTTAGTTGTTAAGGTTCCTGAGAGAGCTCGTTTCTGCTTTATTTGAAGCTCTGATGAATGTTTCATAGAAAATTCATGTAGGCTTTGTAAGCAATATATAAATGGGTCACAAATCATCTAAGTGGGTTTAACTCTCTATAAAAGATTGATAAATGGGGGAACAATAAATTGGTTACGTAACAGTTACAGTGGGGCAAAAAAGTATTTAGTCAGCCACCAATTGTGCAAGTTCTCCAACTTAAAAAGATGAGAGAGGCCTGTAATTTTCATCATAGGTACACTTCAACTATGACAGACGAAATGAGAAAAAGAAATCCAGAAAATCACATTGTAGGATTTTTTATTTATTTATTTGCAAATTATGGTGGAAAATAAGTATTTGGTCAATAACAAAAGTTTATCTCAATACTTTGTTATATACCCTTTGTTGGCAATGACAGAGGTCAAACGTTTTCTGTAAGTCTTCAAAAGGTTTTCACACACTGTTGCTGGTATTTTGGCCCATTCCTCCATGCAGATCTCCTCTAGAGCAGTGATGTTTTGGGGCTGTCGCTGGGCAACACGGACTTTCAACTCCCTCCAAAGATTTTCTATGGGGTTGAGATCTGGAGACTGGCTAGGCCACTCCAGGACCTTGAAATGCTTCTTCTGAAGCCACTCCTTCGTTGCCCGGGCGGTGTGTTTGGGATCATTGTCATGCTGAAAGACCCAGCCACGTTTCATCTTCAATGCCCTTGCTGATGGAAGGAGGTTTTCACTCAAAATCTCACGATACATGGCCCCATTCATTCTTTCCTTTACACGGATCAGTCGTCCTGGTCCCTTTGCAGAAAAACAGCCCCAAAGCATGATGTTTCCACCCCCATGCTTCACAGTAGGTATGGTGTTCTTTGGATGCAACTCAGCATTCTTTGTCCTCCAAACACGACGAGTTGAGTTTTTACCAAAAAGTTCTATTTTGGTTTCATCTGACCATATGACATTCTCCCAATCCTCATCTGGATTATCCAAATGCTCTCTAGCAAACTTCAGACGGGCCTGAACATGTACTGGCTTAAGCAGGGGGACACGTCTGGCACTGCAGGATTTGAGTCCCTGGCGGCGTAGTGTGTTACTGATGGTAGGCTTTGTTACTTTGGTCCCAGCTCTCTGCAGGTCATTCACTAGGTCCCCCGTGTGGTTCTGGGATTTTTGCTCACCGTTCTTGTGATCATTTTGACCCCACGGGTGAGATCTTGCGTGGAGCCCCAGATCGAGGAAGATTATCAGTGGTCTTGTATGTCTTCCATTTCCTAATAATTGCTCCCACAGTTGATTTCTTCAAACCAAGCTGCTTACCTATTGCAGATTCAGTCTTCCCAACCTGGTGCAGGTCTACAATTTTATTTCTGGTGTCCTTTGACAGCTCTTTGGTCTTGGTCATAGTGGAGTTTGGAGTGTGACTGTTTGAGGTTGTGGACAGGTGTCTTTTATACTGATAACAAGTTCAAACAGGTGCCATTAATACAGGTAACGAGGGGAGGACAGAGGAGCCTCTTAAAGAAGAAGTTACAGGTGAGAGCCAGAAATCTTGCTTGTTTGTATGTGACCAAATACTTATTTTCCACCATAATTTGCAAATAAATTCATAAAAAATCCTACAATGTGATTTTCTGGATTTTTCTTCCTCATTTTGTCTGTCATAGTTGAAGTGTACCTATGATGAAAATTACAGGCCTCTCTCATCTTTTTAAGTGAGAGAACTTGCACAATCGGTGGCTGACTAAATACTTTTTTGCCCCACTGTATACCACATTCTGATTATTTATAGAACATGATATACGGTTATATTTGTGAAGCATCTATGTAGTGCAAAAATCTATATGCAATGGACCGAGAACTCTTCTGACTGGTAGAAGGAGACAGAAAGAAATGCAGAAGGAGACAGACTTTGCCATTGGGCCGTTTGTGAAGAAACAGAGAGCGTTATTGGCTGTTGTTGTGGTAGACACCAGTATGTGTTACCTGGTTGGTTGGCTGTGCAGGTGTGGGTGGGGCTCCTGCGAAGGTAAGTTGACGTGGCAAATCCCATGTCGCGGCTAGGTGAGGGACAGATGTGGAGAGGGTGGTGGGAGCTGGTGGTGAGGGTACGAGAGGGAGGGACGCGACCGCTGGGTTCATTTGACGGTGGGTGGTTCACTTTTGGAGTGACTAAGGTTCTTCAGAATACTTAAATGTTTTTTCAATGTTGAAAGCCTGCTGATGACTTTGAATGGGACACAAAAATATATATTTTTAATGTAAACTATTCATCTGTTACTATATATTGAATACATGTCACGACTTCAGCCGAAGTTGGTCCCTCTCCTTGCTCGGGTGACTTTCAGCGGTCGAAGTCACCGGTCTTCTAGCTACCGCCGATCTACTTTTCATTTTCTCTGTTTTTTTGTCTTCATTATACACACCTGGTTTCTATTCCATAATTACCTGTTCCTTATTTAACCCTCTGTTACCCTCGTGTTTTTGTGCGTGATTGTTTGTGTTTCTTTGTTTCTGTGTTTTCGAGTGGTTGGTTTTTTCCCCACTCATGTATTTTTTGAAATATTGAGTAAAGCATTTGAAAACTCATATTCGTTGTCCTGCGCCTGACTCTGCCTTACCGGCATCACGGAGAACTCTGAAAATACAGTACTGAAATGTTTTTTCCAGTTTAAATACTTTACAGAAGAACTACATTACAGCCTGTTGCGTTGCCATCCGTGTCGCATCATTTTGGCATTCTACCTGCTACACTAGAAACAAACCAAAATCTACTTTTTTTCATCAATATTTTAGGTCATAAAATAGAATGAATGCATGCATCAAATATCGAGAATTTAAAACTTGTTTATTCTTGTACGCGGGCCATTGGATAGCTTTCATGGATTTCCTAGGAGGCATTCCTTCGTTGGCTGATGGCAATGCATTGCAATGCAATATACGGTCTCAGGTAGTTGGTCAAATTTCAAGAGTACTTTTTTCACAGAGTAAGACACTTAAGTGATTATCCTCATTATAGATTTTTTTTCAAACAGACACACAGACAAAGAGAAAGACTGACAGACAGAGGCACAGAAAACAAAAACTTGTATTTTTATTTCCAAAGCAAATCTCTTTATTCTCCAGCCAAGTATAGTTTCTGCAGAGAGCATATTTGTATTCAGCATATTCTGAAATGTTGGCTTTTCATAAATATTGAATGTGTTCATTTGGACTGAGTAGTGATAGAGCCTCATTCTTTTTCCATTACCTGCACTGTAGAAACCTCATTTAAACTAAACTATTGGACTTCTAAATGTGATGAGTCTCTGTGGCTCTAGGAGCCAGACTGAGCTCTCAGTGTTGGTTCCAGGAATACAGGAATACATTACTGATCGTTGTTCAAAGCCGCTCCCACCAACAACAGGAACTTCTAATTCACCCTCCAACTTAGAGAGGCTGAGGGGTGTCATGAGTTGAAGGTGCTCATGTCTTATATACCAGGAAATATGCAAATAGTTGTTGTAATAATGTGTACAGTGGCAAGAAAATGTATGTGAACCCTTTGGAATTACCTGGATTTCTGCATAAATTTTACTTGTGTGCTTAAACTAATAATACAGAAATTATTCTATTTTTCTATATTGAGTACATAATTTAAACATTCACAATGTAGGTTGGAAAAAGTATGTGAACCCCTAGGCTAATGACTTCTCCAAAAGCTAATTGGAGTCAGGAGTCAACTAACCTAGAGTTGAATCAATGAGGCGAGATTGGGGATTTTGGATTGAGCTGCCCTGCCCCATAAAAAAGTTTGCTATTCACAAGAAGCATTACCTGATGTGAACCATGCCTCAAACAAAAGAGATCTCAGAAGACCTAAGATTAAGAATTGTTGCCTTGCATAAAGATGGAAATGGTTACAAAAGTATCTCTAAAAGTCATTCCACGGTAAGACAAATTGTCTATAAAATGGAGAAATTTCAGCACTGTTGCTACTCTCCCTAGGAGTGGCCATCCTGCAAAGATGACTGCAAGAGCACAGCGCAAAATTGTCACGGATCCCTCCGGAACTGTGTCATTACGCACACCTGGTCCCCATTTTCCTGATTGTAATTATATAAATGTGCCCTTTGGTTACCATTGGGCTGTCGATAATTGTTCCTATGTCCGTTGTGCCTGTGACTACCTGTGGCTTGTTGTTTTGGCTTTCGTGCTGCTTGTATTGCGCAGATGATTACGGGTCTCATCCCGTGTGGTATTATTGCGCGCTTGTGTATTTTTTCCGAGGTACTCCTCGCTCTTTTGTTTGGGTCTCAACCCTGTGTTTTGTATAAATGTTTGTTTGGTATTCGTCCCCGTACCTTTACATGTTACGCTGTAATTTGGGTGAAATAAAAAAAAAAAATTACGCATTCCTGCGCCTGTCTCCCGATCCTTCACACAACGTGACAAGAACTCTCAGTGAGGTGAAGAGGAATCCTAGAGCGTCAGCTAAAGACTTACAGAAATCTCTGGAAGATGCTTACATCGCTGTTGACGAGTCATCAATACGTAAAACACTAAACAAGAATGGTGTATATGGGAGGATGGAAAAAGCCACTGCTGTCCAAAAAAACAAACATTGCTGCACGTCTGAAGTTCGCAAAAGTGCACTTGGATGTTACTGGCAAAATATTCTATGAAACTTAAGTTGTGCTGTTTGGAAGGAACACACAACACTATGTATGGAGAAAAAAAGGCACAGCACACCAACATCAAAACCTCATCCCAACTCTAAACAATGGTGGAGGGAGCATCATGGTTTGGGTCTGCTTTGCTGCCTCCGGGCCTGGACAGCTTGCTATCATTGACGGAAAAATTTGTTCTGAGACACATTAACAAGCGTTAATGTGTCTCTGCTCCTGCTTTTCCCAGTCTCTCTTTATCTCGCCCCCTCCTGATTTTGACCCTTGCCTGTCCTGACTCTGAGCCCGCCTGCCTGACCACTCTGCCTGCCCCTGAGCCTGCCTGCCTGACAACTCTGCCTGCCCCTGAGCCTGCCTGCCGACCTGTACTTTTGCCCCACCTCTGGATTATTGACCTCTGCCTACCCTGACCCTGAGCCTGCCTGCTGTCCGGTAATGTTGCCCCACCTCTGGTTTACTGACCCCTGCCTGCATTGACCTGTCTATTGCCTGCCCCTTTGTGGATTATTATTAAACCATTGTTAATTCGACGTTTTCTGTATCTGGGTCTTACCTTCACACCTGATAGCATGGCTAGTTGTAGAAGATTTTCCAGAAAGTTGGAGTTACATATTCATACTCTATACTAAAAAGGCACGAAGGATGGAGGAAAGAGAGATTCATGGTGGTAGAAGGAGGAAAAGAGAGGTGGAAGGGCAGAAGTTGCAGATATAAACTCAGCAAAAAAAAAGAAACGTCCTCTCACTGTCAACTGCATTTATTTTCAGCAAACTTAACATGTGTAAATACGTGTATGAACATGACAAGATTCAACAACTGAGACATAAATTGAACAAAGGGGGGGCGTCAAAATAAAATGTAACAGTCAGTATCTGGTATGGCGACCAGCTGCATTAAGTACTGCAGTGCATCTCCTCCTCATTGACTGCACCAGATTTGCCAGTTCATTCTGTGAGATGTTACCCCACTCTTCCACCAAGGCACCTGCATGTTCCCGGACATTTCTGGGGGGAATGGCCCTAGCCCTCACCCTCCGATCCAACAGGTCCCAGATGTGCTCAATGGGATTGAGATCCGGGCTCTTCGCTGGCAATGGCAGAACAGTGACATTCCTGTCTTGCAGGAAATCACGCACAGAACGAGCAGTATGGCTGATGGCATTGTCATGCTGGAGGGTCATGTCAGGATGAGCCTGCAGGAAGGGTACCACATGAGGGAGGATGATGTCTTCCCTGTGACGCACGGTGTTGAGATTGCCTGCAATGACAACAAGCTCATTCCGATGATACTGTGACACACCGCCCCAGACCATGACGGACCCTCCACCTCCAAATCAATCCCGCTTCAGAGTACAGGCCTTGGTGTAACGCTCATTCCTTCAACGATAAACGTGAATTGGACCATCACTCCTGGTGAGACAAAACCGCAACTCGTCAGTGAAGAGCACTTTTTGCCATTCTTGTCTGGTCCAGCGACAGTTGGTTTGTGCCCGTAGACGGTGATGTCTGGTGAGGACCTGCTTTACAACAGGCCTCCAGGCCCTCAGTCGAGCCTCTCTCAGCCTATTGCGGACAGTCTGAGCACTGATGGAGGGATTGTGCATTCCTGGTGTAACTCAGGCAGTTGTTGTTGCCTGTCTTGCAGGTGTGATGTTCGGATGTACAGATCCTGTGCAGGTGTTGTTACACGTGGTCTGCCACTGCGGGGACGATCAGCTGTCCGTCCTGTCTCCCTGTAGCGCTGTCTTAGGCATCTCACGGTATGAACATTGCAATTTATTGCCCTGGCCACATCTGCAGTCCTCATGCCTCCTTATTGCATGCCTAAGGCACGTTCACACAGATGAGCAGGGACCCTGGGCATCTTTCTTTTGGTGTTTTATCATAACTGTGACCTTAATTGCCTACCATCTGTAAGCTGTTAGTGTCTTAACTTCTTAAAAACCTGTTTGGGCTAGGTGTCACTTCTGGTGAAACTGGAGGGCGCGCAATTCAAATAAATAATCATAAGAATTATGGATATTTAACATTTAGGTACATACAAGAGTCTTATATCAGTTGAAAGCTTAAATTATTGTTAATCTAACTGCACTGTCCGATTTACAAAAGCCATTACAGCGAAAGCCTAACATGCGATTGTTTGGGAACGGCGCCCCACATCAAAATATTTTTCCAACAGCACAGGTTTAATAAATTCACAAATAGCGATTAAATATTCACTTACTTTTTGAAAATCTTCGTCTGATTTGTCATCCAAAGGGTCCCAGCTATAACATGTAGTGTTGTTTTGTTAGATAAAATCCTTCTTTATATCCCAAAAAGTCAGTTTAGTTGGCGGCATCGATTAGAGTAATCCACTCGTTCAACATGCAGAGAAAGGAATCTGGAAATCTACCGCTAAATTTTGTTTCAACAAGTCAAAATCAGTTTCTATTGACTCCTCAGATACCATAAAATGTTATCAAACTGTAATATTTCTTACAGAAAGAAGTATGTTCAATTGGAAACTGATTTTAGCAGATACGTCTTGTCTTCATGGCATTCGCCAAAACACGAATTTCCAAGACTGTGGCCTTCTACTAAAACTAATATTTCTTATTCATTTTGGAAGTTATAATCCTGAAACCTTGAACATAGACTGCTGAAACCCTTTGGAAGTCATAGGAATTGCATTCTGGGAGCTAGAATACTTTCCATTGTAAGAGCATGGGATCTAAAAATAAAAAGATTTCCGGTTGGTTTTTCTTTGGATTTCCTCGTACCATATCTACTGTGTTATATTCTCCTAAAAAATGTTTTAATTTCTTTCCAATGGTACCAATTACATTCATATCCTGGCTTCAGGGCCGGAGCAACAGGCAGTTTACTTTGGGCACGTCAGTCAGGCAGAAATTGAGAAAAAAGCCTTAAGAAGTTTTAACGACCGTTCCACAGGTGCATGTTCATTAATTGTTTATGGTTCATTGAACAAGCATGGGAAATAGTGTTTTCACCCTTTACAATGAAGACCTGTGAAGTTATTTGGATATTTACGAATTATCTTTGAAAGACAGGGTCCTGAAAAAGGCCTGTTTCTTTTTTTGCTGAGTTTATATGGGGAGTACTGAGGTTATGACTTGTGGGTCTATTAGTACTGGTGTATACATGCCGTGTTAGATTCATGTGTTTTGACAGCTGTGTTGTAAAAATGTTAAAACCAACAAATTAGTGTCAACGGGAGCATTCAGTGTGGGTGAACAACCACTTAATATGGAATAATGGATTCGAATAGACGGCATCTGGCCTTAAGTAGCATCACACAGAATGGTTCACAGGCCAGTCATGCCTTAGGAGACTCAGATCATCTAGAAGGTTTTCAACTTATTCTAATCTCCTAAATGCTAAATCAGGAGTGTCAGACATCCCAGTTGTGGGCCATTTGCTACTCACCATCTGATGAACTGTACCACCGCTTCATCTGATGAACTGTACCACCGCTCCATCTGATGAACCGTACCACCGCTCCATCTGATGAACCGTACCACCGCTCCATCTGATGAACCGTACCACCGCTCCATCTGATGAACCGTACCACCGCTCCATCTGATGAACCGTACCACAGCTCCATCTGATGAACCGTACCACCGCTCCATCTGATGAACCGTACCACCGCTCCATCTGATGAACCGTACCACCGCTCCATCTGATGAACCGTACCACAGCTCCATCTGATGAACCGTACCACCGCTCCATCTGATGAACCGTACCACCGCTTCCATCTGATGAACCGTACCACCGCTCCATCTGATGAACCGTACCACCGCTCCATCTGATGAACCGTACCACAGCTCCATCTGATGAACCGTACCACCGCTCCATCTGATGAACCGTACCACCGCTCCATCTGATGAACCGTACCACCGCTCCATCTGATGAACCGTACCACCGCTCCATCTGATGAACCGTACCACCGCTCCATCTGATGAACCGTACCACAGCTCCATCTGATGAACCGTACCACAGCTCCATCTGATGAACCGTACCACCGCTCCATCTGATGAACCGTACCACCGCTCCATCTGATGAACCGTACCACCGCTCCATCTGATGAACCGTACCACCAACTTGGAGACCAAATAATACAGTTAGAGCTATCCAGGAATTGATTACTATATTGAGAGAATATCTATCCAGGAAATGATTACTACATTGAGAGAATATCTATCCAGGAAATGATCACTATATTGTGAGAATGTGAGTTCAATATGTAAGGCTCTCTTGGTGTGTTTCATGTTCATCGTTCTCTACTCAGCTGTTACGGTAATCAAACAGTATGTTAGAAATACAGCCAGGTAATTATCTGTTTCCATATTCATGTGGTAACACTGTTGTCACCAGTCATCTCTGAGAGTACCATGGCAACTATTCGAAGAAGAGAGAGGGTACGAAACAGCAATCTCCGTCTCCTCTTCGGTGTGTCTGTATGTGCATCAGTGGCGTCAAGTTGTCATCAAGAGTCATGAGAACCAGACTGACCTACACTCTAGACTCTAGAGTAATGAATCCAAGAGAGAGAGAAGGAGAGAGAGAATGAGAGAAAGACATGTACAGAGAGAGAGCTGGGAGAGTATGGACCAGGAATGCTTAAAATGTTAACAGCCCGGGAGTCAAATCACCTCTACCAGACCATTACAGTCTCTCTCTTTTCTCTTTCTCTCCATCTTTCTCTCTTTGATTTTCTCTCTCTCTCCTTCACCCCTCTCCCTCTCACATGTTCTCTCCCTCTCGTGCATTTAGAAGGCAGGGAAGAGCTGGGAGGGTATTTATGGTAAAATTAAATCATTTTAGCGGTAAAGCCACCCACTGCCAGAGTGTCTCAGAGAGCTGTGCCAGGGAGCTAATTCAGTCTTTAAAGCAGTTTGTGTGTGTGTGTTTTTGCGTGTGTTTGTGTTTGTGTGTGTATGTGTGTGTGTGTGTATATTTGCGTGTTTTGTGTGTGGCACAGAACCTCGTAATAATGAAACAGGATTAAGTGCAGGAATTGGCTAAGGATGGCTGAGGTTGAAACTAGAGCTTGTTTATGTGAGCAACATGACTCATTTGAGCGAGAAACTAATTCCCTACGTGCATCTTTGTTTGTTTGTGCTTGTGTGTGTGTGAAATCAAATCAAATCCAATGGTATTTGTTACATGCACTGAATACAACAGGTGAAGACCTTAAAGTGAAATACTTACAAACTCTTTGCCAACTATGCTGAGCCAAATAAGACAAATGTAAAACACATGACAAACCAAAAAAAACACAAGAATGAAGCTATAAACACCTAGAAGAACTACCAAAACCATATCAATATCAGGGATACGTGGTACTTTATCTATTAAGTATATTTGGCAGGGACAATGCACAGCACTGAGAATTGTTTTTGTTGCTCCAGATGTAGCTGATTTGTAGTCCCTAAAACATCTAGATATAGGTGAACCTCTAGACATGGAAACATTACATGCAAAACAGAAAAATATCAACACATCAAAGAGACAACAGGACATACAGACATCAGGACAGAGAGACATCAGGAGACATCAGGACAGAGATAAACCAGGACATAGAGACGTCAGGAGAGAGATAAATCAGGACAGAGAGACATTAGGAGACATCAGGACATAGAGGCATCAGGAGACATCAGGACATAGAGGCATCAGGAGACATCAGGACAAAGATACATCAGGTGACATCAGGATATATAGACATCCGGATAGAGAGACATCAGGACAGGGAGACATCAGTACATAGACACATCAGGAGACATCAGGACACAGAGATATCAGGAGACATCAGGATAGAGAGACATAAGGATAGAGAGGCATCAGGATAGAGAGATATCAGGACATAAAGACATCAGAACAGAGAGTTCTCAGATGACATCAGGACAAAGAGACATCAGGACATAGACACATCAGGACAGAGAAACATCAGGACAGAGAAACATCAGGAGACATCAGGACATAGAGGCATCAGAAGACATCAGGACATAGATACATCAGGAGACATCAGGATATAGAGACATCTGGATAGAGAGACATCGGGATAGAGAAACACCAGGACAGAGATAAAGCAGGACATAGAGACATCAGGAGAGAGATAAATCTGGACAGAGAGACATCAGGAGACATCAGGACATAGAGGCATCAGGAGACATCAGGACATAGAGGCATCAGGAGACATCAGGACAAAGATACATCAGGTGACATCAGGATATATAGACATCTGGACAGAGAGACATCAGGAGACATCAGGACATAGACACATCAGGAGACATCAGTACAGAGAGAGACATAAGGATAGAGAGACATAAGAATAGAGAGACATCAGGACATAGAGACATCAGAACAGAGAGTTATCAGGTGACATCAGGACATAGAGACATCAGAACAGAGAGACACCAGGACAGATAGACATCAGGACATAGAGACATCAGGACATAGACACATCAGGACATAGACACATCAGGAGACATCAGGACAGAGAGAGACATAAGGATAGAGAGACATCAGGACATAGAGACATCAGAACAGAGAGTTATCAGGTGACATCAGGACATAGAGACATCAGAACAGAGAGACACCAGGACAGATAGACATCAGGACATAGAGCCATCAGGACAGAGAAACATCAGGACAGAGAAACATCAGGAGACATCAGGACATAGAGTCATAAGGACAAAGAGATATCAGGACATAGAGACATCAGGACAGCGAGACATCAGGAGACATCGGGACATAGAGGCATCAGAAGACATCAGGAAAGAGAGACATCAGGAGACATCAGGACAGAGATAAAGCTGGACATTGAGACATCAAGAGACATCAGGACTTAGAGACTTCAGGACAGAGAGACATCAGGAGACTTCAGGACAGAGAGACATCAGGAGACATCAGGACAGAGATAAAGCTGGACATTGAGACATCAAGAGACATCAGGACTTAGAGACTTCAGGATAGAGAGACATCAGGTCAAAGAGACATCAGGACATAGAGATATCAGGACAGCAAGACATCAGGAGACTTTAGGACATTGAGATATCAGGAGACATAAGGAGACATCAGGACACAGATACATATGGACAAAGAGATATCAGGACATAGAGACATCAGGACAGCGAGACATCAGGAGACATCAGGACATAGAAACATCAGGATAGAGAGACATCAGGACAAAGAGACATCAGGACATAGAGATTTCAGGACAGAGAGACATCAGGAGACATCAGGACATAGAGTCATAAGGACAAAGAGATATCAGGACATAGAGACATCAGGACAGCGAGACATCAGGAGACATCAGGACATAGAGACATCAGGAGACATCAGGAGACATCAGGACATAGAAACATCAAGACAGAGAGACATCAGGACAGAGAGACATCAGTACATAGAGATATCAGGACACAGAGACATCAGGAGACATCAGGACAAAGATACATCAGGACAGAGAGACATCAGGACAGAGACACACCAGGATATAGAGACACCGGACAGATAGACATATGGACAGAGAGACTTCCAGACAGAGAGATATCAGGAGACATCAGGAAAGAGAGACATCAGGGCACAGAGACATCAGGAGACATCAGGAGACATCAGGACATAGAAACATCAAGACAGAGAGACATCAGGACAGAGAGACATCAGTACATAGATATATCAGGACACAGAGACATCAGGAGACATCAGGACAAAGATACATCAGGATAGAGAGACATCAGGACAGAGACACACCAGGATATAGAGACACCGGACAGATAGACATATGGACAGAGAGACTTCCGGACAGAGAGATATCAGGATACATCAGGAAAGAGAGACATCAGGGCACAGAGACATCAGGAGACATCAAGATATAGAGACATGAGGAGACATCAGGATAGAGAGATATCAGGACATGGAGACATCAGGACAAAGAGACATCAGGATGGAGAGACATCAGGATAGAGAGATATCAGGACATAGAGATGTCAGGAGACATCCAGACATAGAGAAATCAGGACAGAGAGTCATCAGGATAGAGAGACATCAGGACATAGAGATTTCAGGAGACGTCAGGATAAAGAGACATCAGGATAGAGAGATATGAGGACATAGAGACATCAGGACAGAGAGACATCAGGAGACGTCAGGATAAAGAGACATCAGGATAGAGAGATATGAGGACATAGAGACATCAGGAAAGAGAGACATTAGGAGACATCAGGACATATTGACATCAGGAAAAAGAGACAGAGGACTGAGACAAATGAGGAGACATCAGGACATAGAGGCAAAAGGAGACATCAGGAAAAAAAGACAGAGGACAGAGAGACTTCTGGAGACATCAGGACATAGAGACATCAAGACATCAAGACAGAGGACAGAGGACAGAGAGCTATCAGGACAGAGAGACATCAGGACGGAGAGACATCAGGATACATCAGGGCATAGAGACATTAGGAGACATCAGGACAAAGAGTCATCACTCATAGAGACATCAGGATGGAGAGACATCAGGACAGAGAGACATCAGGAAAAAGAGACATCAGGACATAGAGACATCAGGACAGAGAGACATCAGGACGGAGAGACATCAGGATACATCAGGGCATAGAGACATCAGGAGACATCAGGACAAAGAGTCATCACGCATAGAAACATCAGGACAGAGAGACATCAGGATAGAGAGACATCCGGACATAGAGACATCAGGACTTAGAGTATTGAGGATAGAGAGAAATCAGGACATAGAGACATAAGGAGATGTCAGGATAAAGAGACATCAGGATAGAGAGCATTCAGGATAGAGAGATATCAGGAAACATCAGGACATATAGACATCAGAACATAGAGACAACAGGAGACATCAGGAAAAAGAGACAGAGGACAAAGAGCCATCAAGAGACATCAGGACATCAAGACATCAAGACAGAGGACAGAGGACAGAGAGTCTTCAGGATAGAGAGACATCAGGATAAAGATATATCAGGATAGAGAGACATCAGGATAGAGAGATATCAGGACATGGAGACATCAGGAGACATCATGACATAGAGACATCAGGACGGAGAGACATCAGGACAAAGAGACATCAGTACATAGAGACTTCAGTGCATAGAGACATCAGGAGACATCAGGACATAGAGATATCAGGAGACATCCGGACATAGAGACATCAGGCCATAGAGTCATCAGGATAGATAGATATCAGGACATAGATACATCAGGAGACATCCGGACATAGAGACATCAGGTCATAGAGTCTTCAGGATAGAGAGACATCAGGACAGAGAGATTTCAGGACAGAGAGACATCAGTATAAAGATATATCAGGATAGAGAGAAATCAGGATAGAGAGATATCAGGACATGGAGACATCAGGGGACATCAGGACATAGAGACATCAGGTCATAGAGTCTTCAGGATAGAGAGACATCAGGACAGAGAGACATCAGGACAGAGAGATTTCAGGACAGAGAGACATCAGTATAAAGATATATCAGGATAGAGAGAAATCAGGATAGAGAGATATCAGGACATGGAGACATCAGGGGACATCAGGACATAGAGACATCAGGACATAGAGACATCAGTACATAGAGACATCAGTGCATAGAGACATCGGGAGACATCAGGACATAGATATATCAGGAGACATCCGGACATAGAGACATCAGGACATAGAGTCATCAGGATAGAGAGACATCAGGACAGAGAGACATCAGGACAGAGAGATTTCAGGACAGAGAGACATCAGGAGACATCAGAATAATGATATATCAGGATAGAGAGATATCAGGATAGAGAGATATCAGGATAGAGAGATATCAGGACATGGAGACATCAGGAGACATCAGGACATAGAGACATCAGGACAGAGAGACATAAGTACATAGAGACATCAGTGCATAGAGACATCAGGAGACATCAGGACATAGAGATATCAGGAGACATCCGGACATAGAGACATCAGGACATAGAGTCATCAGGATAGAGAGACATCAGGACAGAGAGACATCAGGAGACATCAGAATAAAGATATATCAGGATAGAGGGATATCAGGACATAGAGACAACAGGAGACATCAGGACATTTATACATCAGGATACAGAGACAGAGGACAGAGAGAAGTCAGGAGACATCAGGACATAGAGACAGAGGACAGAGAGACATCAGGAGACATCAGGACATTGAGACATCAGGACGGAGAGACATCAGGACATAGAGACATCAGGACATTGAGACATCAGGGCATAGAGACATCAGGAAACATCAGGACATAGTCATCATAATAGAGAGACAGAAGGACAGAGAGATATCAGGACATAGAGACATTAGGAGACATAAGGACAGAGAGACATCAGGAGACATCAGGACATATAGACATCTGGAGACATCAGGACATAGAGACATCAGGCGACATCAGGACATAGAGACATCAGGAGACATCAGGACATAGAGACATCAGGATATATCAGGAGACATCAGGACATGTTGACATCAGGATAGAGAGACATCAATATAGACATCAGGATAGAAAGACATCAATATAGACATCAGGATAGAAAGACATCAATATAGACATCAGGATAGAGAGACTTCAGGACATAGAGACATCAGGACAGATGGTGTGTGGGAGGGGAGAGGGGGTCAGTGTGTGTGTGTGTGTGTGTGTGTGTGTGTGTGTGTGTGTGTGTGTGTGTGTGTGTGTGTGTGTGTGTGTGTGTGTGTGTGTGTGTGTGTGTGTGTGTTTGCGTGTGCGTGTGGATAAAGACCTGTGAGTGTACATTGGTAGTCCATACAGATAGTCCGGGTAGCCATTGATTAGGTATTCAACAGTCTAATTGCTTGGAGATAGAAGATATTAGTGAGCCTGTTGGTCAGAAACCTGATGCTCCGGTACAGCTTGCCTGACGCTAGCACATTCAACTCTCCATATGGCTTGGTTGGCTACAGTCTTTAGCAAATTAGCTTTCATTAAACACCTCCTTGTATAAAGGAGCTGGACGGCAGGCAGTTTTGCCCCAGTGATGTACTTTGCTGTCCACACCACCCTTGCGGTCGAGAACGTGCAGATGCCATACCAGGTGGGGATGCAGTCTGTCAAGATACTCTCAACGGTGCAGCTGCAGAACTTCTTGAGGATCTGAGTGCCCATGCCAAATCACTTCAGCATCCTGAGGACTTCTTGAGGATCTGAGTGCCTATGCCAAATCACTTCAGCATTGTGAGGACTTCTTGAGGATCAGAGGGACCATGCCAAATCACTTCAGCATCCTGAGGACTTCTTGAGGATCTGAGTGCCTATGCCAAATCACTTCAGCATCCTGAGGACTTCTTGAGGATCAGAGGGACCATGCCAAATCACTTCAGCATCCTGAGGACTTCTTGAGGATCAGAGGGACCATGCCAAATCACTTCAGCATCCTGAGGGAGCAGATACATTGTCGTGCCCTCTTCACGACTGTGAGCGTGTGTGCAAACCAAGTTGTGTCGTCAACAAACATAATGATTGTGTTGGAGTCATACGTGGCCACGCAGTGGTGGGTGAACAGGGAGTACACGAGGGGACTAAGCACACATCCTTGTGGGGCCCTCATGTTGCGGGTCAGTGTGGCAAAGGTGTTGTTGCTTGCTTTCACCACCTGGGGGTGACCCGTCAGAAGGTCCAGGATCCTGTTGCAGAGGGAGGTGTTCAGTCCCAGGGTCCCA
This sequence comes from Brachymystax lenok tsinlingensis, assembly GCA_030435695.1. Taxonomy (NCBI): domain Eukaryota; kingdom Metazoa; phylum Chordata; class Actinopteri; order Salmoniformes; family Salmonidae; genus Brachymystax; species Brachymystax lenok. The sequence goes on from CM059816.1 coordinate 41,119,988, forward strand.
AGCTTAGTGGGGACTATGGTGTTGAACTCTGAGCTATAATCAATGAACATCTTTTTCACATACGTATTCCTCTTTTCTAGGTGAGAGAGAGCAGTGTGATGTTCAATTCAATGGAGTCATCTGTGGATCTGTTGGAGCGGTATGCGAATTGGAGTGAGTCCACGGTGTCTGGGGTGATGGTGTTGATATGTTCCATGATTCTTTCAAAGCACTTCATTGTTACAGATGTGAGTGCTACAGTGCGATAATAATTTAGGCATGTTCCCTTAGAGTTATTGGGAACAGGACCAATGGTGTTCAGCTTGAAACATATTGGGAAACACTGATAAAGGGAGAGTTTGAAAATGTCAGTGGAGATGCTTGCCAGTTTGCCATTGCATGCTCTTAGAACTTACCTTGGTATTTCGTCCAGTCCCACAGCCTTACGAGTGTTTAAAAGTATTACTCACATCAGCCACGGAGACAGCAGGGGCTCTCACGCATGGAGAGTCCCTGGAAATCCATGGCTTCTGGTTTGGGTAGAGTCACTGTGGGGACGATGGCGTCTATGTTCTTTTTGATGAAACCTGTAACTGGGATGATATAAACTCCTCAATGCTGTCAGATGTGTCCCGGAACATATTCCAGTCTGCACTAGCAAAACAATCCTGTAGCATAGTGTCTGCTTTGTCAGACCATTTCTTTACTGAGCGGTACTTCCTGTTTGAGTAGAATAGAATCGTGGAGTGATTGGCCGAAGGGAGGACAAGGGAGGGCCTTGTGGGTCGAAAAAAAAGTGGTGTAGAGTTTTAGCGCCCCTTGTGGCGCAGGAGACGAGCTAATAAAACAGATTTGAATATTCCTGAGTTAACTTCTTAGGGAGTGGCTCCCGAGGTGAAGGTTTTGGAGAGTCTGGCGTGCCCAAAGTAAAATGCCTCCCACTCAAGCCCAGAAAATAGGATATGCACATAATTAGTACTATTGGATAGAAAACACTCTGAAGTTTCTAAAACTGTTAACATAATGTCTGTGAGTGTAACAGAACAGATATAGCAGCCGAAAACCCGAGGAAAATCCATACTGAATTACTGTTTTTTTCACATTGGCTCTGTTTGACAGTCTCCCTATTTATTTCAAAGACAAGCAGCTCCGAGATTTCAGTACCTATGGCTTCCACTAGATGTCAACAGTCTCTATACAAAACCAGGAAACGTTAGCCCTGACCAGAACGAATAGGGAGAGAATATGGTCCAGGGATCTAAGATGTCAACAAGCTTTTGCAGGCGCGCAACCGAGTGCGCGCTCCACAGTTTTTTCCTTTCTTATCGTTCAGGCTACAATCCGGTTGAAATATTATAGTAAATATACATAAAAGAATACCTAAGGAAACATTAAAAATGATGTTTGATTTGTTTGTAGAAATATGATAGGTATAATTTCAACGCGTTCTCTTCAAGGTTCTATGGGCGACTCGACTGTGGATTTTATGAACATAATGCGCCAACCAAACAGAGATTTATAGATATAATAAATGACTTACTCACACACTTACTCACACAGACACACTTACTCACACAGACACACTTACTCACACAGACACACTTACTTACACAGACACACTTACTCACACATACACACTTACTCACACAGACACACTTACTCACACAGACACACTTACTCACTTCCACACTTACTCACAGACACACTTACTCACAGACACACTTACTCACAGACACACTTACTCACAGACACACTTACTCACTTCCACACTTACTCACAGACACACTTACTCACACTTCCACACTTACTCACACAGACACACTTACTCACACAGACACACTTACTCACACAGACACACTTACTCACTTCCACACTTACTCAGAGACACACTTACTCACAGACACACTTACTCACACTGACACACTTACTCACTTCCACACTTACTCACTTCCACACTTACTCACTTCCACACTTACTCACACAGACACACTTACTCACACATACACACTTACTCACACATACACACTTACTCACACAGACACACTTACTTACTTCCACACTTACTCACACATACACACTTACTCACACAGACACACTTACTCACTTCCACACTTACTCACACATACACACTTACTCACACTTCCACACTTACTCACACAGACACACTTACTCACACAGACACACTTACTCACTTCCACACTTAATCACTTCCACACTTACTCACAGACACACTTACTCACAGACACACTTACTCACACAGACACACTTACTCACACAGACACACTTACTCACACAGACACACTTACTCACACTTCCACACTTACTCACTTCCACACTTACTCACTTCCACACTTACTCACTTCCACACTTACTCACACAGACACACTTACTCACACAGACACACTTACTCACACAGACACACTTACTCACACATACACACTTACTCACACAGACACACTTACTCACTTCCACACTTACTCACAGACACACTTACTCACAGACACACTTACTCACTTCCACACTTACTCACTTCCACACTTACTCACAGACACACTTACTCACACTTCCACACTTACTCACACAGACACACTTACTCACACAGACACACTTACTCACACAGACACACTTACTCACTTCCACACTTACTCACACATACACACTTACTCACACAGACACACTTACTCACACAGACACACTTACTCACACAGACACACTTACTCACTTCCACACTTAATCACTTCCACACTTACTCACAGACACACTTACTCACAGACACACTTACTCACACAGACACACTTACTTACACAGACACACTTACTCACTTCCACACTTACTCACAGACACACTTACTCACAGACACACTTACTCACAGACACACTTATGCTGGCTCAGCACAGGGACCAATCAGTGTAGTTTTGCTGAAGTGGAGAAAAGTGAGGGTGTGTGAGTGTCAGAGACACTGGGGAGTTGTTTAAGGTATCAGAGTCAGAAGCTTTCTCAGAGGAAACCCTTTGAAGTAGCTCATTTGTATGTCAAAGAGGACAGCGTTAGACCATGGCTCTCTCTCTCTCTCTCTGTGTGTGTGTGTGTTGGTTTGTTATGTTTGCGTTAGACAGCTTCTGATCTCAATAATCCTTACTCTGCTCTTTGACATGACTAACCTTTCTAGTTTCGAGGCATTAAATATTGAAGAATAACCTTTGATTCCCTCTCATGGTATATGATGTTTATGCAGCAAAAAAAAAACCTGTTCTTGATAATGACATCAGTTCAAACCTTGTGGTTTTAAGTGCTGTAACATGTTTGTTTTACCGTTTTTCAATTTGCCTTTTTTAATTTTTTAAACAACATTATAACATACAGCTAAAATATGGTTACCTTTTATTAAAGACAGTGTGGTCAATCTCAGATGAATCCTCTCCTCAAGACCGCCCGTTAGGTAATCGAGCACAGATCACTTAGGGAAGAATATATGGCTATATACATCCATCCTATTGTCATACAATGTTGTCTGGGAATAAAGCTAATTGTAAAGAATGAATTATTATTTTTAATTCCTAATTTGCTTGTTTACTGCCTTGGTCTGTGTGATGTTACTCAGTGTGCCGTTTAATGTCCATTGAAATGTTACATTAATTCGATTTTAATCACAGATTTGTCTCATAGTCCCCAAGTCTGGAGGATCATTGTGAATTCTGCTATTTTATTTTATTCTTCCCTCTCAAGTACTGTTGCCAGGCAACCCAAAGCTGAATCTCCATCTTGGCTAAATTGGGCTTAAACCATCAGTCTTCGGTAGATGAGAAATGTCCACACGCTCATGCATGCAAACGTGCATACACATATTGAGAGACTGATTGACCAGGAAGAATAAGAAGGGGAGAGGGAGGGAGAGAGGGAGAGTAAGAGAAAGAGAGAGAGAGAGAGAGAGAGAGAGAGAGAGAGAGAGAGAGAGAGAGAGAGAGAGAGAGAGAGAGAGATTGATTTGAGGGTTTGATTGATTTCAGAGTTTATCACCTTGTGTAGGCTGGTTCAACCAGAGGAGACTGTCCCTCTTGTCACTGTAATTACTAACTATACCCCAGAGAGGAGAGTGGGATGAAGAGATAGAGGGATGGAGAGATAGAGGGATGGAGGAGGAAGGTGGGAATAGAGGAGACTGGTAGAAGAGAGAAATAAGGGCAGAGGGAGGAAAAAGCCACAGGTGAAAAGCTTCCCATGGTTGAGTAACTCTTTAGATTATGCTTTTATTGATTATTAATTAATTAGTTAATTAATGGCTTTAATTAAGGTTTAAAATGCTGCTGTGTGCTTTATCGTGCTCTACTAGCTCTGTAAAGCCCAGAGGATGGGGAATGTGGCCATGCATCACAGCTACTGTAAATACACACCGAGACCACCAGGCCTCCCTTCAGACATGTACACTATCTCTACAGCAGGACTGAACGAGGGGGAGACTGAAAGAGAGGGAGACTGAAAGAGAGTGAGACTGAAAGAGAGTGAGACTGAAAGAGAGGGAGACTGAAAGAGAGGGAGACTGAAAGAGAGGGAGACTGAAAGAATGCATGAGAATAGAAAGCAAGAACAATCAGGTGTCTTCTTTCTCTTTTCTTCTGCCTGCCTTGACATATGACAGGGAGGGAAAGAAGAAAAAGAGAGAGAGCAATAGAGACAGAGACACAGAGAGAGACAGAGACAGAGACAGAGACAGAGACAGAGATTTCCTCAGATTACACAGATCCAGAGCGATAGAGACAGAGAGAGAGAGAGAGAGAGAGAGAGAGAGAGAGAGAGAGAGAGAGAGAGAGAAACAGAGAGAGAGAAACAGAGAGAGAGAAACAGAGAGAGAGAGAAACAGAGAGAGAGAGAAACAGAGAGGGAGATTTCCTCCGATTATACAGATCCACAAAGAATTTGAAAACTAAACCAATTGTTATAAACTCCCACATCTTCTGTGTGAAATACCACAGTGTGCCATCTCAGCAGCTAAATTTGTGACAACCCATATTTATGTTTTTCTCCCTTTGTACTTTAACTATTTACACATAATATCATATAATATTTCACTTTTGTTTATTATCTACTTCAATTGCTTTGGCAATGTTAACATATACTTCCCATGCCAATAAAGCCTTTAAATTGAATTGAATTGAGAGAGAAAGACAGAGAGAGAGACAGAGAGAGAGAGAGAAAGAGAGAGAGAGAGACATGTCCCATCCTGTTAACAGTCTCACACTAGTGAGAGGCAGAGAAATGTGAATTATACATATCTCTGTATTAAATATGGATGTTTCCTTCCCTCTATACGCCACAGGATTGAATGAAGAGCGGAGGCTGACACACACGCGCATGCACACACACACACGCACACATACACACACATACACACAGACGCACAAATACACACACACGCAAGCACACATACACACACACACGCACAGGCACGCACGCATACACACACGTGCACACATGGAGTGTTGGGGGTGCAGTGGCAGTGTGATAACTGCTTTAGGCTAGAGCGATGGCTGTGTGTGCATGTACGTGTGTGTGTATTCATGTGTGTGTGTGTGTATATTTGTGTGTGTATGCCAGACTGAGCAAAGAATGACTTGCAGATTAGAGAAGGTGTGTTTGTTTTTGTCCGGTCATGTGTTTGTATGTGACTTGTGTGTTTATGCATGTGTGTACCTTTTGGGAGTTTGATTATTTGCTTGTACTTGTGTGTGTGTGTTTATCAATACATACACACTTGCACAGATGTGTGTGTGTGTGTGTGCATATTGGCTTAGTGGTATCTAGGAGTGGATGAGCCAGGGTAAACAGACCCTGGAGCGTTTGGCAGTGTTTTGCCTGCCTGTGTACTCCTGTGGTGATAGGGCCTCTCCAGTGCCCCAGCCCCCAGTGACATCAGGCTCCATCTAACAGGAATGAGGAGAGAGAGGGCCTGGGGGTGCAAGGGAATGAAATAGCTGCTATGCTAAACACCGACATTAGTTTTCCAATCAGATGTTTTCCACAATCTGCAAGGCCTAATCAACAATTTAATGCAGAAAATATGTGGCTGTTCAATAATTAAAGGTAATTGATGTTGCAGAATCAGAGTTTTTTTTTTTCTGTCCTTGTTGCGCCAGACTGAGCGAGAGAGAAAGAGGGAAAGAGGGAGAAAGAGAAAGAATGAAAGGGGGGAATTGAAGAGAGCAAGAGAAGAGGGTGAAAGGCCTGAGTCACGTTAGGCAGACAGCTGAGGGAGAAATGAGGCCTAATTAACTCTAACAGGGTGGCAGTATAGACTAGGTGGGTCTGGTTACACACTCTTTCTATCTCTCAACCATTCACTCTCACACACACACATGCACACAGACACGACTCGACGACATTAACGAGAGATCACAGCACTATAGCTGAAGAGGTAATTATCATCTGTAAGAGACCAGAGGAATGACAGGGCCACAACATCTGTGAGTGTGAGTGTGTTCTTGTGTGTGTGTGTGTGTGTATCTGTGTGTGTGTGGACGTGTTTAACTATTCTTGTGGGGACCAGAAGTCTCCACGAGAACATTAAACAAACAAACATTCAACCAACTGGGGACATTTTGTTGGTTCCCACAAGGTCAAATAGTATTTCTAGGGGGTTTAGGGTTAAGGTTAGAATTAGGTTTAGGGTTTAGAGTTAGGGTTAGGTTTAGGGTTAGATTTAGGGTTAGGGTAAGAGTACGGGTTAGGGTTAAATAAAGGGTTAGGGGTTATGGAAAATAGGATGTTGACTGAATTGTGTGTCCCCTCAAGGTTAACTGTACAACATTGTGTGTGCGTTAATCCCCTGAGCAGGAATGTTATTTTTGAGCTTTGATACGACATATTACAAGGCCCAGAACAGATGAGAGCAGAATATTCCGGGAAAATGTAATCTGAATCAACAAGGCTAAATTGAGTGATGCCAACATTCAGGGCCCTATGTGTGTGTGTGTGTGTGTGTGTTTGTGTCTCTTCAAGATGTTTCAAGTTCCTCTTTCACCAATTTTTATTATACTTTACTGTTTTTATTTAATATATAGCAATTGATTTCCTTCTGTGTAAGACCTTAGAAGAACCTTTGACAGCTGAGAGTGTGTGTGTGTGTGTGTGTGTGTGTGTGTGTGTGTGTGTGTGTGTGTGTGTGTGTGTGTGTGTGTGTGTGTGTGTGTGTGTGTGTGTGTGTGTGTGTGTGTGTGTGTGTGTGAGAGAGATAGAGTGTGTGTGTGTGTTAGTACTGTTTGTCTATATGGAAATGGGAGCAGACAGTGCCATGGACACACCCCTAGATGGTGTGATGGAAGCAGTGGGTGTTTGACGATGGCCCTGGGCAGTGTGTGTAATCTAGGCATCCCAGCATGCTCCTGCTGGTTGACTCTGTGTGTGTGTGACTCTGTGTGTGTGTGTGACTCTGTGTGTGACTCTGTGTGCGTGCGTGTGTGTGTGTGTGCGTGTGTGTGTGTGCCACTCAATTTCTTCATCGATTTCCACATCCTTTTCTGCGCATAATGAAGTAGGATCAGTTACATTACTCACACACTCACACACTCACAGGGTGGGTCAACACACACATACACACACACACACAGGTGTTATTGATGGGGATGGCGGATAGACCAGGCAGGTCGCTCAAGTTTGACTTCGAAATTAGACGTCTGTCCATGTACTTCCAAAGCCAGCCACCCGGAGCAACAGTGAGCAATATTACCAGCCAGTAGGGTTTTGCTAGATGTTGTGGACGGGGTTGGTGGATGGGCAAAATTCCATGACCCTGGATCAAAAGGTAACATGTTCATTCCCATTGGTGGACACTTGTTTTTTTTAACCCTATCCTAAACCTTTGACATTTGGAGAAAAGTGCAAATCGTCTATTTCTGCAGTGAGGCTCAGCGAGTGTTTTTGTGAGCTCTGGCCTCCGAGGGTTGTGTGTTCAATCCCAGTCCATAGCATTCCTCACGTGTTTGTTGTTTTAATGATACAAAGCCATAACCCTTAACTTAAGAACAAACACCTAATCGAAATGTTACGTTTCTGAACAAAACGTCAGATTCTGCACTGAGTGCTGGTTGCACACACACACACACACACACACACACACACACACACACACACACACACACACACACACACACACACACAGACACACACACACACACAGACACACACACAGACACACACACACACACACCATATTGATAGATTGGCTGGGAAATGACTAACATGTGTTCAAGGTAGATAAGAGAGGAGTTTTCAGCGAGGGACTGGGCCCCTCTTAAATGCTCAACTGTCATTATACATTTTCATAGAAAACAATTGTTTAAGATACATAGGAGGAGGAGAGGAAGGAGGAAATGAGAGAGAGGGGGAGAGGGTAGAGGGGAAGAATAAGAGAGGGTAGAGGGTAGAAGGAAGGGGAGAATGAGAGAGGGAGAGGGTAGAGGGTAGAAGGAAGGGGGAATGAGAGAAGTAAAGGGTAGAGGGTAGAGGGTAGAAGGAAGGGGGAATGAGAGAAGTAGAGGGTAGAGGGTAGAGGGTAGAAGGAAGGGGGAATGAGAGAAGTAGAGGGTAGAGGGTGAGGGTAGAGGGTAGAGGGTAGAGGGTAGAAGGAAGGGGGAATGAGAGAAGTAGAGGGTAGAGGGTAGAGGGGAGAAGGAAGGGGAGAATGATAAAGGGAGAAGGTAGAGAGGTAGAGGGAAGGGGAGAAGGGGAGAATGGGGAAGGGAGTGAGGTAGAGAGGTAGAGGGAAGGGGAGAAGGGGAGAATGGGGAAGGGAGTGAGGTAGAGAGGTAGAGGGAAGGGGAGAAGGGGGAAGGGAGTGAGGTAGTGAAGGTTTATAACCATATCTATATATTACAGCAATAAATATAATAAAATACAATTGTATTTGTCAAAAGCTCCAAATACCATAGATGAAGACCTTACTGTGAAATGTTTACATACAAGCCCTTAACCAACCAGGCAGTTTTAAAGAAAATTAAGAGCTAAGAAAATATTTACTAAATAATCTAAAGTAATAAAAACAGTAACAATAAAATAACAATAACGAGGCTATATATCTGCTGGGGGTACCGGTACCAAGTCAATGTGTGGGGGTACAGGTTAGTCGAGGCAATTGGGGTAATATGTACATGTAGGTAGGGGTAAAGTAACTATGCATAGATAATAAACTGAGAGTAGCAGCAGCATAAATAAAAGGGTGGGGTCAATGCAAATTGTCCGGGTAGCCAGTTGATTAACTGTTCAGGAGTCTTATGGCTTTGCGGTAGAAGCTGTTAATTAACAAACAGATCACCGACCATTTAGAATCCCAACGTACCTTCTCCACCATACAATCTGGTTTCCAAGCTGGTCATGGGTGCACCTCAGCCACACTCAAGGTCCTAAACGTTATCATAACCGCCATCGACAAAAGACAGTACTGTGCAGCCGTCTTCATCGACCTGGCCAAGGCTTTCGACTCTGTCAATCACCGCATTCTTATCGGCAGACTCAATAGTCTTGGTTTCTCAAATGACTGCCTCGCTTGGTTCACCAACTTTTTCTCAGATAGAGTTCAGTGTATCAAATCGGAAGGCCTCTGGCAGTCTCTATGGGGGTGCCACAGGGTTAAATTCTCGGGACGACTCTTTTCTCTGTATATACCGATCATTGTACCTGTACACAGCCAATCTGTAAATAGCACACCCAACTACCTCATCCCCATATTGTATTTATCTTCTTGCTATTTTGCACCCCAGTGTCTCTATTTGCACATCGTCATCTGCACATGCATCACTCCAGTGTTAATGCTAAATTGTCATTATTTTGCCTCTATGGCCTATTTATTGCCTTAACTCCCTACTCTTCTACATTTGCAGACACTGTACATAGAGTTTTATATTGTGTTATTGACTGTACGTTTGTTTATGTGTAACTCTGTGTTGTTGTTTTTGTCTCACTGCTTTGCTTTATCTTGGCCAAGTGCAGGTGTAAATGAGAACTTGTTCTCAACTGGCCTACCTGGTTAAATAAAGGTGAAATAAAAAAAATATATATATACAAAAAATACTACAATACTACAATACTACAATACTCTAATGCTCTAATACTACAATACTACAATACTACAATGCTACAACACTCTAATACTACAATACGACAATACTACAATGCTACAACACTCTAATTCTACAATACTACAGTACTCTAATGCTCTAATGCTCTAATACTATGGTACTATAATACTACAATACTACAAGTCTAATTCTACAATACTACACTACTCTAATACTACAATATTACAATACTATAGTACTCTAATGCTCTAATACTATGGTAATATAATACTACAATACGTGCTTTATTGGTGCATTTTGCACAGCTATTCTTTAATTACTGCTGACACAGCTACAATACAGCTACATCCTAACACCTATTCTGACACCCAGCCTGACACCCATAATGACACCCATCCTGACACCCAACCTGACACCCATCCTGACACCCATCCTGACACCCATCCTGACACCCAACCTGACACCCATCCTGACACCCATCCTGACACCCAGGGAGTGGCTTCCCGGATCACTGTGTGTGTGTGTGTGTGTCTGTGTGTGTGTGTGTGTGTGTGTGTGTGTGTATGTGTGTGTGTGTGTGTGACAGAGTGTGTGTGTGTGTGAGTGTTTATTTGTGTGTGTGTGTGTGTGTGTTTGTGTGTGTGACAGAGTGTGTGAGTGAGTGTTTGTTTGCTTGTGTGTGTGTGTGTGTGTGTGTGTGTGTGTGACAGAGTGTGTGTGTGTGTGAGTGTTTGTTTGCATGTGTGTGTGACAGTGTGTGTGTGTGTGTGTGTGTGTGTGTGTGTGTGTGTGTGTATATGACAGAGATGGATGGTGTTTCTAGTACAAAACCTAAAGGTAAATGCCACACCTGTCTGTCACTTCATGCCTGCTCTTCCTGACACACTAGGTCTGACAGCCTGGCATTTACACACCTCACTCGCCTGACACATACACCTTATACATCCTCAGATTGATAAACACACCTCTGTTTTCAGGATGTTGAGACTTGAGATTCATTCACAATGTTTGTGTAATGTCTACTGAGATCTCTGTTTAGAACATACAAAGCATCTAGGATGTCACATGTCGATGTACAGGAAGGAGATTCATCCGTCACCTACATTTCAAACCAGACACGGTAGGCTTTATAGTTTACACCCTGTAGATGCATATGCCATTGCCCTTCTAAATGTTGTCAGCTTATCCCCCGTGCTTGTCTCTTTCTGTTAGCCACCGAACATCACGCAGGCCTCAATAATACAGACCAGCCCTTACATAGCTAACTGGGCCATGGAGGAGGAGGCTTAGAGACAGGAAAACATTTTCACACACACACACACACACACACACACACACACACACACACACACACACACATGCAAACAAACACTCACACACACACACACTCTATCACACACACACACTCTATCACACACACACACACACACACACACAAACACACATACAAATAAACACTCACACACACACACATACACAAACACACACATATGCAAACAAACACTCACACACACAAACACACACACACATGCAAACAAACACTCACACACACACACACTCTGTCACACACACAAACACACACACACAGGAAAACAAACACACATAGACACTGTCACACACACACACACACTTTGTCACACACACACTTTGTCACACACACAAACAGACACACACCGAGACTGAGTCTTGGTGGCAGCTGTTAAAAGATGTAAGTGTAAGACTTGTGTTGATGTTCTTAATTTCAGAGAGAGAGAGAGAGAGAGAGAGAGAGAGAGAGAGAGAGAGAGAGAGAGAAGCACAGGGCTAATCAGATGATCACCAGCAGTCTCTCTGCACCCTAAATAAATACTGGATCCCCCAGGTCCTGTAGGTTTCATCCCTGATCTCTGTTCCTTACCCCCAGGACCTGGGGGATCCAGTATTTATTTAGGGTGCTGAGAGACTTCTGGTGATCATCTGATTAGCCCTGTGTTTCTCTCCTCTCTCTCTCTCCTCTCTCTCTCTCTCTCTCTCTCTCTCTCTCTCTCTCTTTTTTTTTTCTCTTTCCCTTTCTCTTCATTTCTGTAGTGCAGAATTCCTAACTGAGAGTTCTGGGGAAGCTTCAGACCACAAACTGAAACAAAGACACGCACATACACACACGCACACACACACACACACACACACACACACACACACACACACACACACACACACACACACACACACACACACACACACACACACACACACACACACACACACACACATAATTACACAGTAAAGCGTGCTCCATGCCAGCGCCAAGGCAACCAGAAGGCTCTAGGCCAGAACTATGAAAGAGGGAACGCCAGAGAGACAGGAGATGAGTGTGAAATTATCAAAGTCAGCGAACATGGACCAGGGAGAGAGAAGAAAGGGAGGAGGGAGGGAGAGAAGGAGGAGGGAGGGAGAGAGAGAAGAGAGGGAGGAGGGAGGGAGAGAGAAGAGAGGGAGGAGGGAGAGAGAGATGCTCAGCAGTAGGCTGTTTTGTGGTTGTATGCCAGAGATCATTGTGTGTGAGAGATTGTCATGGTAAGGTTGCCAGCAGGAGAAATATATACTTGCGTGTGCAATAGACTAGAGGAGAGAGACATAGGAGAACGAAGAGAGTGGTTCGTTCAGTGTAGCCAAGTGTGTTTTCTTTTGTACTGGGTGAAACGGATCCACTGTGATCAATGAGAGGTTACACTGGCAACACAAACTGCACAGTGAGGCAAGCTCTCTCATGCTGCTGAAGCTCTCTCATGCTGCTGAAGCTCTCTGATGCTGCTGAAGCTCTCTCATGCTGCTGAAGCTCTCTGACGCTGGTGAAGCTCTCTCATGCTGCTGAAGCTCTCTCATGCTGCTGAAGCTCTCTCATGCTGCTGAAGCTCTCTGACCCTGCTGAAGCTCTCTCTCTCACGCTGCTCAAGCTCTCTCTCACCCTGCTGAAGCTCTCTCACGCTACTGAAGCTCTCTCAAGCTGCTGAAGCTCTCTCATGCTGCTAAAGCTCATTTTTACAGTTCAAGTCTATTTAAGACCGACAGCGTGACCCAGGGTGAAATAGCTACAGAAATGACTTCGGTCCTCTCTTGTCTTCTGACACCTCTTCAGGCTATCTGTCCTTCTCTGTACTTCACGGTCCAGTGATGCCACTGAAGCTCTCATTGTGTGGTAAATGCTGCCTTCACATCCATTCTAGCGTTGTCTGATATAACTCCTCTGCCCTGTGACATTAGAAGGCAGAAGGCTGCAGAGGCATGTACTTGTGGCTTACTGCATCAATGACAGTTTTACACACAGGCAACTCTTTTTTTACACAAACAACTGGTGCAGTCATCATTCACATGATATGTATCTATATAATGTATTTTCACATTTGAATTGAAAATGTATTTGTTTTATTTTTTACTATTTTCATACCCTTTCCTATATCTACATATTTCTATCTCTCTTTCACTTTTACTTTTGTCGTGACGTCACTCTAAGTGTATATCAATCAGCAATAATTTGGTTGAGGGAATTACATGGTTCTCAAAACGTCGAGTCGGGGTAAGCCTGCACATAATCACAGCCCTGTTTCTAAAAATCCCCTTCGGGAAAACAAAATGGTGGGAAAACAATTGGAACCATTTCCCTGTTTTACCGCTAGGTTTTATGGGTATTATGAATCATACTATGGTACTCCACCCTCTAAAGTCAATTTCCTGTCCCTGAAACCCACGTCAATAGCAAGCAAGTCAACTAGAAATAAATAAATAGAAAAACAACAAAGAAATACAATATTGGGGAACTGGTTTCTGCCTGCATATGTTTACTAAGAATAGCAGGCAGTTTGGACATTATATGGCTCCATAGAAAACAAATAGAATAGCAGGCTGTTGGAGGTTATATGGCTCCATAGAAAACAAATAGAATAGCAGGCTGTTGGAGGTTATATGGCTCCATAGAAAACAAATAGAATAGCAGGCTGTTGGAGGTTATATGGCTCCATAGAAAACAAATAGAATAGCAGGCTGTTGGAGGTTATATGGCTCCATAGAAAACAAATAGAATAGCAGGCAGTTGGAGGTTATATGGCTCCATAGAAAACAAGTAGAAAAACATTTATCGAGCAACAACGCTGAAGCAATTTCAGCAGAATATTGCTTTTCTTAATGACTTCCAGCGCCCCGATGTACTTTTCCCTGCTTCCACTTATACAGCAGAATCTATGTGTGCGTGTGTGCTCGTGGGTGTGTGCTCGTGGGTGTGTGCTCGTGCGTGTGGGTGTGGGTGTGGGTGCGTGGTCCGTGTGAGCGCAGGACCGTGTGTGTCTGTGTGTTTTTTTTTCCCATCAATTTTGCAGTGTCAGCTCACACTGAAATGCATACATGAAAATGATATGATCTTTATATAGCTACTGTATGGTGGTGTACATGTTTAATGAGGATGACAATTAGCTCAGAAAATGTGATTAATTTACAGCACTAGCTTGATGGACCAATGTTAGTCCCCACTCAGTATCGCTGCTCCCTGAAAACCATAATTCTCACTGTCAGCCAAAACTAAAAATTTTGTCAACCAAACTCAGATCAATGATTAACATTTAGTATTTTTGGGGATATAAACACTCAGAAACTGTAAGTCTTGAGTATTGCAGGGGTGGCACGCTCTTTAGTGCAACACTCCTGAGATTTCCCCAATCCATGTTTTCTAAATGTTTGTTTCCCAAATAAACCATTGGCCATGAACACAGCCATCTCAGAATGTATAATTCATGTGACTTCATTATCTGATTCACTTTAGCACAATGAGCCAGACATGCCTGTAAGACACAGGGGTTATAAACACACGCAGGAGGGTTAAATGTTCAGAACATGCCAGATCGAATTGTAATTAACATTATGGAGGTGACACAATTCCATTCTCCATGCTTAAAAAGAATGTCTGTTCTAAACAGTGTATTTACAGAATGTTCTGTAATATTCCTTCCTGAAATAGGCAGTTGGAGGCCTTCTAAAGCTCAACAAATATAATTGATGGGAGGTGAAAGGTCAAGCTTGACGATTGGACCAGGTGAGATTAGAATTTCACTATTGACGCAGTCAGAGCGAGAGGCTGATAATGGCATGTACTTTTACCACATAGACACACACACACCACTTGTGCACACACAATCTCACACAAGCACAAGCACACAGGATGTAGGAAGTATCAGTGACTCGCTCAATACGTAAGTGGTCAGATTATGCCGACGCTAAACCACAGGACTGTTTTGCTAGCACAGACTGGAATACGTTCCGGGATTCATCCGATGGCATTGAGGAGTATACCACATCTGTCACCGGCTTCATCAACAAGTGCATTGATGATGTCGTCCCCACAGTGACCATGCGTACATATCCCAACCAGAAGCCATCCGCACTGAGCTAAAGAGTAGAGCTGCCGCTTTCAATGGAGCAGGACAACAAATCCGGACGATTACAAGAAATCCCGCTATGGCCTCCGATGAACCATCAAACAGGCAAAGCGTCAATAAAGGACTAAGATTGAATTCTACTACACCGGCTCTGACGCTCGTCTGATATGGCAGGGCTTGCAAACTATTACGGGTTACAAAGGGAAGCCCAGCCACAAGCTGCCCAGCGACACGAGCCTACCAGACGAGCTAAATTACTTCAATGCGCGCTTCAAGGCAAGCAACACTGAAGCATACATGAGAGAACCACCTGATCCGGACGACTGTGTGCTCTCCATAGCCGATGTGGGTAAAACCTTAAACAAGTCAACATTCACAAGGCCGCAAGACCAGATGGATTACCAAGACGTGTACTCAGAGCATTCGCTAACCAACTGGCAAATGTTTTCACTGACATTTTCAACCTGTCCTTGACCGAGTCTGTAATACCTACTGTACATGTTTCAAGCAGACCATCATAGTCCCTGTGCCCAAGAAAGCCAAGTTAACTTCTGACTTCTGTAGACTTGAAGTGCTTTAAAAGTCTGCTCATGGCTCACATCAACACCATCATCCCAGAAATCCTAGACCCTCTCCATTTTGTATACAGCCCCAACAAATCAACAGATGACCCACCTGGACAAAAGGAACACCTATGTGAGAATGCTATTCATTGACTACAGCTCAGCGTTCAACACCATAGTACCCACAAAGCCCATCACTAAGCTAAGGACCCTGGGACTAAACACCTCCCTCTGAAACTGGATCCTGGACTTCCTGACGGGCCGCCCCCAGGTGGTAAGGGTAGGCAACACATCTGCTACACTGATCCTCAACATAGGGGCCCCTCAGGGGTGCGTGCTTAGCCCCCTTCTGTACTCCCTGTTCACCCATGACTGTGTCGCCAAGTACGACTCCAACACCATCATTAAGTTTGCCGACGACACAACGTTGGTAGGCCTGATCACCAACAACGATGAGACAGCCTATAGGGAGGACAACAACCTCTCCCTCAATGTGGTCAAGACAAGGAGGATGATCACGCCCCCATTCCCATCAACGGGCTGTAATGGAGCAGGTCGAGAGCTTCAAGTTCCTTGGTTTCCACATCACCAACAAACTATCATGGTCCAAACACACCAAGACAATTGTGAAGAGGGCATGAAAATGCTTATTTCCCTCTGGAGACTGAAACGATTTGGCATGGGTCCTCAGATCCTCAAAAGTCATAGCCCTAGTCATAGACTGTGCTCTCTACTACCGCACAGCAACCGGTACCGGAGTGCAAAGTCTAGGTCCAAAAAGGTTCCTTAATATAAGGATCTGACCCTTTTTTAAATGTTTTGCCTAAAATGACATACCCAAATCTAATTACCTGTAGCTCAGGACCTGAAGCAAGGATATGCATATTCTTAATACCATTTGAAAGGAAACACTTTGAAGTCTGTGGAAATGGGAAATTCATGTAGAAGAATATAACACATTAGATCTGGTAATAGATAATACAAAGCAAAAAAAGTGTTTTTATTTTTTTTGTACCATCATCTTTGAAATGCAAGAGAAAGGCCATGATGTATTATTCCAGCCCACACATACTTTAGATTTTGGCCACTAGATGGAAGCAGTGTATGTGCAAAGTTTTAGACTGATCCAATGAACCATTGCATATCTGTTCAAAATGTTGTATGAAGACTGCCCAAATGTGTCTAATTGGTTTATTAATACATTTTCAAGTTCATAATTGTGCACTCTCCTCAAACAATAGCATGGTATTATTTCACTGTAATAGCTACTGTAAATTGGACAGTGCAGTTAGATTAACAAGAATTTAAGCTTTCTGCGATTATCAGATATGTCTATGTCCTAGGAAATGTTCTTGTTACTTACAACCTCAGTCAAATCACGTGAGCCTGTGTTAGCTCAACTTTCCTGCGGGGGACCCACCGATCCTGTAGAGTTTTTAACTTCTTAGGGCTATGACCCTTTTTTTCTCCACTTTCTGCCTGAATGAAGTGCCCAAAGTAAACTGCCTGTAGCTCAGGCCCTGAAGCAAGGATATGCATATAATTGGTACCATTGGAAGGTAAACACTTTGAAGTTTGGAGAAATATAAAAATAATGTAGAAGAATATACCACAATAGATATGGTATGAGAAAATCTTTGCGCGCGTCATGAAGACATTACGTACCTGCTAAAATCGTTTTCCTATTGAACATAGTTCTTTCCGAAATAAATATTATAGTTTGATTACTTTTTAGGGTATCTGAGGAGTAAATAAAAACGTTTTTTTGATTTGTTGAAAGAAAGTTTACGGGTAGATTTTCAGATTTCTTTCTCTGCAAGTTGAATGATTGGATTACTCAAATTGATGGCGCCAACTAAAAAATCCTTTGGGAGAAGGATTTTATCTAACAAAACGATGTTATATCTGGGACCCTTTGGATGACAAATCAAATGAAGATTTTTTCAAAGTAAGTGAATATTTTATCGTTGTATATGAATCTGCCGGTGGAAAAATATTTTGATGTGGGGCGCCGTCCTCCAACAATCGCATGGCATGTTTTCGCTGTAACAGCTACTGTAAATCGGACAGTGCAGTTAGATTAACAAGAATTTAAGCTTTCAGCTGATATAAGACACTTAAATGTACAGAAATGTTTAAAATCCATAATATTTATGATAAATTATTTGAATTGCGCACTCTCCAGTTTCACCGGAAGTTGTTCAGCTAGCGGGACACTTGGCTTTCGAAGATTTCAGGGCAGGATGGATATAGGTTTATAACAGTTTAGGTCTAGATTGTCTCCCCCTTTGAAGAGGGGGATGACCGCGGCAGATTTCCAGTCTTTGGGGATGTTAGACGATACGAAGAGAGGTTGAACAGGCTAGTAATAGGGGTTGCAAAATCAGATAATTATAATATATTGTAGTATTAGAGTATTGTAGTATTCTAGTATTGTAATATTGTAGTATTGTATATTTTTCTGTGAATTTTGAGAACTATGTTATTTTCATTGTCTCCAAAATCAGTTAATACAAGTCATGAAAATAAAGTTGTCATTAATCATTATCGGGTGGTTGAAGCTCCTTACCCCCCCAAAAATGCCCTGGTTATTGTTGCAGTGGCAGAACCGTGGGGGCCTCTGGGTGGTATTACAGTAGTGAACAACCCAAAGCCTGTTTGGAATGCAGCCACTAAGACAGCTAAGCTACTCCCTCTCAGCCCAGACTGGATGCGGGGACAAAGGGAATTAGGGGATTTAACCCAGATCTGTGCTAGGTGGACATGGAGGGAGAGGGGGATAAGTGTACTGTGTGTGTGTGTCTTCCATCTCCTCCATCTTCCCAGACCAGCAGTTCAGGTTCAGCAGAGGCTTTGTCTGGGGGAGATGGAGGGAGGCCACAGTATTTTACATGAGCAGCTGATTCTCGTGCTGTTTATCACTAAGCTGGAATTCCACCGTCTGGTTTCAGTGTTTTTTTTTCATGAGACCAGGAGGCATGTCTCTGCTATGTTGCCTTGCAGGTGTTGAGTAAAACTCCAGTAGTAGCAGTGTTGCTGATTGCACCAGGGTGAAAAAGACACAGAGGGGAAGAAGAGACGGTAGAAAGTGGAGACAGAGGGTGGAGAAGAGACGTGAAGTAGAAAGTGGAGACAGAGGGTGGAGAAGAGACGTGAAGTAGAAAGTGGAGACAGAGGGTGGAGAAGAGACGTGAAGTAGAAAGTGGAGACAGACCGTGGAGAAGAGACGTGAGTACCTGACCAGCTGTTCTCTTACTGTATGTCAGAAACCACAGAAACAAACACACACACTCAAACAGACACACACATGCATGTTTGCACAGCCACTCTTCCATTACAGTATAACCATAGACTCTTTAGAAGTACTGTAAACATTGTCAGATCAAATCCGTCTGAATGCTCTCAGTATTAATGTAACACACAGACACGCACACACGGGTGCACGAAGGCAAGCAAGTGAACACGCAAACACACACGCACACACACACAGCATCACTTATTTACTCCCGCCCTGCCAAGGGAGAGAAAGAGCACACATATTTATCCTTGATTACTAGGAACAAACCCTGTCCAGATCACTTTTAGTCTTGAACTCTGACTGGGACTTTCAGACACACAAAGGGAGGCTTTCCACCTCTTCTTTATTGTTTATACAGTCAGATATTTATAGTTGTTTTTAGTTTTTATTTAACCTTATGTCAGAAAAAAGGCTGAATAGGTAACTCCTGCACACACGATGTGAAACCATGGCAGAACACACATCACAACTCTGCCACTAGTGTGACTGAATAAAGGCATGTTCAGATAAGAGAATGAAATACGTCTTCACTTCGTCAGTTCATTTGTTAGTCTGTGGTAATAATGAATATACGAATATATGAGGATACTATATAAAAGTAGCCATTAGAAATAGTTGATTTATTGGACGTCAATAATTATAAAATATCCCTTAAACGTTTAGGTAAGCTCTTACTTGTATTCGAGTGACTAAACTATAAACAGTGTCCTAGTTACCAAAAATGTCTGACCAATCCATGTAGTCAAGGCTTCTCCCTTCCTATTTCACTCAAATCAGGAAGTGACAATGGGTTTGACCGCATAGACGGGTTTGTTAACAACGTCAGGAAAATGACGGGCGGCCGTCGATGTGGCCTGTAAGCGTGCGTTGTTATGATTCCGAATGGTCAGAAAATGAAGCGACAACGACACAAAGCTGCCATGTGGGGAAGTGTAGGTGGCTTGTTTCAGCCAGCTCTTGATACCATGTCTCGTTTTAAAGTGTTTTGGCTGATGTCATGTCTTTGCTAATATGGCTCAAATTCGCTAGCTAGCTAACCAACGACTGTAACAATGTATTTGACAGACAACAAGTGCTATTACCAACCTACTGAGTTCACTCTCCACCAGAAACCATCCTTCCGGCGCCGACAGAGATGGCAGCCTCACTTCACGTTCTCAGGAAACCATGCAGTATTTTGTTTTTTTATGTATTACTTCTTACATTGTTACCCCGGAAAATATTACGTTTTATTACATACAACCGGGAGGAACTATTGGATATAAGAGCAACGTCAACTTACCAACATTAAGACCAGGAATACGACTTTCCAAAAGAGGATTCTCCTTTTGTTAACCCAAACACAACAATAGACTGGATAGCACCCGGCGACTCAAAGCAACGGCGGCGCCGGAGAAGAGGAAACGCGGCGGTCTTTTGGTCAAGCTACGTCGGCCAGGCGCATCGTGCACCTCTCCCGAGTATTTTAATCGCCAATGTACAGTCTCTTGACAACAAAGTAGACGAAATCAGATCAAGGGTTGCCTTTCAGAGAGACATCCGAGACTGCAACGTTCTTTGCTTCACGGAAACATGGCTCACTCAGGACACGTTATCAGAGTCGGTACAGCCACCTGGTTTCTCCACGCATCGCGCCGACAGAAACAAACATCTCTCTGGTAAGAAGAAGGGCGGGTGTGTGTCTTATGATTAACGAGATGTGGTGTGATCATAACAACATACAGGAACTCAAGTCCTTTTGTTCACCTGACATAGAATTCATTACAATCAAATGCAGACCGCATTATCTACCAAGAGAATTCTCCTCGATTATAATCACAGCCGTGTACATCCCCCCTCAAGCTGATACATCAACGGCACTGAAAGAAATTCATCGGACTCTATGTAAACTGGAAACCACATATCCTGAGGCTGCATTTATTGTGGCTGGGGATTTTAATAAATCTAATTTAAGAACAAGGCTCCCGAAATTTTACCAGCATATCGAATGTGCCACCCGGGCTGGTAAAATCCTGGACCACTGTTATTCCAACTTCCGTGATGCATACAAGGCTATTCTCCGCCCTCCTTTCGGCAAGTCTGACCATGACTCCATTTTGTTGCTCCCAGCCTACAAACAGAAACTAAAACAGGAAACGCCCGTTCTCAGGTCTGTTCAACGCTGGTCCGACCAATCTGATTTCATGCTGCAAGATTGCTTGAGCACGTGGACTGGGATATGTTCCGGATAGCATCTGACAACAACATTGATGTATACGCTGATTCGGTGAGCGAGTTTATTAGCAAGTGCATTGGTGATGTTGTACCCATAGCAAATATCAAAACCTTCCCCAACCAGAAACCGTGGATTGATGGCAGCATTCGCATTCGCATTTTAACCAGGGTAAGGCGACCGGAAACATGACTGAATACAAACAGTGTAGCTATTCCCTCCGCAAGGCAATCAAACAAGCTAGCGTCAATATAGAGACAAAGTAGAGTCACAATTCAATGGCTCAGACACAAGAGGAATGTGGCAGGGTCTACAGTCAATCAAGGACTACAAAGAAAACCAGCCCGTCGCGGACCATGACGTCCTGCTCCCAGACCAACTAAACAACTTCTTTGCTCGCTTTGAGGACAATACAGTGCCACCGACACGGCCCGCTACCAAAACCTGCAGGCTCACCTTCACCGCAGCCAATGTGAGAAAAACATTTAAATGTGTTAACCCTCGCAAGGCTGCCGGCCCAGATGGCATCCCTGGGCGTGTCCTCAGAGCATCGCAAACCAGCTGGCTGATGTGTTTACGGACATATTCAATCAGTCCCTATCCCAGTCTGCTGTTCCCACATGCTTCAAGAGGGCCACCATTGTTCCTGTTCCCAAGAAAGCTAAGGTGACTGAGCTAAATGACTATCGCCCGTAGCACTCACTTCCGTCATCATGAAGTGCTTTGAGAGATTAGTCAAGGATCATATCACCTCCATCCTGCCAGACACCCTGGACCCACTCCAATTTGCTTACCGTCCCAATAGGTCCACAGACGACGCAATCGCAATCACACTGCATACTGCCCTAACCCATCTGGACAAGAGGAATACTTATGTAAGAATGCTGTTCATCGACTACAGCTCAGCATTTAACACCATAGTTCCCTCCAAGCTCGTCATTAAGCTCGAGACCCTGGGTCTCGACCCAGCCCTGTGCAACTGGGTCCTGGACTTCCTGACGGGCCGGTCCCAGGTGGTGAGGGTAAGGAAACAACATCTCCACCCCGCTGATCCTCAACACTGGAGCCCCACAAGGGTGCGTTCTCAGCCCTCTCCTGTACTCCCTGTTTACCCATGACTGCGTGGCCAAGCACGCATCCAACTCAATCATCAAGTTTGCTGACGACACTACAGTGGTAGGCTTGATTACCAACAACGACGAGACGGCCTACAGAGAGGAGGTGAGGGCCCTCGTAGTGTGGTGTCAGGAAAATAACCTCTCACTCAATGTCAGCAAAACAAAGGAGATGATCGTGGACTTCAGGAAACAGGAGAGGGAGCACCCCCCTATCCACATCGACGGGACAGTAGTGGAGAAGGTGGAAAGTTTTAAGTTCCTCGGCGTACACATCACGGACAAACTGAATTGGTCCACCCACACAGACAGCGTGGTGAAGAAGGCGCAACAGCGCCTCTTCAACCTCAGGAGGCTGAAGAAATTTGGCTTGTCACCAAAATCACTCACAAACTTTTACAGATGCACAATCGAGAGCATCCTGTCGGGCTGTATCACCGCCTGGTACGGCAACTGCTCCGCCCACAACCGTAAGGCTCTCCAGAGGGTAGTGAGGACTGCACAACGCATCACCGGGGTTAAACTACCTGCCCTCCAGGACACCTACACCACCCGATGTCACAGAAAGGCCAAAAGATCATCAAGGACAACAACCACCCGAGCCACTGCCTGTTCACCCCGCTATCATCCAGAAGGCGAGGTCAGTACAGGTGCATCAAAGCTGGGACCGAGAGACTGAAAAACAGCTTCTACCTCAAGGCCATCAGACTGTTAAACAGCCATCACTAACATTGAGTGGCTGCTGCCAACATACTGACTTAAATCTCTAGCCACTTTATACATAGGAATTGGATGTAACAAATGTATCACTAGCCACTTTAAACAATTTTGTATATAATGTTTACGTATCCGACATACTCATATCAAATGTATACACTGTACTCTAAACCATCTACTGTATCTTGCCTATGCCGTTAGGCCATCGACCCAAATCTCTAGCCACTTTAATAATTATAATTGGATGAAATAATGTATCACTAGCCACTTTAAACAATGCCATTTATATAATGTTTACATATCCTACATTACTCATCTCATATATATATATATATATATATATATATATATATATATATATATATATGTGTATATACTGTACTCCATACCATCTACTGCATCTTGCCTATGCAGTCAGCCATCGCTCATCCATATATTTATATGTACATACTCGTATTCATTTCTTTACTCTTGTGTGTATAAGGTAGTTGTTGTGAAATTGTTAGATTACTTGTTAGATACTACTGCATGAACTAGAAGCACAAGCATTTCGCTACACTCGCATTAACATCTGCTAACCATGTGTATGTGACAAATAACATTTGATTTGATTTGATTTGATTACTGAGTTCACTCTCAATCAGATGCCAACCTACTGAGTTCACTCTCCATTAAATGCCAACTTACTGAGTTCACTCTCCATCAGATGCCAACATACTGAGTTCACTCTCCATTAGATGCCAACTTACCGAGTTCACTCTCAATCAGATGCCAACCTACTGAGTTCACTCTCCACCAGAAACCAACCTACTGAGTTCACTCTCCATTAGATGCCAACCTACTGAGTTCAATCTCCACCAGAAACCAACCTACTGAGTTCACTCTCCATTAGATGCCAACCTACTGAGTTCAATCTCCACCAGAAACCAACCTACTGAGTTCACTCTCCATTAGATGCCAACTTACTGAGTTCACTCTCCATCAGATGCCTACCTACTGAGTTCACTCTCCATTAGATGCCAACTTACTGAGTTCACTCTCAATCAGATGCCAACCTACTGAGTTCACTCTCCCACAGATGCCTTCCTACTGAGTTCACTCTTCATTAGATGTTAACCTACTGAGTTCACTCTCAATCAGATGCCAACCTACTGAGTTCAATCACCATCAGATGCTAACCTACTGAGTTCACTCTCCATTAGATGCCAATTTACTGAGTTCACTCTCAATCAGATGCCAACCTACTGAGTTCAATCTCCATCAGATGCCAACCTACTGAGTTCACTCTCAATCAGATGCCAACCTACTGAGTTCAATCGCCATCAGATGCAAACCTACTGAGTTCACACTCCACCAGACACCAACCTACTGAGTTCACTCTCCATCAAATGCCAACCTACTGAGTTCACTCTCCATCAGATGCCAACCTACTTAGTTCACTCTCAATCAGATGCCAACCTACTGAGTTCACTCAATATCAGATGCCAACCTACTGAGTTCACTCTCCACCAGAAACCAACCTACTGAGTTCGCTTTCAATCAGATGCCAACCTACTGCGTTCATTCTCCATCAGATACCAACCTACAGAGATCACTCTCCATTACTATTTCATTTCGCCATAGTCTTACACACATGACAGACAGGAAATAGTGATCTGGGAATGTTTTTAATCTGCTCATATTATCACGGAAGATTTACCACCTATAATTACACATATGACACTCCCACCTTTTTTTAAACTCATCATCATCATTTGATTTTCACTTACAGTTGAAGTCGGAAGTTTACATAAACCTTAGCCAAACACATTTAAACTCAGTTTTTGCACATTTCCTAACATTTAATCTCATAAAAAAAAACTGTGTTAGGTCAGTTAGGATCACCACTTTATTTTAAGAATGTGAAATGCCAGAATAATAGTAGATAAAATGATTTATTTCAGCTTTTATTTCTTTCATCACATTCTCAGTGGGCCAGAAGTTTACATACACTCAATTCGTATTTGGTAGTATTGCCTTTACATTGTTTAACTTGGGTCAAACGTTTCAGGTAGCCTTCCACAAGCTTCCCACAATAGGTTGGGGGAATTTTGCCCATTCTTCCTGACAGAGCTGGTGTAACTGAGTCAGGTTTGTAAGCCTCCTTGC
This sequence comes from Brachymystax lenok tsinlingensis, assembly GCA_030435695.1. NCBI lineage: Eukaryota > Metazoa > Chordata > Actinopteri > Salmoniformes > Salmonidae > Brachymystax > Brachymystax lenok. The sequence goes on from CM059816.1 coordinate 41,145,489, forward strand.
TCGCACACACCTTTTCAGTTCTGCCCACAAATGTTCTATAGGATTGAGGTCAGGGCTTTGTGACGGCCACTCCAATACCTTGACTTTGTTGTCCTTAACTCCAAAACCGTCACCTCAGGAGCCGCTTCATAAGAAGTTAAGCCATTTTGCCACAACTTTGGAAGTATGCTTGCGGTCATTGTCCATTTGGAAGACCCATTTGCGACCAAGCTTTAACTTCCTGACTTATGTCTTGAGATGTTGCTTGAATATATTCACAATATTTTCCTTCCTCATGATGCCATCTATTTTGTGAAGTGCACCAGGTTCTCCTGCAGCAAAGCACCCCCCCGACATGATGCTGCCACCCCCGTGCTTCACGGTTGGGATGGTGTTCTTTGGCTTGCAAGCATCCCCCTTTTTCCTCCAAACATAACGATGGTCATTATGGCCAAACATCCACAGGTACACCTCCAATTGACTCAAATGATGTCAATTAGCCTATCAGAAGCTTCTAAAACCATGACATCCATTTCTGAAATTTTTCAAGCTGTTGAAAGGCACAGTCAACTAAGTGTATGTAATATTCTGACCCACTGGAATTGTGGCACAGTGAATTATAATTGAAATAATCTGTCTGTAAACAATTGTTGAAAAAATTACTTGTGTCATGCACAAAGTAGATGTCCTAAATGACTTGCCAAAAATCTCCAAACGGCAGGATGAGATGAGGAAAATGCAAATGTTAATTTGATCACTCTTTCCTTCCCAGGCAGATTTACATGTGTTAGCAGAGTGAGCTCATTGGCATGCAGGGCTGTTGTGTTCCCATTTATACACAAGAGAGGAGGGCAGAGCCGTCGATAGTCACACAGATGCAGTGTTTGGTTAAAGGAGAAGAGACAATACTCTTTGGACTCTCGGGTCCTGCTGTGTTGAGTTCCTTTCTCTTCTGATTCAGATGTAATGGTAAAAACATACTACAAAAGTCTTATTGACTTTTTGATGCTGTACAAGCCTGGAGATGTAGTGCATTTCTCTACTCAGTGGTGCGGAATAGCAGAGAGCATTCCGCAGAGACAGATAGTTCAGTGTTGGTATTGACCCTATGAGTTTGGGTAACAGTACTCTTTTTATGTAAACACTCTACCACTCATAGTGGTAGAGAGGGAGGGGGGAAAGAGATAGAGAGTGGAGAGGAGGGAGGAAGTATATAGAGAGGAGGGGAGGAAGGAGATAGAGAGAGGAGAGGCAGGAGGAAGTAGAGAGGAGAAGGTAGATGGAGAGAGTAGAGGAGAAGGTAGATGGAGAGAGGAGGGTGTGAGGGGGACAGTGGATCTTCAGTGGTGTTCCATAATTACTGCATGCCATCAGACCAATAGTCTATAACTATCACCCTATAAGATTACCATGGTCAAAGTCGCTGAGCGAGAGGATGGGACTTTGAGGAGGAGAAGAGGGGAACGGGCGGTAGGAACTGAGAGGGGGAGTAGGAACTGAGAGGGGGAGTCAGGACAGAGAGGGGAGTCAGGACAGAGAGGGGAAGTCAGGACAGAGAGGGGGAGTCGGAACAGACAGGGGGAGTATGAACAGAGAGGTGCAGTAGGAATAGAGAGGGGGAGTAAGGACAGAGGGGGTGTAGGAACAGAGAGGGAGTAAGGACAGAGAGGTTGTGTAGAAACAGAAAGGGGCAGTAGGAATAGAGAAGGGGAGTAAGGACAGAGAGGTTGTGTAGGAACAGAGAGGGGCAGTAGGAATAGAGAAGGGGAGTAAGGACAGAGAGGCGGTGTAGGAACAGAGAGGGGGAGTCAGGACAGAGAGGGGGAGTCAGGACAGAAAGGGGGAGCGAGCAGTGGATAAAGAAACCGTTAGAGGGGGAGAAGAGTGTTCATGTGAATGATAATTAACACCTTAACTAGCTGGCCAGCTCTGTGCAGCCAGAAATAAATCACTAAGCAATACGCCGGACCCATTCAGGAGGTCTCTGATGCATCCCTCTCTGCTCTCCTCTTGCCAGAGAACTGGCAAAGATACTGTGACTTATTAGATACATGTCCCCTCTTGGCTGTCACACACACTGTCCCTCTGTAGAAGAGCAACTCAAGGGTGAAAGTGGAGTAGGCTGCATACTGTAAATGTCCTTTATGCGTGAGGGATGGAGAGAGATGACAGGGGAGTCTAGACTCCTCTACACAGGAGAGCAGGGTTGTAAACTGCTGTGTTTGGATTAGGATTAGTAAAGAAGGGAGACCTATTTCTGATCGGTGGGACGCTAGCGACAACATCGTTGATATACAGAGCGCCAAATTCAAATTACAAAAATAGTAATATTAAACATTCATGAAAATACAAGTGTTATACACCATTCTTTAGCTTAGAATCTTGGTAATCGAACCGCGTTGTCCGATTTACAATAGGCTTCACGGAGAAAGCATTGCATTTGATTATCTGAGGACAGGGCCCTGCATACTTCTTGCATATAAATATATTTCAAATCAGCGCAGGCATTACAAAATCAAATATAGTGACAAAATAAATCACTTACCTTTGAAGATCTTCTTCTGGTTGCAATCCCACGGGTCCCAGGAACACAAAGAACTGTCGTTTTGTTCAATAAAGTCCCTCTTTATATCCCAAAAACTGTTTGGGGTTGTCACGTTTTGTTCAGTAATCCACCTGTTCCACACTAAAAATGTTACAGATAAACTAAGTCCAAACAAGTCAAACAACGTTTCTAATCAATCCTCAGGTACCCTAATATGTAAATAAACGATAATATTTCAGACGGACAATAGCCTGTTCAATAGAAAAGACAAATTACAAAGAGCGAGCACACTGTCACGTGCGCAAAACAGTAGAGTCAGTTCTAACTGCCAGAACTTCTATTTCTTGTTTGTTTTTAAAAAACAAGCCTGAAACCATGTCTAAAGACTGTTGGAAGCCATAGACTAGTGGAAGAAATAGGAACTGTAATCTGGGAGCTAAATCCCTCTATAGTGAAAAGCAAGTCAATGGAAAAACTGTGACATCAAAAAAACTGATTTTCCAGATAGATTTTCCTCTGGTTTTCGCCTGCCATATCAGTTCTGTTAAACTGACTCTCTCTCTCTCTCTCTCTCTCTCTCTCTCTCTCTCTCTCTCTAATTCATATTCAAGCTGCTTTATTGGCATGAAAACATTGTGTCAATATTAACAAAGCAACAATGTACACAATATACATTGTAATAAAATGATAAACATTAACAAATAATAATATAAAATGGTAGTAAATAATAATACAAAATTAAATACAAAAATAATAACAATAAAATGGTAACAGTCAATAGTAGAAATGTAATAAACATAAAAATCTATATATGGAAAATGAAACTATAACTAACTTATAACTAACTTATTTTCCAACAGAATTCTGCATGTTGATTTTTAATAATTTCATTTTTATTGCATACAGTTTTCTGTGGGCTTTTTCTTTGAGTGCATTCACTGCCATATTAAAGTTTCCCGATGCAGATATGGTCAGACCAAGGTATGTGTAATTTTTGGTGTTTTCAATTATGGTGTTGTTCAGGGTGAATTTATATTTGTGTTTCTGACATCTGTTTATTTATTTTTTTATCATGATTTTCTTTTTTTTTTTTTTTTACTGCCAGGGCCCAATTATGGCAATATTGATCTAGAATGTTAAGGTTCTGTTGAAGACCTTCTTTGGTTGGTGATAGAAGTACCAAGTCATCAGCATATAGCAGGTATTTTACCTCTGTGTCAAATAAAGCAAGCAAAGATTTTGCTCTCTTTTTTTTGGTGGACGTGTTTATTAATTAGTGTGTGTAATGTGTATATATGGTCAGTAGTGCGATAGTTAGGGGAAAAGCCAATTTTACATTTACTTATAATTTTTTTTTATTGAAGAAAGGTTTGAATTTATGAATTCTAAATGCTGCAGAAAGCCTTTCCCAATTTGCTGTTTACACATATTCCCCTGTAATTATTGGGGTCTGATTTGTCTCCACCTTTGTGGATAGGGGAGATGAGCCCCTGTTTCCAGACATCAGGGAAGCAGCCAGAAGTTAAAACCATGTTGAACAATTTAAGCACAGCATTTTGCAACTCAGGTGTTGTCATGATTGGTGGGTACTGGTTGAGTGAGTTAGGCGCAGGATAGCAGAGATGTGTGGACAAGGTATTTAATAAGAAAACCAGTACACAAACCATACAAGTTGCGGGAAAAAAATACTGGTCTCACAAATATAACGTAAAACACAGAACCCGGCAAACAATAAACCAGCCGTATCATAACCAATTAGAACAATGAATATAAACACGCACACAAACATGGGGGAAACAGAGGGTTAAATAATGAATTGAAACCAGGTGTGTAGAAACAAAGACAAAAACAAATGTTAAAATGAAAAGTGGATCGGCGATGGCTAGAAGACCGGTGATGTCGACTTCGGTGGAAGTCATGCCAGGTGTGCTGTTTTTCAGCATTTCATTTCTGATGTTATCTAGACCACAAGTCTTCTTTGATTTTATAGATTTGAGCTTTTCATTTAGTTCTTGTTGCGTCATTGGGTAATCTAATGTTTGGTTGTTTTTAATGACTGATTCAAGGATGTAACATTTTTCTTTAATTTCTAATTGGTTCTGTTGTAAGTCTTTTTGTGGACTGTTTTTGTATAGATAATCAAAATACGTTTTCAAAATTCCTTCATATTGTATGGCTAATTCTTGTGGCTTTGTCATGCTTAAATTGTTCCACATGTCCCAGAACTGATTTTGGTCAATTGCATTTTCAATTTCATCAAGTGTCTTGTTGGTATAATTCAATTTCTTGCGTTTCACTGTATGTTTATACTGTTTCAGAGTTTCAAAGTATTCACAGCGTAGATCTGGGTTGTTTTGCTGCTTACGTTTTTTATTTGACATTTGTTTTAGGTGTTTTCTAATTGTTTTACATTCGTTATCAAACCATTTTTTAGAAACATTTTGTTTTTTGTTTCTGATGTTGCATTTCTTTGGTTTTTTCAAATTGGCTATCGATGCTGCTTTTTGGAATATGCAATTGATGTTGAGTGGCAGAATTGACACCTTCTTAATGTTTTCGGGAATTGTGAGTTATTGAAAAACTGTATAGAGTTCAACATTTCATTTGAGTTCAATGTTTCAATTAATCTCTCTGCACTGGTTTGAGCCCATCTGTACGATTGGTTTATGTGGTAGAGTTAATTGGACTGTTTTTTTGAATGAATATTGCCGGTTAATTTCTTCAGAAACACGTTGATCTGACTGTGATCTGACAATGGTGTCTGTGGTCTGACAGTGAATGCCCTAATGGAAATGTGGTACCCTCGGTGATGTGGTACCCACGGTGAATATTAAAACCTTCCCCAACCAGAAACCGTGGATTGATGGCAGCATTCAATCAAAACTGAAAGCGCGAACCACTGCTTTTAACCAGGGTAAGGCGACCGGAAACATTACTGAATACAAACAGTGTAGCTATTCCCTCCGCAAGGCAATCAAACAAGCTAAGCGTCAGTATAGAGACAAAGTAGAGTCACAATTGAACGGCTCAGACACGAGAGGAATGTGGCAGGGTCTACAGTCAATCACCGACTACAAAAAGAAAACCAGCCCCGTCGCGGACCACGATGTCCTGTCCCAGACAAACTAAACAACTTCTTTGCTCACTTTGAGGACAATACAGTGCCCACTACCAAAACCATTTAAGAGTGTTAACCGTTAACCCTCGCAAGGCTGCCGGCCCAGATGGCATCCCTGGCCGTGTCCTCAGAGCAAGCGCAGACCAGCTGGCTGGTGTGTTTTCGGACATATTTAATCAATCCCTATCCCAGTCTGCTGTTCCCAAATGCTTCAAGAGGGCCACCATTGTTCCTGTTCCCAAGAAAGCTAAGGTAACTGAACTAAATGACTATTGCCCCGTAGCACTCACTTCTGTCATTATGAAGTGCTTTGAGAGACTAGTCAAGGATCATATCACCTCCATCCTACCAGACACCCTAGACCCACTCCAATTTGCTTACCGCCCCAATAGGTCCACAGACGACGCAATCGCAATCCCACTGCACACTGCCCTAACCCATCTGGACAAGAGGAATACCTATGTAAGAATGCTGTTCATCGACTACAGCTCAGCATTTAACACCATAGTACCATCCAAACTCATCATTAAGCTCGAGACCCTAGGTCTCGACCCAGCCCTGTGCAACTGGGTCCTGGACTTCCTGACGGGACCGCCCTAGGTGGTGAAGGGTAGGAAACAACACCTCCACCCCGCTGATTCCCCACAAGGGTGCGTTCTCAGCCCTCTCCTGTACTCCCTGTTCACCCATGACTGTGTGGCCAAGTACGCCTCCAACTCAATCATCAAGTTTCCTGATGACACTACAGTGGTAGGCTTGATTACCAACAATGACGAGACGGCCTACAGGGAGGAGGTGAGGGCCCTCGGAGTGTGGTGTCAGGAAAATAACCTCTCACTTACCGTCAACAAAACTAAGGAGATGATCGTGTACTTCAGGAAACAGCAGAGAGAGCACCCCCCTATCCAAATCGACGGGACAGTAGTGGAGAAGGTGGAAAGTTTTAAGTTCCTCGGCGTACACATCACGGACAAACTGAAATGGTCCACCCACACAGACAGCGTGGTGAAGAAGGCGCAACAGCGCCTCTTCAACCTCAGGAGGCTGAAGAAATTCGGCTTGTCACCAAAAACACTCACAAACTTCTACAGATGCACAATCGAGAGCATCCTGTCGGGCTGTATCCCCGCCTGGTACGGCAACTGCTCCGCCCACAACCGTAAGGCTCTCCAGAGGGTAGTGAGGACTGCACAACGCATCACCGGGGGTAAACTACCTGCCCTCCAAGACACCTACACGACCCGATGTCACAGGAAGGCCAAAAAGATCATTGAGGACAATAACCACCCGAGCCAGTGCCTGTTCACCCCGCTTTCATCCAGAAGGCGAGGTCAGTACAGGTGCATCAAAGCTGGGACCGAGAGACTGAAAAACAGCTTCTATCTCAAGGCCATCAGACTGTTAAACAGCCACCATTAACATTGAGTGGCTGCTGCCAACATACTGACTTAAATCTCTAGCCACTTTAAATAATAGAAAATTGGATGTAACAAATGTATCACTAGCCACTTTAAATAATTTTGTATATAATGTTTACATATCCGACATTACTCATATCAAATGTATGCACTGTACTCTATACCATCTACTGAATCTTGCCTATACCATTCGGCCATCGACTCAAATCTCTAGCCACTTTAATAATTTAAAAAAGAATGTAATAAATGTATCACTAGCCACTTTAAACGATGCCATTTATATAATGTTTACATATCCTACACTACTCATCTCACATCTATATACTGTACTATATACCATCTACTGCATCTTGCCAATGCCGGTCAGCCATCGTTCATCCATATATTCATATGTGCATACTCATATTCGTTCCTTTACACTTGTGTGTATAAGGTAGTTGTTGTGAAATTGTTAGATTACTTGTTAGATACTACTGCATGGTCGGAACTAGAAGCACAAGCATTTCGCTACACTCGCATTAACATCTGCTAACCATGTGTATGTGACAAATAAAATTTGATTTGATTTGATTTGGAGGAGGGGGTCAATGTCAGTGATGGCATTATCGAATACACTTGTCCCAAGAGCTGAGCAGTAAGTAAATCGACCTAAAGAGTCCCCTCTAATTCTACCATTCAGCATGTACAGGCCTAAGGCTCCACAGATGCACTAACTCCTTCCCATTTCTGTTCAGTATTTGGTCAGGACTGTTTCAATTATTTATAATTGGGCTACTGTACAAGGAGGGGTATCCAAATATGTGGTGGTTACCTCCCGCATCAGTGTAGTCAGGCTCAGAACCTGTTCTTGCATTGAAATCTCCACAAAGAGGCACTGTTACCGTCTGCCTGAAATTGAATGATTTCTGTATGGAGATTGTCAAAAAACGGATCATCATAATATGATGAATCTGAAGGAGGAGCAGAAGCTGCACATATGTATACATCATTGTCACAATAGATTGTACCTTTGTTAAGTTTCAACCAAATGTGGTTAGTACCTTTTTTCATTTCATTCAGTGCTAAGTCCTGCTTATGCCAAATGATGATTCCACCTGAGTCTCGGCCCCGTTTAACATTTTTCTGTTTGATTGATGGTAGTAAACTTTCTCTATAGCCTGAGGGACACTGAGTATCTATGTCTCCACGACACCATGTTTCCAGTAGGATTATGATGTCCTGTCTCTTGATGTTTTTAATGCATTCTGCAGTTATTTCAATTCTGGATTTGTTGTTTTATAACCAAAATGTGAAGAGTATAGGCCCTGGATAGTCCAAGAGCTGATAGTTAATGATCTAATGTATAATAAGTGATATTCACTGGTTTGAGTAAAGTACATTGAAAAAAAACAAAATAATATATATATATATATATATATATATATACATATACATACATATACACACACTCATACACCATTACATATAATTATTATTATAATACCAGTGCCAATAAAATAAAGGACAGTTCTAAACAAATCTATAAGAATGGAATAAGATTGCCCAAAAAATAAGTACAATGCAATGCAATGCAATGCAATGCAATGCAATGCAATGCAATGCAATCTGCAACCGTGTGTGTGTGTGTGTGTGTGTGTGTGTGTGTGTGTGTGTGTGTGTGTGTGTGTGTGTGTGTGTGTGTGTGTGTGTGTGTGTGTGTGTGTGTGTGTGTGTGTGTGAATTAAAGGGTCTGTCTAGCCCAGTAGTCTGCATATTAGATGCAATAGTTGGCGCACCTCTCCTATCTATGATTGTTCTAGGTGTATTTTGCCAGAGGTTACCTCAGCATATGTCGGCTGATGATCTGAATGATACATGGTGTGGACTGCATCATATGGTGTACTTCTCTGAAGGACAGTGTTCTGCCCGACCCTAGAGTAGTGGTCAGTGCTGTGTTGTGATGGGCCAGGTCCAGAAGAGCTGTGTTGTGATGGGCCTTGTCTAGTAGAGCTGTGTTGTGATGGGCCTGGTCTAGTAGAGCTGTGTTGTGATGGGCCTGGTCTAGTAGAGCTGTGTTGTGATGGGCCTGGTCTAGTAGAGCTGTGCTGTAATAAGCCGTGTCTGGCTCTTCTCTCCTAGGGAGGTTGTACTGTTGTTTCAGAAGGTGGGGCGGGGGGCCTCTGCTGCTGGGGTAATGGGTGTGTGGGTCCCTGCCAAGTGTTGCACCCTTTGGGTCCATGGCAAAGGTTCTGATACTGTCCTGATCAAGATGTACATTATCGTATAAATGGTCAGGTACAGTGGCTTGCGAAAGTATTCACCCCTGTGGCATTTTTCCAATTTTTTTGCCTTACAACCTAGAATTAAAATAGACTTTTGGGGGGGTTGTATCATTTGATTTACACAACATGCCTACCACTTTGAAGATGCAAAATATGTTTTTATTGTGAAATAAACAAGAAATAAGACAAAAAAACGGAGAAAACATGAGCGTGCATAACTATTCACCCCCAAAGTCAATACTTTGTAGAGCCACCTTTTGCAACAATTACAGCTGCAAGTCCCTTGGGGTACATTTTTGTCTCATCTGACCAGAGTACCTTCTTCCATATGTTTGGGGAGTCTCCCACATGCCTTTTGGCGAACACCAAACATGTTTGCTTATCTTCCATAAAGCCCAGCTCTGTGGAGTGTACAGCTTAAAATGGTCCTAAGGACAGATACTCCAATCTCCGCTGTGGAGCTTTGCAGCTCCTTCAGGGTTATCTTTGGTCTCTTTGTTGCCTCTGATTAATGTCCTCCTTGCCTGGTCCGTGAGTTTTGGTGGGCGGCACTCTCTTGGCAGGTTTGTTGTTGTGCCATATTCTTTCAATTTTTTAATAATGGATTTAATGGTGCTCTGTGGGATGTTCAACGTTTCTGATACTTTTTATAACCCAACCCTAATCGGTACTTCTCCACATCTTTGTCCCTGACCTGTTTGGAGAGATCCTTGGTCTTCATGGTGCCACTTGCTTGGTGGTACCGCTTGCTTAGTGGTGTTGCAGACTCTGGGGCATTTTAGAACAGGTGTATATGTACTGAGATCATGTGACAGATCATGTGACACTTAGATTGCACAAAGGTGGACTTTATTTAACTAATCATGTGATTTCTGAAGGTAATTGGTTGCACCAGATCTTAGGGGCTTCATAGCAAAGGGGTGAATACATATGCACGTACCACTTTTCCGTTGGTTATTTATTTTAAAAAACAATTTTAACAAGTAATTTTTTTTATTTCACTTCACCAATTTGGACTATTTTGTGAATGTCCATTACATGACATCCAAATAAAATTACAGGTTGTAATGCAACAAGCGCCAAGGGGGGTGAATACTTTTGCAAGGCACTGTATTCTGCCACTGTGTACTTTCTGTTTAGGGCTCTCTCTCTCTCTCTCCATCATTTGGTCACCTGTTCTCCCCATGGAGAAGTGCTGAGGTGTAAATTCCCTCCTCCTTCCTCCCACTAATGAGAAGCTGAAGACTCTGGAGATGCCAGGGACTAATTCTGGCTATTTCTTGACCTCAAGGCTAATGTGACTAATGTGTGACAACATCAAACAGAGGGACTTAGATATGAACCGCATGAACTCAGTGCATTAGCGTGAATCACTATGTTCCAAAATGTTGATTCAACGTACAATTTTAAGGCAACCAGTGGCAAAAGGATTGTGAGTTTGCTCATCATCAACCTGCCCTCCAAATACACCTCTGCTGTCTTCAACCAGGATCTCAGTGATCACTGCCTCATTGCCTGCATCCGTAATGGGTCTGCGGTCAAACGACCACAGCTCATCACTGTCAAATGCTCCCTAAAACACTTCAGCGAGCAGGCCTTTCTTATCGACATGGCCCGGGTATCCTGGAAGGACATTGACCTCATTCCGTCAGTAGAGGATGCCTGGTTATTCTTTAAAAGTGCTTTCCTTACCATCTTAAATAAGCATGCCCCGTTCAAAAAAATGTAACTAGGAAAATATATACCCCCTGGTTCACTCCAGACCTGACTGCCCTTGACTAGCACAAAAACATCCTGTGGCATACTGCATTATCTCGAATAGCCCCTGAGATATGTAACTTTCAGGGAAGTTAGGAACCAATATACACAGGCAGTTAGGAAAGCAAAGGCTAGCTTTTTCAAACAGATATTTGCATCCTGTAGCACAAACTCCAAAAAGTTGTGGGACACTGTAAAGTCCATGGAGAATAAGATCACCTCCTCCCAGCTGCCCAGTGCACTGAGGCAAGGAAACACTGTCACCACCGATAAATCTGCGATAATTGAGAATTTTAATAAGCATTTTTCTACGGCTGGCCATGCTTTCCACCTGGCTACCCCTACACCGGCCAAGCCTCCCCCATTTCTCCTTCACCCAAATCCAGATAGCTGATGTTCTGAAAGAGCTGCAAAATCTGGACTCCTACAAATCAGCCGGGCTGGACAATCTGGACCCTCTCTTTCTAAAATTATCCACCAAAATTGTTGCAACCCCTATTATTAGCCTGTTCAACCTCTCTTTCATATCATCTGAGATCCACAAAGATTGGAAAGCTGCCGCGATCATCCCACTCTTTAAAGGGGGAGACACTCTAGACTCAAACTGCTACAGACCAATATCTATCCTACCCTGCCTTTCTAAGGTCATCGAAAGCCAAGTAAACAAACAGATCACCAACCATTTCGAATCCCACCGTACCTTCTTCACTATGCAATCTGGTTTCAGAGCTGGTCATGGGTGCAACTCAGCCACGCTCAAGGTCCTAAACGATATCATAACTGCCATCGATAAGAGACAATACTTTGCAGCTGTATTCATTGACCTGGCCAAGGCTTTCGACTCTGTCAATCACCATATTCTTATCGGCAGACTCAACAGCCTTGGTTTCTAAAATGACTGCCTTGCCTGGTTCACCAACTACTTCTCAGAGTTCAGTGTGTGAAATTGGAGGGCCTGTTGTCCGGACCTCTGGCAGTCTCTATGGGGGTGCCAAAGGATTCAATCCTCGGGCCGACTCTATTCTCTGTATACATCAATGATGTCGCTCTTGCTGCTGGTGATTCTCTGATCCACCTCTACGCTGACGACACCATTCTTTATACTTCTGGCCCTTCTTTGGACACTGTGTTACCTCCAGTCGAGCTTCAACACCATACAACTCTCCTTCCATGGCCTCCAACTGCTCTTAAATGCAAGTAAAACTAAATGCATGCTCTTCAACCGATCTCTGCCAACACCTGCCTTCCCGTCCAGCATCACTACTCTGGACGGTTCTGACTTAGAATATGTGGCCACTACAAATACCTAGGTGTCTGGTTAGACTGTAAACTCTCATTCCAGACTCACATTAAGCATATCCAATCCAAAATTAAATCTAGAATCAGCTTCCTATTTCTGAACAAAGACTCCTTCACTCATGCTGCCAAACATACCCTCGTAAAACTGACTATCCTACCGATCCTTGACTTCGGCGATGTCATTTACAATAAAGCTTCCAACACTTTACTCAGCAAATTGGATGCAGTTTATCACAGTGCCATCCGTTTTGTCACCAAAGCCCCATATACTACCCACCACTGCGACCTGTATGCTCTCATTGGCTGGCCCTCGCTTTATGTTAGTCGCCAAACCTACTGGCTCCAGGTCATCTATAAGTCTTTGCTAGGTAAAGCCTTATCTCAGCTCCCTAGTCACCATAGCAGCACCCACCCGTAGCACGCGCTCCAGCAGGTATTTTTTACCGGTCACCCCCAAAGCCAATTCCTCTTTCGGACGCTTTTCCTTCCAGTTCTCTGCTGCCAATGACTGGAACGAACTGCAAAATTCACTGAAGCTGGAGACTCATATCTCCCTCACTAGCTTTAAGCACCAGCTGTCAGAGCAGCTCACAGATCACTGCACCTGTACATAGCCTGTAAATAGTCCATCCAACTACCTCACCCCCACACTGTTATCTATTTTATTTATTTTTGCTCCTTTGCACCCCAGGATCTCTACTTGTACACTCATCTCCTGCACATCTACCATACCAGTGTTTAATTGCTATATTGTAATTATTTAGCCACTATGGCCTATTTATTGCCTTACCTCCGTTATCCTACCTCATTTGCACACATTGTATATAGACATTTTCTACTGTATTATTGACTGTATGTTTGTTTATTCCATGTGTAACTCTGTGTTGTTGTTTGTGTCGCACTGCTTTGCTTTATCTTGGCCAGGTCGCAGTTATAAATGAGAACTTGTTCTCAACTAGCCTACCTGGTTAAATAAAGGTGAAATAAAATAAAACATTTATCATTTAGCTGAACCATTTACATTCTCATGTTGAATTGTACTTTCACTCAACTTTGAATTTTAGGTTGAGTAAACAGACATTTAATCTTGAGATTCATTCTACCTTATTTGCATATTAAACAGTTTGCCTTGCCTTTCGAGTCAGTTGTAGTTACCACCCATGACTGTATTTGTTAGCGACAGAGACATGGTTTCTGTATTCAGTGGCTCTCAGTCCTGTACCCTTCTCCAAGTGAGTGTCTAAGTGAATATGTTGTCTTTAAAATCAAAATTCTGTATGACAATAGACGCCTCATAAGGCCCTTATTTGAAGGCCTAGTTACACCCTAACACAGTGGTCTGAAACTACTGGTTTACAGGCCACATCAAGCCTGCAAGTCGCAAGTGATGTGTAATTCCTATTGGAATCCAGCCAGAGTGAGGATATACAACAGACGGACGGACAGACAGACGGACATACGGACCATTTCTCCCATCTCATGTGATCCCACTTAGGGCTGACAGTACTACTGCCACACCGGCAGTCATGGGTCATGACCGCAGTCAAAATCCACATGATCGCTGAGTAACGGAAATCTCCTCTTACGCACTACGGACATGTGTTGGTAGTACCCAACTTGCTAACGACCACAGATCATAATGGCCTGGTACCCAGGGCTCTATTGTCCCTCCATCAGGCCCTAATGGCCTGGTTCTCAGGCCTCTATTGCCCCTCCATAAGGTCCTAATGGCCTCTATTGTCCCTCCATCAGGCCCTAATGGCCTCTATTGTCCCTCCATAAGGTCCTAATGGCCTGGTACTCAGGCCTCTATTGTCTTTCCATCAGGTCCTAATGGCCTAGTACTCAGGGGTATATTGTCCCCCGATCAGGTCTTAAGGAGCAGCAAGGTGCGCTGGGGCGCTAGCGCCCCACTCCTGACACTACCAGGTGAAATGCAAGGCGCCAAATTCAAAATCCAAAAGTTGAATTATTAAACATGCATCAATATACAAGTGTTTCATAGTCATCAAAAGCTCTGCTTCTTGGCAATATCACAGCGTTGTCAGATTTCAAAAAGGCTTTACGGCGAAAGCACTACATTTGATTGTTTGAGGGTAGCACCTCACATATTTTTCCATTACCATAAATTCATAAGCCATGGGGGAACAGAGGGTTAAATAATTAACAAGTAATTGTGGGATTAACACCAGGTGTGTAAAACAAGACAAAAACAATGGAAAATTAAAAATGGATCGGCTACGGCTACGGCTAGAAAACCGGTGACGTCAACCGCCGAACGTCGCCCGAGCAAGGAGAGTGACCGACTTTGGCGGAAGTAGTGACAGTACCCGACACCGGCCTCGGGGACGACCCGGAGGACGAGGCGCAGGGCGATCCGGATGGAGATGGTGGAACTCCCGCAGCAACGAAGGGTCCAGAACGTAGTCCACCTTACCCCTCCCACTCCACAAGGTACTGAAGACCCCTCCTCCGACGCCTCGAGCCCATGATGGCTCAAACAGCATACGCCGGGGCCCCCTCGATGTCCAGAGGGGGCCGGGGAACCTCCCGCACCTCAGACTCCTGGAGTGGACCAGCCATCACCGGCCTGAGGAGAGACACATGGAACGAGGGATTAATACGGTATTCTGAGGGAAGCTGTAACCTGTAGCATACCTCGTTCAGTCTCTTCAGGACTTTGAATGGCCCCACAAACCACGGACCCAGCTTCCAGCAGGGCAGACGGAGGGGCAGGTTTCGGGTCGAGAGCCAAACCCGGTCCCCCGGTGCGAACACCGGGGCCTCACTGCGGTGGCGGTCGGTGCTCGCCTTCTGCCACCTCACGGCCCGTTGCAGGTGCACATGGGTGGCGTCCCAGGTCTCCTCCGAGCGCTTAAACCATTCATCCACCGCAGGAGCCTCGATCTGGCTCTGATGCCAAGGTGCAAGAACCGGCTGATACCCCAGTACACACTGGAAGGGACAGAGGTTAGTGGAGGAGTGGCGGAGTGAGTTTTGGGCCATCTCTGCCCATGGGATGAACGCCGCCCACTCCCCCGGCTGGTCCTGGCAATATGACCGCAGAAACCTACCCACATCCTGGCTCTCTCCACCTGCCCGTTACTCTCGGGGTGAAAACCTGAGGTGAGGCTGACCGAGATCCCCAGACACTCCAAAAACGCCCTCTGGACCCTGGACGGGAACTGGGGACCCCGTTCAGAGACTATATCCTCAGGCACCTCATAGTGTCGGAAGACGTGTGTGAACAAGGCCTCCGCAGTCTGTAGGGCCGTAGGGAGACCGGGCAAAGGGAGGAGACGGCAGGACTCAGAAAACCGATCCACAACAACCAGGATCGTGGTGTTGCCCTGTGAGAGAGGAAGATCATTCAGGAAGTCCACTGACAGGTGTGACCACGGCCGTTGTGGAACGGGTAGGGGTTGTAACTTCCCTCTGGGCAGGTGCCTAGGAGCCTTGCACTGGGCACACACCAAGCAGGGGGGAACATAAACCCTCATGCCCTTGGCCAAGGTGGACCACCAGTACTTCCCACTAAGACAGCGCACTGTCCAACCGATGCCAGGATGACCAGAGGAGGGTGACGTGTGGGCCCAATAGATCAACCGGTCGCGGACAGCAGACGGAACGTACAGACGCCCGGCTGGACACTGAGAGGGAGTGGGCTCTGTATGTAACGCCCGCTCAATGTCCGCGTCCAGCTCCCACACTACCGGTGCCAACAGGCAGGAGGCCGGGAGTATGGGAGTGTGATCCATGGACCGCTCCTCTGTGTCATACATCCGGGACAGTGCGTCTGCCTTTGCGTTCTGGGAACCTGGTCGGTAGGACAGGGTGAAAACAAAACGGGTAAAAAACATGGCCCACCTTGCAATGGAAAATGAAAAATGGATCGGCTACGGCTAGAAAACCAGTGACGTCGACCACCAAACGCTGCCCGAGCAAGGAGAGGGACCGACTTCGTCGGAAGTCTTGACAGTTTTGGGTAGCCTTCCACAAGCTTCACACAATAAGTTTGTGAAATTTGGCCCATTCCTCCTGACAGAGCTGGTGTACCTGAGTCAGGTTTAGGGGTCTCCTTGCTCACACACGCCTTTTCAGTTCTGTTACAAATTTTCTATAGGATTGAGGTCAGGGCTTTGTGATGGCCACTTCAAAAATTTGACTTTGTTGTCCTTAAGCCATTTTGCCACAACTTTGGAAGTATGCTTGGGGTCATTGTCTATTTGGAAGAACCATTTGCGACCAAGCTTTAAAAACTTCTTAAGGAGCAGTGGTGCACTAGCGCCCCACTCCCGACACTACCAGGTGAAATGCAAGGCGCCAAATTCAAAATCCAAAAGTTGAATTATTAAACATACATCAATATACAAGTGTTGCATAGTCATCAAAAGTTCTGCTTCTTGGCAATTTCACAGCGTTGTCAGATTTCAAAAAGGCTTTACGGCTAAAGCACTACATTTGATTGTTTGAGGGTAGCACCTCACATATTTTTCCATTACCATCAATTCATAAGCCATCACGGTTCACACAAAACACATTTCACAGCGAAAACAAATCAATTACCTGTTGAAGAACTTCTGCTGAGGGCTTCCCAAGTGTCCAACGAAGACAATCCATGGTTCTTTTGTTAGAAAAAGTAATTTATTATATCCATAAATCTCAGTTTGGTTGGTGCGTTATGATATGAAAATCCAGCGTCCACTCGCCCATTGAAACGTGAAGAGAACTCGTTCATCCTATACCTATAAACTTGTCCAAGAACAATCAAACATCATTGATAATGTATTCTTAGGAACACTTATGTATATTTTGTATAATATTTCAACCGGAATATAAACTGGGCGATAGGAAAGGAAAAAACCACAGCGTGTGCAAGCCGGGAACGCACATTCTCTTCTGTTGACTTCTGTGTGACCACTTCCTAATTCTTCTTCTATTGCCATCTAAAGCAACTAAATAGAATCAAAACAGTGTCTAGAGACTGTTGACATCCAGTGGAAGCAATAGGTACTGCATTCATACTCCCTTATATGGGCATTTTCATATGGGAGGGGTTCAAAATGAGGCAATGTGTCAAAATCACTTTTTCCAGGACAGAAATTCCTCGGGTTTTCACCTGCCATATCCGTTCTGTTATACTCACAGACAAAATTTTAACACTCTTAGAAACTCCTTGAAATACATCCACAGGTACACCTCCAATTGACTCAAATGATGTCAATTAGCCTATCAGAAGCTTCTAAAGCCATGACATAATCTTCTGGAGTTTTCCAAGCTGTGTAAATGTCACGAATTCCGCCGAAGTCGGTCCCTCGCCTTGCTCGGGCGGCATTCGGCGGACGACGTCACCGGTTTTCTAGTCATTGCCAATCCACTTTTCATGTTCCATTGTTTTTGTCTTGATTAACACACCTGGTTTCAATACCACAATTACTTGTTCATTATTTAACCCTCTGTTCCCCCATGTTTGTTTGTGAGTGATTGTTTGTATGTTTATACGATCCGTTAATGTGGTCTCGGTATATGTGATTTGTATTTGTGATTTTTGGAGTAAATACGTTTATCACTCGTATCTGCTGTCCTGTGCCTGACTCCTCTTCACCAGCTACACACAGGATCCATAACAGTAAAGGCACAGTCAACTAAGTTTTGTAAACTTCTGACCCACTGGAATTGTGGTACAGTGAATTATAAGTGAAATAATCTGTCTGTTAACAATTGTTGGAAAAATGACTTGTCTCATGCACAAAGTAATGTCGTAACCGACTTGCCAAAACTATAGTATCTTAATTAACAAGACATTTTTTGGAGTGGTTGAAAAATGAGTTATAATGACTCCAACCTAAGTGCACGTAAACTTCCTACTTCAACTGTAGGTACATTGAGCATCAGAGCATTTGGCAGCTGTTTATTTTGGGCTCCTAGCAAATACTAGTTTGGAGACGGTGAAACAGCTGGTGGTGTTTCACCAGCACTGCACTTTGCATGGCTGCTTTTTGATTGACAGGGTTATAAATATCCATAAATAGGGGAAAATGGGATTAAGGCTGTGGCTGTAATGAAATTTTGTCAGTCGGTTATTGTCATGCAAATGACTGCCGGTCTCAAGGTAATTGACCGTTAATTAACATAAACACGTTTAGCATCTCTAGGCCTCTGGAACATTTAAACGTTTAAAAAAACACCATCACAATTAGACATTATTTATTTTAGGTAGGTCTAATAGGATTCTTCTGTTTATAGTGGCAACCATCAAAACTATTCTTCACAAGGGATTGTATATAGAATTGTCTGGGCTTACAATAACACTTATTTCACATCGTACATCAACCAATATTTGAGGAGCTTGCAGCCTCTAGCTGCGCGACAGGTGATATTCGATCCAAACTCTGTATACCATGGGCTCTCCAACCCTGTTCCTGCTGCTACCCAATGCTTAATTTGGAAAACCAAGTGAAATCTGTTTGGGAACATCGACATTAACATGATTTTAGAATGAAACATATTTCATTAAACTGTTGAATGCCTGTCTCTCACACGCTCGAGAAAGGAATGAGGGCGAGAGAGGAGATGAAAACGCAAGGTTGTGAAATGTTCTGTAGCTAAAGATAATGTGTCAGCCTTTTAATTATCTAAATATATTACTAGGCTATTCCAAATAGAATTGAAATGCACTATAATTGTAGGTTAAACATTCATCAATATACAAGTGTTGCATAGTCATCAAAAGCTCTGATTCTTGGCAATATCACAGCTTTGTCAGATTTCAAAAAGGCTTCACGGTGAAAGCACAACATTTGATTGTTTGAGGGTAGCACCTCTAATATTTATGCATTAGCATAAATCCATAACCCAACACGGGTCTCACAAAACCTATAAAATCGCTAATATAAAATCACTTCCCTTTGATGAACTTCTGCTGAGGGCTTCCCAAGTGTCCAACGAAGACAATCCATGCTTCTTTTGTTAGAAAAAGTCATTTATTATATCTATAAATCTCAGTTTGGTTGGCACGTTATGATCATAAAATCCACCATTGAGTCGCCCATTGAACCGTGAAGAGAACACGTTTAGATTTTTACTATACACTTTCTACAAACAAATCAAACATAATTTTTTATGTATCCTTAGGTATCTTTTTGGGTAAATTTGCTGTAATATTTCAACCGGACGATAACGTGAACGATAGGAAAGAAAAATAAAGTGGTGCGCGTTACCAATCTCGCGCGCATCAAACCTTGTTTACAAAAGTGGTCGCCTGACAATTTCCTGTTCCTATCTGTTCTGGTCACTCCTAGAATGCCCAGACTTTGTATATAGACTGTTGACATCTAGTGGAAGCCATAGGTACTGCAGTCTCAGTTCTACATAAAGTTGTATGCAATAAGCACAATGGAGAAGATGCTCACTTACAAAAAAAACTGCAAATCCGGATGGATTTTCCTCTGGTTTTCGGCTGCTATATCAATTCTGTTATACTCACATACCTTTTTTTAACACTCAGAAACTTCCGAGTGTTTCCTATCCAATGGTACTAATTATGTGCATATCCTATTTTCTGGGCCTGAGTGGCATGCATTTTACTTTGGGCACGCCAGACTCTCCAAAACCGTCACCTATGCAGCCACTCCCTAAGAAGTTAACATCTCTAAAGTGGACGGATGTTATTAAGGTGAGTTAGTATCCCACTTGTTTTGTAGATCCGCATTCATGGATTTCGATAAACTTCAATAACTAAGATCATTTTGGGGGAGGGGGACTATGACGGCCGAATGTAGTTATTCAAACAGGTTCATCAGATGCGTCTCAGCCTCTTGTGAAGGTTGTGATGATAACTGAATACTTTTGAGTAGGGTTTTTTAATAAAGTTTAGGATACTTACCTCCTCCACTATCAATGAGGAGCACCCACATATACCAGTAATGCATGGCAGCCATATCGTAGAACACTCTTCACAGAACTGCCACTGTGGTAGAGAGCAGAGGACAAACCGTGCCAACTTGAAAACGTTCATTGGTTGACTGTATGGTGCTTGTCATCACAGAAGACATTGGTGCAGTACAAATTATTTGTATGCAACTGTGTGTGTGTGTATGTGTGTGTCTTTGTGTGTGTGTGTGTGTGTCTTTGTGTGTATGAAGCAGACTAACTCTCAACTCCGACAACACAAGCAGATAAACAGCAAACCAAGAAAAACAAAACACAAGACCTCTCTCTCTCTCTCTCTCTCTCTCTCTCTTTCTCTCTCTCTCTTTAAAAAATATCAGAGTAAGAGCCTGAACAAAAAGTGCACTGGCAGACTGACAGAGGTGTGAGGAGCGAGGGGAAAAGAGGAGAGAGAGTGTATAAAATAGAGAGGAAAAAAAACCCTGTCAGGGATCGCTGAGTTTAATTATGAGTCAAAAAGTGTGTGAATCTTGGCCAGCAGCATATGATGCTCAGCAGGAGGGGAGAGGAGCTGGAAACAGAAACTAACTATACAGTAATTACTCAGGTAGCTTTTTCTCAGCGTGCTCTCACTCACACTTGGCGAGCTGAAGACTTTAAAAACACACACCAGAACACACACACACATACACACACACACACACATGCACCTGGTAAGCTGCAGACAGACAAACCCAGTGGAATGAGTGGAGAATGAGAAGGATACGGACTCAGCATTTCTTAATTAGATTTTCATTGTGTTGCTTTGTGCTTCAGCTAGATTTACCATGGATGTATAACCATAATCAGTCAAAAGCTAAACTAAATAGTCAAGAATGCTATTGAGAGGTGATGTGTTGTGTTGCTCACATTAATACCACCTGCACCTGGCTGATTCAAAAGGGGGGAGAAAGAGAGGAGAGGAGAGGGGGCTTAGAGAGTGTTTTTGTGCTGCAATGAGAGTTGTCAACTCTGTCTCCCCATTTATCTCTCTGTGTCTCTATCTCCTCTGTCAGATGGAGTCTCTGTCTCCCCCTTTATCTCTCTGTGTCTCTTTCTCCTCTGTCAGGTGGAGTCTCTCTCTCCCCCTTCATCTCTCTGTGTCTAAGTCTCCTCTGTCAGGTGGAGTCTCTTTCTCCTCTGTCAGGTGGTGTCTCTGGTATTCTCTTTGAACGGCAGGAGACTGGAGCACACATACACACACGGACAAACACACACATACATTCACACAGACGTACACACACACACACCCACATGCAAACACAAATGCACACAGACACACACATACACACACACAGACACACGCACTTCATGCCCTTTGACAGACTGCAGTGATACACTAGCCAGGAGAAATAGCAAGATGAACAGGAAGTGTAGAATCCCAGAGGAGTCACAATGTGTCCTGGGCTGAACTACTACACACACACAGAGGAGGTCTGGTCAACTGTTCAGAATTCATTCATATTGCCTATACTATTTTCACAAGACCCAATCCTTATTTTTGATAATCATGAGAAATTCATATTGAGATTTCTTACTCAGTTAGTACAATGTGTTTGATAATATGAATTCACCTCAATAAACATCTCAGTTTCCTACCTGTCCCCTGTGTTGTGCCATTGATTGAAGAGGTGATAATGGGCTTTCAACAGTGTTTTGACATCCTGGTGTGAGTGTGTATGTCACCATCGCCTTGCCACTTAGGAGGTTGGATCATTCCAGCCCTGTTGTTTTCAAATAGCTTTGGACTGACTCATACATTATTGTGCTATTAGATCAGTTTGACCCTTTGGGACAGCCTCTTGTCTTTCAACAGCTCTTTATGTGATAGAGAGAGAGTAGAGCACTACACTGGACCCCTCAGGGAGAGAGTAGAGCACTACGCTGTGGACCCCTCAGAGAGAGAGTTGAGCACTACACACACACACACACACACACACACACACACACACACACATGCATGCACACAAACGCACAAACACACACTCACACAGACACACACAGAAATACAGAAACACACAAATGCACGCACACACACATACACACACATAAACACACACCACACAAATGCACGCACACACACACCGTTTCTTGCTGTATGCTAGCATCCCACTGCACTGTCAGAATGACTGTGGCCTAGCTTTGATCAGCCGCTGTTACATAACAGAGCCAGAATGATGCCAGGGCCCAGGGGATCACAGAGCTGGAGCCCATTGAAGGCTCACCCACGTGGGCTTGAATAGCTCGCTGATCAGCCTTTCCTGGAGCAGGCCCCAGGGGAGCCATATCACCCAGAAACACAGGCTCCCCAAGCTAACCCACTAGGGAATGGAAAGTGGCCAGGATGAGAGTGGCCAAGCCTGGGCATAGAGGAGGGAGAAGAGAGGGTGGAGGATCAACTGGCCCTGACTTAGGTACATGGAGAGAGAGAGGGAGAGAGGGAGAGAGGGAGAGAGAAAGAGAGAGAGAGAGAGAGAGAGAGAGAGAGAGAGAGAGAGAGAGAGAGAGAGAGAGAGAGAGAGAGAGAGAGAGAGAGAGAGAGAGAGAGAGAGAGAGAGAGGAAGAGATAGAGAGAGCAAGAGGGAGAGAGCAAGAGAGTGCGAGAGAGAAAAGTAACAAATAAAGATGAGATGAGGGACCTACATAAAGTCCATCTCAGATGAAGCCAGACGTATACAGTCTAATAGTAGAAAACAGTTTATTATCAACCTGCACCTGTTTCAACAACCGCTCATTATCTTACAGACACTGTTTGTCGACAAAGGAAGAATGAGGCAGACAGAATCACTGAGGACACGCATTACCATGTTTTACACTCATCAGGCCAGCTACAGCAGTGAGACAGGGAGAGGAGAATGGGCCGTGAGAGAGGGTGCCAGACCAAATGACAGCTTATACTCATGTCTCTGCACTCTACTCTCAACCACACACACACACACACACACACACACACACACACACACACACACAAAGACACACACACACACACACACACACACAGGGCACAGGGGGCAGCATCAGAATTATAGGTTACTCCCACTTCACTCTTTGTCGAAAAGAGAGGAGAGGGAGCAAAGGAACGAAGGCTGGATGGATCTGGCTCAGCATGCCATTTCAGAACTCACACTGAGAGAAAGAGAGAGAAAGAGTGTGTTGGGGGCAGTTTATTAGAGGGCTCAGAGGTGTGTCAGTCACAGCCTTACCCTGTGTCTCTGTGGGATCTTGCTCCCATAACCTCTCTTGTTCTCTTCTGTAAATTTCTCATGTGCTGATAGAGATGTTGGTGACTGAGAGTGCTTATAGACACACACACACACACACACACACACACACACACACACACACACACTGATGTCACACTGTGATCATTGGAAGACAAGACACATTCGTTTTTCTCAGGTTATATCATTCCCCCTTTTTTAATGAAATCTGAACACAAACAGAGACAGTTTTGAAAGTTGATACCTGACAGACTGCATGATGGAGAGTTGCTACCTGACAGACTGCTTGATGGAGAGTTGCTACCTGACAGACTGCTTGATGGAAAGTTGTTACCTGACAGACTGCTTGATGGAGTACCTGACAGACTGCTTGATGGAGAGTTACTACCTAACAGACTGCTTGATGGAGAGTTGCTACCTGACAGACTGCTTGATGGAAAGTTGTTACCTGACAGACTGCTTGATGGAGTACCTGACAGACTGCTTGATGGAGAGTTACTACCTAACAGACTGCTTGATGGAGAGTTTATACTTGACAGACTGCTTGATGGATATTTTCTACCTGACAGACTGCTTGATGGAGAGTTTCTACCTGACAGACTGCTTGATGGAGTACCTGACAGACTGCTTGATGGAGAGTTACTACCTAACAGACTGCTTGATGGAGAGTTTATACTTGACAGACTGCTTGATGGATATTTGCTACCTGACAGACTGCTTAATGGAGAGTAGATACCTGACAGACTACTTGAAGGAGAGTAGATACCTGACAGACTGCATGATGGAGAGTTGCAACCTGACAGACTGTTTGATGGAGAGTTGCAACCTGACAGACTGCTTGATGGAGAGTTGCTACCTGACAGACTGCTTGATGGAAAGTTGTTACCTGACAGACTGCTTGATGGAGTACCTGACAGACTGCTTGATGGAGAGTTACTACCTAACAGACTGCTTGATGGAGAGTTTATACATGACAGACTGCTTGATGGATATTTTCTACCTGACAGACTGCTTGATGGAGAGTTTCTACCTGACAGACTGCTTGATGGAGTACCTGACAGACTGCTTGATGGAGAGTTACTACCTAACAGACTGCTTGATGGAGAGTTTATACTTGACAGACTGCTTGATGGAGATTTGCTACCTGACAGACTGCTTGATGGAGAGTTGCTACCTGACAGACTGTTTGATGGAGATCCTCTCCCTCCCTCTCCTTTCCTCAGGTCTGTTTCTATGTTGTTTTCCTGAGAGCATGGCAAACAAACTTTAGTCCTCCACCTAAATAAGAAGTAGACAATAAATCACAGCCATTTTAGATTGGATATTTGTGTTTGTGTACTGTGTGTGTGTCTAAGTATGTACAGTGAGGGAAAAAAGTATTTGATCCCCTGCGGATTTTGTACGTTTGCCCACTGACAAAGAAATGATCAGTCTATAATTTTAATGGTAGGTGTATTTGAACAGTGAGAGACAGAATAACAACAAAAAAATCCAAAAAAAGTTGCATTTTAATGAGGGAAATAAGTATTTAAACCCCTCTCAATCAAAACGATTTCTGTCTCCCAGGTGTCTTTCATACAGGTAACGAGCTGAGATTAGAGGCACACTCTTAAAGGGAGTGCTCCTAATCTCAGTTTGTTACCTGTATAAAAGACAGCTGTCCACAGAAGCTATAAATCAATCAGATTCCAAACTCTCCACCCCCAAGACCAAAGAGCTCTCCAAGGATGTCAGGGACAAGATTGTAGACCTACACAAGGCTGGAATGGGCTTCAAGACCATCGCCAAGCAGCTTGATGAGAAGGTGACAACAGTTGGTGCGAATATTCGCAAATTGAAGAAACACAAAAGAACTGTCAATCTCCCTCGACCTGGGGCTCCATGCAAGATCTCACCTCGTGGAGTTACAATAATCATGAGAACCGTGAGGAATCAGCCCAGAACTACACGGGAGGATCTTGTCAATGATTTCAAGGCAGCTGGGACCATAGTCACCAAGAAAACAATTGGTAACACACTACGCCGTGAAGGACTGAAATCCTGCAGCGCCCACAAGGTCCCCCTGCTCAAGAAAGCACATATACATGCCCGTCTGAAGTTTGCCAATGAACATATGAATGATTCAGAGGACAACTGGGTGAAAGTGTTGTGGTCAGATGAGACCAAAATGGAGCTCTTTGGCATCAACTCAACTCGCCGTGTTTGGAGGAGGAGGAATGCTGCCTATGACCCCAAGAACACCATCCCACCGTCAAACATGGAGGTGGAAACATTATGCTTTGGGGTTGTTTTTCTGCTAAGGGGACAGGACAACTTCACTGCAGCAAAGGGACGATGGACGGGGCCATGTACCGTCAAATCTTGGGTGAGAACCTCCTTCCCTCAGCCAGGGCATTGAAAATGGGTCGTGGATGGGTATTCCAGCATGACAATGACCCAAAACACACGGCCAAGGCAACAAAGGAGTGGCTCAAGAAGAAGCACATTATGGTCCTGGAGTGGCCTAGCCAGTCTCCAGACCTTAATCCCATAGAAAATCTGTGGAGGGAGCTGAAGGTTTGAGTTGCCAAACGTCAGCCTCGAAACCTTAATGACTTGGAGAAGATCAGCAAAGAGGAGTGGGACAAAATCCCTCCTGAGATGTGTGCAAAGCTGGTGGCCAACTACAAGAATGGTCTGACCTCTGTGAATGCCAACAAGGGTTTTGCCACCAAGTAGTAAGTCATGTTTTGCAGAGGGGTCAAATACTTATTTCCCTCATTAAAGTGCAAATAAATTTATAACATTTTTCACATGCGTTTTTCAGGACTTTTTTGTTGTTATTCTGTCTCTCACTGTTCAAATACACCTACCATTAAAATTATAGACTGATCATTTCTTTGTCAGTGGGCAAACGTACAAAATCAGCAGGGGATCAAATACTTTCTTCCCTCACTGTATATGCAAACCCACTGAACCTGTCTGAATTGAAATGCCACTCTAGGTCTCAGTCTGTAAGCAAGGATTTAGGTACCACAGCAACAACCACATGTTTTCTGCTGTCTATCAACATATACAACTAGGGCTTTCAGGATCCATACATCACTCTGTCATGCCGGAGGTTCGGCTTCTTAAAAGATGGTTTGGAAGACATGCTTCTAGCTACTGCTCTGGTTTTTAATCATTACTCTGAATCTGGATAAGGCAAGGCAAACTCTACTCTGTTTCCACCAACAATATTTTACCTGAAAGGGCCAGGCACTAACCAGAAAGGGCCAGGCACTAACCCGAAAGGGCCAGGCACTTACCCGAAAGGGCCAGGCACTAACCTGACAAGTAAAAGACTAAAATGCATAACGATACCATAGATGCAACCTGATTGATGCTCCCATGCAATGAAGTGTTATTTAGCACCAATCAGTGGTGTGATCCATTCTACATGAAACATTTGTGTTTCTATCCAATTAATAGTGGATGCCACAGTGAGATTTACTGAGATATTCCCCCAGTGTCATGCTAAATTTCGCCACCACATTGGTAGCCAAATGTGACTCAGCAACCTTTGACCTCTTCCCCTGAGTGTGTGAGCACTGTGTCAAACCTGGTATCAGACACACACACCTGACTCACATCCTCTCTCTCTCTCTCTCTCTCTCTCTCTCTCTCTCTCTCTCTCTCTCTCTCTCTCTCTCTCTCTCTCTCTCTCTCTCTCTTTCTCTCTCTCTCCATTCTCACTTTGTTTCTCTCTCTCAAGAGGGAGATTACAACGTGTGGTGGTGGTGGGGGGTTAGAAGATTGTGTGTGTATTCTCCGGTGGCGGATTACATAGTGGTGTTGTGTTCACTTCCTGTCCCTGAGGAGGGAGCAGCAGGAAGAAGCAGTGACACCCTGGGACAGGTGAGGATTAAAGCAGGTGGGCGTCTCGCCTCTCTGTGTGAGACCTGATGAACCAGTGTGTATGTGTGTATGTGTGTAGGTATGTGTGTAGGTATGTGTGTGTGTGTGTGTGTAGGTATGTGTGTATGTGTGTGTGTGTATGTGTATGTGCATGGGTGAGCGTGGTTGTGGGAGTCCATATGCATGTGCTGATTAAAAACAGAAGCGTCTT
This sequence comes from Brachymystax lenok tsinlingensis, assembly GCA_030435695.1. Lineage (NCBI taxonomy): Eukaryota > Metazoa > Chordata > Actinopteri > Salmoniformes > Salmonidae > Brachymystax > Brachymystax lenok. The sequence continues at coordinate 41,173,104 of CM059816.1, forward strand.
GTGGTAAGGAGTATGGATTACACAACTGTTCTGGGTCCTAACATGGGATACACCTTCATTCATCGTACTCTGTGTTTGCGTCAATCGCTTAAGAGCCACTGAACACACCATTTGACACGTTTTATCTGACCAAAAATATGAAAAACAAAATTTTTATTTTTATTTAAAAAATATATATTTTGAGTTCTGTAAAGTGAGTGTGGACGAGGTGCAAAAATGATTGTCTATCAACAATGACAAGCCAGCGGGGTCTGACAACTTGGATGGAAAATTGCTGAGGATAATTGAGGACGATATTGCCACTCCTATTTGCCATATCTTCAATTTAAGCCTACTAGAAAGTGTGTACCCTCAGGCCTGGAGGGAAGCGAAAGTCATTCCACTACCCAAGAATAGTAAAACCCCCTTTACTGGCTCAAATAACCGACCAATCAGCCTGTTACCAACCCTTAGTAAACTTGTGGATGTTTTTGAGCAGATGTGTTTGAGCAGATGTGTTTGAGCAGATAAAATACTATTTTAAAGTAAACAAATTGACAACAGAATTTCAGCGTGCTTATAGAGAAAAACATTCAACAAGAACAGCACTTACACAAATGACTGATGATTGGCTGAGAGAAATTGATGATGCAAATATTGTGGGCCTGTTTTGTTAGACTTCAGTGCGGCTTTTGACGTTATCGATCATAGTCTGCTGCTGGAAAAAAGTATGTGTTATGGCTTTTTCCCTGCTGCTATATTGTGGATAAAGAGTGACACCTCTCCCACTCTGTCTGTCGTATTCTTTCTCTCCACTCTTGATTTCCTTAACTTCTTAGGGAGCGGCTGCATAGGTGACGGTTTTGGAGAGTCTGGCGTGCCCAAACTAAAATGCCTGCCACTCAGGCCCAGAAAATAGGATATGCACATAATTAGTACTATTGGATAGGAAACACTCTGACGTTTCTAAGAGTGTTAAAATAATGTATGTGAGTGTAACAGAACTGATATCGCAGGCAAAAAACAGAGGAAAATCCATCCGGATTTGCAGTTTTTTTTGTAAATGAGCATCTTCTCCATTGTGCCTATTGCATACAATGTTATGTAGGACTGAGACTGCAGTACATATTGCTTCCACTAGATGTCAACAGTCAACAGTCAAAGACTGGGAATTCTAGGAGTGACCAGAACGGATAGGAACAGGAAGAAGTCAGAGGACCACTTTTGTAAACAAGGTTTGACGCGTGCAAGATTTTGAATGCGCACCACTCTTTTATTTGGGGGGGTCATCAGCGAAATGGTACACACTTGGGCTTGGGTTTGTCCCGGGGATAAACACACCTTTCCCCCCATACATCGAGGAGACTCCCTCCATGCAGACACACTGTTGTTTTTGGTTGTGGCATTTTGGGGCTTCTTTGTATTCATTTGTTTTGGCACCTCTCGACACCCCTCATTATCATCATCTATGCACTCATCCACTTACACTACTGATTACTCACTACACACTCTATTGTTACTTGGATATAGTTTACTTTATTTAATAAATATATTTTATAACAGCTCTTACTCCATGGTTTTGGAAATTAAACGGCTGTCTGTTGGATGTACACAGCAAGCAAATATTAATAATATGCATGTCCATCTCAAAAAACGACTAGTACACAGCTCACACACCCATCCATACCCCACAAGTCACTAGAGGTCTTTTCACAGTCCCCAACTCCAGAACAGACTATGGGAGGAGCACAGTACTACATAGTGCCATGACTATATGAAACTCTATTCCACATCAGGTAACTGATAAAAGCATTAGCTAATGGGGATCCATATAAATACAAATACAAAGGGTATAGGGGCTAGACATCAACAAGGGTATATGGGCTAGACATCAACAAGGGTATATGGGCTAGACATCAACAAGGGTATAGGGGCTAGACAGGAACAAGGGTATATGAGCTAGACAGGAACAAGGGTTTATGGGCTAGACAGGAACAAGGGTATATGGGCTAGACAGGAACAAGGATATAGGGGCTAGATAGGAACAAGGGTATAGGGGATAGACAGGAACAAGGGTATAGGAGCTAGATAGGAACAAGGGTATAGGGGCTAGACAGGAACAAGGGTATAGGGGCTAGACATCAACAAGGGTATATGGGCTAGACATCAACAAGGGTATATGGGCTAGACATCAACAAGGGTATAGGGGCTAGACAGGAACAAGGGTATATGGGCTAGACAGGAACAAGGGTATATGGGCTAGACAGGAACAAGGGTATAAGGGCTAGACAGGAACAAGGGTATAGGGGCTAGGCAGGAACAAGGGTATAGGGGCTAGACCGGAGCAAGGGTATAGGGGCTAGACAGGGACAAGGATATAGGGCTAGGTATGGGGACAAAGGTATAGGGGCTAGATAGGAACAAGGGTATAGGGGCTAGACAGGAACAAGGATATAGGGGCTAGATAGAACAAGGGTATAGGGGATAGACAGGAACAATGGTATAGGAGCTAGACAGGAACAAGGGTATAGGGGCTAGGCCGGAAGAAGGGTATAGGGGCTAGACAGGAACAAGGGCATAGGGGCTAGACAGGAACAAGGGTATAGGGGCTAGATGGGAACAAGGATTTCGGGCTAGGTATGGGGACAAAGGTATAGGGGCTAGACAGGAACAATGGTTTAAAAGCTAGACAGGAACAAGGGTATAGGGGCTAGACAGGAACAATGGTATAGGGGCTAGATGGGAACAAGGGTATAGGGGCTAGACAGGAACAATGGTATAGGGGCTAGATGGGAACAAGGATTTCGGGCTAGGTATGGGGACAAAGGTATAGGGGCAAGAAAGGAATAATGGTTTAAGGGCTAGACAGGAACAAGGGTATAGGGGCTAGACAGGAACAAGGGTATAGGGACTAGACAGGAACAAGGGTATAGGGGCTGGACAGGAACAAGGGTATAATGCTAGGTATGGGGAAAAGGGTATAGGGGCTAGACAGAATCAAGGATATGGGGCTAGCTATGGGGTCAAGGGTATAGGGTTAGACAGAATATATGAGAATGTTTTGAAGTCACCTGAAGACCAGATGTCTCTCAAAGTCAATCAAGTCCTCTTTCATCTCCATCCCTTATTCCTCTTGCGGTCTTCCCTCCCTCCCTCCGTCTCTCCATCCCTCCGTCCGAGCAGCCCTCCACCTGCTGTTCATTGAGGTGTGAGTGATTGAGGAGTGTATTTATCCCTACCCCCTGCCACTATCCACTCCTCCAGTAGACCAGCATCCTCCTATCTTACCTGCCGTCAACAGATGCCCAACCACATGCCACAGGCCAACCAACAAAAGCTGCAATTACCCCGCCTGTCTAACAAAGGCACACATCAAGTACACAGACACAAATGCACGCACACGCACACATACATACACACATACACACACACAACTCCTGCTTTCAAGTAAATAATATGATAAATCTGCTTGATTGGATCTCAATGGCTTACTTAGATCTACAGTACATGTTAAAATGACAGACATGAGAGGAAGCACTAGATGTAATGAGAGGTGTGTAGAGGAGGAGAGGTGTGTAGAGGAGGAGAGGTGTGTAGCGGAGGAGAGGTGAATAGCTGATGAGAGGTGTGTAGAGGAGGAGAGGTGTGTTGAGGATGAGAGGTGTGTTGAGGATGAGAGGTGTGTTGAGGATGAGAGGTGTGTAGTGGATGAGAGGTGTGTAGAGGATGGGAGGTGTGTAGTGGAGGAGAGGTGTGTAGCGGAGGAGAGGTGTGTAGAGGAGGAGAGTTGTGTAGAGGAGGAGAGGTGTGTAGAGAATGAGAGGTGTGTAGTGGATGAGAGGTGTGTAGCGGAGGATAGCATGAGAGGTGTGTAGTGGAGGAGAGTTGAGTAGAGGAGGAACAGTGTGTAGGGGAGGAGAGGTGTGTAGAGGATGAGAGGTGTGTAGAGAAGGAGAGTTGTGTAGAGGAGGAGAGGTGTGTAGAGGAGGAGAGGTATGTAGAGGAGGAGCAGTGCTTAGAGGATGAGAGGTGTGTAGAGGACGAGAGGTGTGTAGAGGATGAGAGGTGTGTAGAGGATGAGAGGTGTGTAGAGGATGAGAGGAGTGTAGAGGAGGAGAGGTGTGTAGAGGAGGAGAGGTGTGTAGAGGAGGAGAGAGTGTAGAGGATGAGAGGTGTGTAGAGGATGAGAGGTGTGTAGAGGAGGAGAGGTGTGTAGAGGAGGAGAGGTGTGTAGAGGATGAGAGGTGTGTAGAGGATGAGAGTTGTGTAGAGGATTAGAGTTGTGAAAAGGAGAGGTGTGTAGAGGATGAGGATGAACTACAACCTTTTATTATGACTTGATGAGGGTTATTATACAGTCTTATTGTGTCGCCCCATGCAGCAACCATCCCTGACAGGAAGATCACACCCTACGTTATTACACATGTGATTGACTGTCAACGTGTGTGTGCTCTCTGTACATAATTACAGATATGATTGACAGCTGCAATAAACAGTCTTTAAGTGACACCTACTGAGTTCAGCAATGGAAAATCAAACAGGAAGTGAAGATGTACAAGAATAGAACTCAGTCATTATATTGTTCTTCCTTTTCCGTAGTTTATTATTATGGGTAGGATAGATATGAGAAAAGAGACAAAAAACTACTGCAATGCGTTATGATATACACTCCATCACTCCCTAGTAATGACTCTCTCTCTCAATTCAATTTCAATTTAAGGGCATGGGAAACATATGTTAACATTGCCAAAGCAAGTGAAAAAGATAATAAACAAAAGTGAAATAAACAACAAAAAATTGCAGTAAAAATTACACTCACAAAAGTTCCAAAAGAGTAAAGACATTTCAAATGTCATGTTATATATATATATATATATATATATATATATATATATATATACAGTGTTGTAATGATGTGCCAATAGTTAAAGTACAAAAGGGAAAATAAATAAAAATATAGGTTCTATTTACAATGGTGTTTGTTCTTCACTGGTTGCCCTTTTCTTGTGGCAACAGGTCACAAATCTTGCTGCTGTGATGGCACACTGTGGTATTTCACCCAATAGATATGCGAGTTTATCAACATTTGAATTGTTTTCGAATTCTTTGTGGGTCTGTGTAATCTGAGGGAAATATGTTACTCTATGGTCATACATTTGGCAAGAGGTTAGGAAGTATTTATGTTTGTTAACAGAGCCACAGGACCAGCTTGCTTAGGGACCAGCTTGCTTAGAGTTTACGGACCAGCTTGCTTAGGGGGCTATTCTCCAGGTACGTTTTTCAGCAGGTGATAGCTTTGTTATGGAAGGTTTGGGAATCGCTTCCTTTTAGGTGGTTGTAGAATTGAACGTCTCTTTTCAGGATTTTAATAATTAGTGGGTATCAGCCATATTCACCTCTGCGTGCAATATTTGGTGTGTTACGTTTTACACTGAGGATATTTTTGCAGAATTCTGCATTCAGAGTGTCAATTTGGTGTTAATCCCAATTTGTCAATTTTTGGTTGGTGAGCGGACCCCAGACCTCACAACCATGAAGGGCAATGGGTTCTATAACTGATTGAAGTATATTTAGCCAGATCCTAATCGGTATGTCAAAAGATATGTTCCCTTTGAAGGCATAGAAGGCCCTTCTTGCCTAGTCTCTCATATCATTCACAGCTTTGTGGAAGTTACCTGTGGCGCTGATATTTAGTTTTTTGTGTGCTCTCGGGCAACGGTGTCTAGATGGAATTTGTATTTGTGGTCCTGGCGACTGGACCATTTTTGGAACACCATTATTTTTGTCTTACTGAGATTTACTGTCAGGGCCCAGGTCTGACAGAATCTGTGCAGAATATCTAGGTGCTGTGGAGGCCCTCCTTGGTTGAGGACAGAAGCACCAGATCATCAGCCAACAGTAGAAATGTGACTTCAGATTCTAGTAGTGTGAGGCCGGGTGCTGCAGATTGTTCTAGTGCCCTTACCAATTCGTTGATATATATGTTGAAGAAGGTGGGGCTTAAGCTGCATCCCTGTCTCACCCCACGGCCCTGTGGAAAGAAATGTGTGTTTTTTGGCTATTTTAACTGCAAGCTTGTTGTTTGTGTACATGGATTTCATAATGTTGTATGTTTTTCCCCCAACACCACTTTCCATCAATTTGTATAGCAGACCCTCATGCCAAATTGAGGCAAAAACGTTTTTGCAATCAACAAAGCATTAGAAGACTGCCTTTGATTTGGATTGTTTGTTTGTCAATTAGGGTGTGCAGGGGGAAAATGTGGTCTGTCGTACGGTAATTTGGTAAAAAGACAATTTGACATTTGCTCAGTACGTTGTTATCACTGAGGAAATGTATGAGTCTGCTGTTAATGATAATGAAGAAGATTTTCCCAAGGTTGCTGTTGACACATATCCTACGGTAGTTATTGGGGTCAAATTTGTCTCCAATTTTGTGGATTGGGGTGATCAGTCCTTGGTTCCAAATATTTTGGGGAATATGCCATAGCTGAGGATGATGTTAAAGAGTTTAAGTATATTCAATTGGATTTTGTGGTCTATATATTTTATCATTTCATTGAGGATACCATCAACCCCACAGGCCTTTTTGTGTTGGAGGGTTTGTATTTTGTCCTGTTGTTCATTCAATGTAGTTGGAGAATCCAGTGCATTTTGGTAGTCTTTAATAGTTGATTCTAAGATTTGTATTTACCATGTATCTGTTTTTGCTGTTTGTTCTTTGTTACAGAGCCCAAACGTTTGGAGAAGTGGTTTATCCATACGTCTCTGTTTTGGATAGATAACTCTTTGTGTTGTTGTTTGTTTAGTGTTTTCCAATTTGTGTGATTCACCATAGTGAAGGCGTAGACTCAGGTTTTCTGGTCTCTATGTTTTTGGTTGGATAGGTTTCTTAATTTCTTTCTTATATTTTTGCACTTTACATGCAACCATTTGTCATTGTTGTTAATTTTCTTCGGTTTTCTATTAGACATTTTTAGATTTGATAGGGAAGTTTATACTTTTTTGTTTAGACTTTCACTGCAAGTTTACACTTTCACTATTACAGTGAAACATTTTGTCTGGGAAGTTGTCTAAAAGGTACTGAATTTGTTGTTGCCTAATTGTTTTTTGGTAGGTTTCTACACTACTTTCCTTCCATCTATAGCATTTCTTAATATTATTCAGTTTCTTTGGCTTTGATGCCTCGTGATTGAGTAGTGCTCTGTTCAAGTAGACTGTGATTTTGCTGTACTCTTGCAGGGGTATCAGTGGGCTGACTGTGAGCGCTCGGGAAGACTCTTGGTTGAGGTCTGTGATAAAGTAGTCTCCAGTACTACTGCCAAGAGATGAGCTCTCTCTCTCTCTCTCTCTCTCTCTCTCTCTCTCTCTCTCTCTCTCTCTCTCTCTCTCTCTCTCTCTCTCTCTCTCTCTCTCTCTCTCTCTCTCTCTCTCTCTCTCTCTCTCTCTCTCTCTCTCTCTCTCTCTCTCTCTCTCTCTCTCTCTCTCTCTCTCTCTCTCTCTCTCTCTCTCTCTCTCTCTCACATTGTCTCTCTCTCTCTCTTTCTCTTTCCTCCCTCTCATTTCCGCCTCTCATTCTCTTTTCTCTTTCTCTTTCTCTTTCTCTTTCTCTTTCTCTTTCTCTTCTCCTCTCCTTTGCAACCTGGACGTTAATCACAGCTAGCATTGAAATGTCAGCCATTACACAGGTCAGGGGTCAGCGTTTGCACACATGTATTTAATGACACCTGCCCTTTCTCAAAAACCAGACTTTGGATTAAATATGCCTTCAAAAAACATGATCTCTCTCCTTTCACATCTTCAGTTTGTCTGTTGGCTGAATTGATGTCACCCACTCTGTGAATAGAGTATGTGTTAGCGATTCATTTTAAAGAGGTGTCTGGAAAGCTTTTCTGGCTGTGGTCTGGGCTTTCACACCTTTCTACTATCTTCCACAGCCTCTGGGGGGGATTGCAAGTTTAGCAACGTCAACAAAACACCATTGTTTGAGTAACAATCCCCAAGAAAGCTGATAAAGCCACTGTAATTAACACCTGTGACACAAGACAACTTCTGTTTGGGCACACACATATATATTGACACTTGCACTTGCACATTGACACACACACACACACACACACACACACACACACACACACACACACACACACACACACACACACACACACACACACGCACACGCACAGGCACAATCTCAAGCATATACGCACAAAGGCACAAAGGCACAAACACACACACATTCATTCACTCACGCACACACACACACACACACACACACACACACACACACACACACACACACACACATACACTTGCAGGACAGGATACACTGACAAATACAGAATTTTGTCTGGTAGCTATCTCCATGTAAGACAGCCATTTATTTGGGAGATTGGAAAAGTCTCTCTATCTACCTCATCTTTCTCTTTCTCTACATCCCTCTCTCTGTCTCTCTCTCTACCTCATCTCTCTGTCTCTCTCTACCTCCATCTCTCTTTTTCTCTCTCTCTACATCCCTCTCTCTGTTTCTTTCTCTACCTCATCTCTCTTTCTATCTCTTTCTCTCTATAGATAGCTCTCTCTCTCTGTGTCTCTCTCTACCTCCATCTCTCTCTCTTCTCTGTCTCTGTATCCCTCTCCCTGTCTCTCTCTCTACCTCATCTCTCTCTCTCTCTACCTACGTCTCTCTCTCTCTGTCTTTCTCTCTCTACATCCCTCTCTTTGTCTCTCTTTCTATCTGAAGCTCTCTCTCTCTACCTTCGTCTCTCTTCCTTTCTCTGTCTCTACATCCCTCTCCCTGTTTCTCTCTCTACCTCCATCTACCCCACTACATCCTCTTTGTCTCTACCTACGAACCCTCTTCCTCCCCCTCTCTCTCTCTCTCTTTCTCTTTTTCACCATCCCTCTCTGAGACAGACATAGGGAGCAGTTGGTGGGTGTTTGTGGTTGGCAGTGATCTGATGTAGCTGGCAGTGATCTCCTCCCCTCCCTCTATCAGTCTCTCTCTGTCTTTTTGTTTCCCCCCTTTCTCTCTTTCTTTCTTTCTTTCTTTCTTTCTTTCTTTCTTTCTTTCTTTCTTTCTTTCTTTCTTTCTTTCTTTCTTTCTTTCATTCCTTCTCTGTCTCCCTCGTGTCTGTTGTACTCACAATCACACAACCAAACATACAGCAAATACACTCTCATGCCTATGGTTCTGTCTGTGTTACTGTAAAGCATATGGTACCCTCCCGTCTGTGCTACTGTAAACACCTACGATACCCTCCCATCTGTGTTACTGTAAAGCCTATGGTACCCTCCCGTCTATGTTACTGTAAAGCATATGGTTCGTCCTGTCTGTGTTACTGTAAAGCCTATGATACCCTCCCGTCTGTGTTACTGTAAAGCCGATGGTACCCTCCCGTACGTGTTACTGTAAAGTCGATGGTACCCTCCCGTCTGTGTTACTGTAAAGTCGATGGTACCCTCCCGTCTGTGTTACTGTAAAGCCGATGGTAGAAATTGTTACAGTTATGACAAATATGATGTTGTCCAAATATAAAATCCTGGAATGTGAAAATGGTCTCCAGAAGTAGCGGTAACAAATACTGTTACAAAATCCAAAGACGACAGCTCCCTTGATTCTGTAGGTTGGCATACCCTCCCTCCCTCCCTCCTACAGTAGAAAGGGCTCAGTACGTATTAGAGGCTGAGACAAATGACAGTGTGCACGGTGAGGGGAAATAATTGATATTACATGATTAACTGGTGTAATTGCTCTGCCTGTCATTGCTGATTACACAGCCGGGAGAAGGCTGGGTTGATTGGGCCTCCTGAACCTCCCTTCAAATGTCATCCTCAAGTGTGTGTGTGTGTTTTATATGCCATCCTCGTCCATGAATAAAGTTACCATGTCATAACATGAATTCAGAGGTGAAATAACTCCCGTTAGCTACTGTATGTCAATCATGCACTGGATTGGACTAAATATGGAATGTAATCATTTTGCTTGATTGAACCATTTTGCTTTTCTCCATGTTTTCTACACTCTGGCCGGCATTATTTCTGTGACGGGTGAAGTCATAGCACTGACATCATTCAAGGAAAAAATAATCCACTTTTCAATATAAACAAAATCAATTATTGGTTTGGGATGTGTTAATGAATTCAGAAAGGGAGTTTATTAAAAACCATTGATGTGTATGTATTTATTTTTTACGCGGATTGGGCAAAGCTAAAACTTCAGTGAACTTTATCCTTTAAAAATGCATTTGTAAAGATGCTGTTTTTTTTGTTAGAGTCTAAGGTGTTTTAATCAGCACCAAGCTTTTAGGGCATCCACACCGAGAGAGAGAGAGAGTCCCAGTTTACCCCTGACATTGTTCTTTAGAAGTCTGCTTCACATTGAGAACATGGGTTGTCAGCTTTCCCCAGGCATTGTTCTGGTTCACACTAACAACATACTGCTCTAGACATTCCATTTCTAGCAAGGATACCCTCACATTATCTCTGCTCTTGTGTGTGTGTGTGTGTGTGTGTGTGTGTGTGTGTGTGTGTGTGTGTGTGTGTGTGTGTGTGTGTGTGTGTGTGTGTGTGTGTGTGTGTGTGTGTGTGTGTGTGTGTGCTCATGTGTGTGCGTGTGTTTGTGTGTGTGTACTGTATGTGTGTGAGGGAATCTCCAAGGCTACAACAGGCTATTCTGGCCCATTAGAAAAGGTTAATGGGTGATGAACCTATTGCAGCTCACTAAATTGTTTTATGAATATGTATTAAACAAATACAAGTCTTTACAAATACAAATGTCTATAAAGTTAAATGATTAAAGTTCATTGCCTGAGATTAAACGTGCATTAGATCTTATTTAAACGGAGTGATAGCCACGTTCTCAATGAAGACAAACTAAGTGGTCTTAGCGCTGCGAGCTAAATCGTTAATACAACGTGGAATGGAGATTAAAAAAACGGATTACTAATTCATCAGCCCTTGCTCTGAGCTACTTTTGATATTAGAGTACCTTTGTGCCCTCAATAAATTACAGAAAATAATTGAAATGTAAAAACGGTCCTGTAATTTGGTTCAAGCGTTTGAACCGGAGTGTGGAGTCAGTCACGGGTTCAAGACGATAGACTATAGACATGAAAAATCACGCAATGACATATACATCATTCAAATATACAAAAGCTGGGGCCAAATTTAGGAAGAAAAAAATTATCAGCACATAGAATAGCAGGATGGTGTGTGTGTAAGTGTGGGTGTGTGTGACTGTGCCTGTGTATGTGTGTGTGTGTTCACTTGTCAGTGTACACCTTATGTTCTTCACTCACAAGAAAAACAACAACACATAGAAAAACAACAACACATAGAAAAACAACAACACGTAGAAAAACAACAACACATAGAAAAACAACAAAGTGTGAAAAACAACAACATTTATAAAAACAACAACACACAGAAAAACAACAAAACATAGAAAAACAACAAAATGTGAAAAACAACAACATGTAGAAAAACAACAACTCATAGAAAAACAACAAAACATAGAAAAACAATAACACATAGAAAACAACAACACATAGAAAAACAACAACAGGTCAAAAAACAACAACAGATTGACAAACAACAACACATAGAAAACAACATCAGACAGAAAAACAACAAAAACACATAGAAAAACAACAACGAATAGAAAATTAAAACACATAGAAAATAAAAAACAACAGCTAGAAAAACTGCAGCACAATTAAAAACAACAACACTTAGAAAAACAACAACGCATAGACAAACAACAACACAAATAAAAACAACAACAGATAGAAAAACAACAAAACATAGAAAAACAACAACACATAGAAAACAGCAACACATAGAAAATCAACAACAACAGATTGAAAAACAGCAGCACAAAGAAAAACAACAACAGATATAAAAACAACAACACATAGAAAAACAACAGCACTTAGAAAAAAAACACATAGAAAATCAACAACACATAGAAAACTGCAACACATTGAAAAACAACAACACTTAAAAAATATAAACACATAGAAAATCAACAACAGCACATAGAAAAACTGCAGCACAAAGAAAAACAACAACACTTATAAAAAACAAAAACACGTAGAAAATCAACAACAACAGATAGAAACACTGCAGCACAAAGAAAAACAACAACACATAGAAAAACAACAACACTTAGAAAAATAAAAACACATAGAAAAACAACAAAAACAGATAGAAAAACAACTGCACAAAGAAAAACAACAACAGATAAAAAACAACAAAAACTCATAGAAAAACAACAACACTTAGAAAAATAAAAACACAGAAAATCAATAACAACAGATCGAAAAACAGCAGCACAAAGAAAAAAAACAACACAGAGAAAAACAACAACTGATAGAAAAACAACAACACATAGAAAAACAACACATAGAAAAACAACAACAGATAGAAAAACAACAACACATAGAAAACAGCAACACATAGAAAAACAACAACAGATAGAAAAACAACAACAACAGATAGAAAAACAGCAGCATATAGAAAAACAACAACAAATAGAAAAACAACAAAAACACATAGAAAAACAACAAAAACACATAGAAAAACAACAGCACTTAGAAAAAAAACACATAGAAAATCAACAACAACAGATTGAAAAACTGCAGCCCAAAGAAAAACAACAACAGATAGAAAAACAACAACACATAGAAAAACAACAACATGTAGAAAAACAACAACACGTAGAAAAACAACTGCACATAGAAAAACAACAACAGTGAGCAATTAAGTAATACATTCACAGACAGGAGAAGAAGGATGCTTGTCACGACTTCCGCCGAAGTCGGTCCCTCTCCTTGTTCGGGCAATGTTCGGCAGTCGACGTCACCGGCTTTCTAGCCATCGCCGATCCATTTATCATGTTCCATTTGTTTTGTCTTTGCTTTATACACACCTGGTTTCAATTCCCCAATTACATGTTCATTATTTAACCCTCTGTTTTCCCCATGTTTGTGTGTGTAATTGTTCCAATTTATGTCAGTCCATTTGGTGGGCTTGGAATTTGTTTCTACTTTGTAAATATTTTGAGTAAACTACGTTGTGTTGCTCATCTCTGCTGTCCTGCGCCTGACTCCTTTGCTCTACTACACCAAGCCGTCTGACAATGCTATGTGAATGGTTCTTCAGAGAAAGGGGTGCCTCGTTCAGCCTCAGAACAACATCTTCAGACACGTTTTAGTAAAAACAAAACAATGAAAGTAGATTTCAATGAACCAATGAAATGTCTATTGTTGGTTCTTTGAGCACACATTGGCCTTGTAACAGCAAAACAGTGTTGTTTGTAGTATTGGTAATAATTCATAATTATTATTACTGATATGATTACTAGATTTATATTATTTCTAAAATGCGATTACTCTCATTTCTGATAGCAAAGGCTTAGGTAATTGTCCCTCAGTGTTGCTGGGGTTACCAGGTTCATATCATAGCCCAGACACTACTGTACCTCATTACCAGTCTCATAGTGGAATCACATAGTCCATACACTAGTGTGCCTCATTACCAGACTCATAGTGGAATCACATAGTCCAGACACTACTTTACGTCATTACCAGTCTCATAGTGGAACCACATAGCCCAGACACTACTGTACCTCATTACCAGACTCATAGTGGAATCACATAGTCCAGACACTACTGTACCTCATTACCAGACTCATAGTGGAATCACATAGCCCAGACACTACTGTACCTCATTACCAGTCTCATAGTGGAATCACATAGTCCATACACTAGTGTGCCTCATTACCAGACTCATAGTGGAATCACATAGTCCATACACTAGTGTGCCTCATTACCAGACTCATAGTGGAATCACATAGTCCAGACACTACTGTACCTCATTAACAGACTCATAGTGGAATCACATAGTCCATACACTAGTGTGCCTCATTACCAGACTCATAGTGGAATCACATAGTCCAGACACTACTTTACCTCATTAACAGACTCATAGTGGAATCACATAGTCCAGACACTACTGTACCTCATTACCAGACTCATAGTGGAATCACATAGCCCAGACACTACTGTACCTCATTACCAGTCTCATAGTGGAATCACATAGTCCATACACTAGTGTGCCTCATTACCAGACTCATAGTGGAATCACATAGCCCAGACACTACTGTACCTCATTACCAGACTCATAGTGGAATCACATAGCCCAGACACTACTGTACCTCATTACCAGACTCATAGTGGAATCACATAGTCCAGACACTGCAATACCTCATTACCAGACTCATAATGGGGATCACTGAGTGCACACATCGATTACTTTCTCTCCAATTTGCACTTTTAGCAGAAATTCAATGAACAGACTATTGTTTTAACTAATTCAAGAGTCCAAAGTGAAGTGGGCTCTCCGCAAGTCAATTAATTCCATTCAGACACTATGTAACTGTTTTAGTATGCTTCAGGTAGTTATGGCAAATGAATGATACAACCAGTAATAACCATTCTCCCTGTCAATTCCTTCAAGCTAGGTTGATATAGTCTCTCTCACACAGGTTTCTATCACAGGTGGTAGAATTTTGGTCTATTTTACAGTTGTTGGGTGGTTTGTGTGTGTGTGTGTGTGTGTGTGTGTGTGTGTGTGTGTGTGTGTGTGTGTGTGAATGTCTCCAATGTGTGCTGGCTGTGTGTGGAGTAGCCAAGGAGAACAAAGATCCTGGGAGGGAGGCTGTCTCCAAGAGATGGCGATGTTTAATAAACCAGAAGGCTGGTTTGGATGAGGAGTGTTCAGGAGGCTGGTTTGGTGGAGGACCATTCAGGAGGCTGGTTTGGCTGAGGTGCGTTCAGTAGAGTAGTGTTATTTCCGGAAAAGAAACACATAGCACACCTGGGAATACTCTGGGAAGACTGTGGGACGACTCTGGGAAGACTCTGGGAAGACTGTGGGACGACTCTGGGAAGACTCTGGGAAGACTGTGGGACGACTCTGGGAAGACTGTGGGACAACTCTGTGAAGACTGTGGGAAGACTGTAGGTAGACTGTGGGATGATTGTGGGACGACAGTGGGAGGACAGTGGGATGACTGTGGGACGACTGTAGGTAGACTGTGGGATGATTGTGGGACGACTGTGGGAAGACTGTGGGAAGACTCTGGGAAGACTGTTGGAAGACTGTTGGAAGACTGTGGGAAGACTGTGGGACGATTGTGGGAAGACTGTGGGAAGACTGTGGGAAGACTCTGGGAAGACTGTTGGAAGACTGTGGGAAGACTGTGGGAAGACTGTGGGAAGACTGTGGGAAGACTGTTGGAAGACTGGGATGACTCTGGGAAGACTGTTGGATGACTGTGGGAAGACTGTGGGAAGACTGTGGGAAGACTGTGGGAAGACTGTGGGAAGACTGGGATGACTCTGGGAAGACTGTTGGAAGACTGTGGGAAGACTGTGGGAAGACTGTGGGAAGACTGGGATGACTCTGAGACGACTGTAGGAAGACTGTTGGACAACTGTGGGACGAATATGGGATGACTGTGGGACGACTGTGGGATGACTGTAGGAAGACTGTGGGACAACTGTGGGACAACTGAGGGATGACTGTGGGTAGTCAGAGTCCTCAGCGTGTGTCTGTGTGTCTATGTGTCTATGTGTGACTGTCTGTGTGTCTGTGTTTCTGTCTGTCTGCCTGTGTCTGTGCGTCTGTGCGTCTGTGTGTCTGTCTGTCTGTCTGTCTTTGTGTTGATGTGTCGGTTTGTCGGTGTGTCTGTCTGTGTGTCTGTGTGTTTGTCTTTGTGTCTGTCAGTCTGTTTGTCTGTCAGTCTGTTTCTGTGTGTGTGTCTGTGTTTCTGTGTGCCTTTGTGTCTTTGTGTCTGTGTGTCTGTGTATCTGTCTGTGTGTGTGTCTGTGTTTCTGTCTGTGTGTCTTTGTGTCTGTGTGTCTGTGTTTCTGTCTGTGTTTCTGTCTGTGTGTTTGTCTGTGTGTCTCTCTGTGTGTCTCTCTGTGTGTCTCTCTGTGTGTCCGTCTGTGTGTCTGTGTTTCTGTGTTTCTGTCTGTGTGTCTTTGTGTATGTGTGTCTGTGTTTCTGTCTGTCTGCCTGTGTCTGTTCGTCTGTGCGTCTGTGTGTCTGTCTGTCTGTCTTTGTGTTGATGTGTCGGTTTGTCGGTGTGTCTGTCTGTGTGTCTGTGTGTCTGTCTGTCTGTGTATCTGTCTCCGTGTTTCTGTCTGTGTGTCTGTTTCTGTGTGTGTGTCTGTGTTTCTGTGTGCCTTTGTGTCTTTGTGTCTGTGTGTCTGTGTATCTGTCTGTGTTTCTGTGTTTCTGTGTTTCTGTCTGTGTGTCTTTGTGTCTGTGTGTCTGTGTTTCTGTCTGTGTTTCTGTCTGTGTGTTTGTCTGTGTGTCTCTCTGTGTGTCTCTCTGTGTGTCTCTCTGTGTGTCCGTCTGTGTGTCTGTGTTTCTGTGTTTCTGTCTGTGTGTCTTTGTGTATGTGTGTCTGTGTTTCTGTCTGTGTGTTTATCTGTGTGTCTCTCTGTGTGTCTCTCTGTGTGTCTCTCTGTGTGTCTGTATGTCTGTCTGTGTGTCTGTATGTGTGTCTGTATGTGTGTCTGTATTTCTGTCTTTGTGTCTGTGTGTATGCTTGTGTGTCTGTGTGTCTGTCTGTGTGTCTCTGTGTCTGTCTGCATGTATGTGTGTATGTCTGCGTGTCTGTGTCGCTGTCTGTGTGTCTGTGTGTCGCTGTGTATCTATCTGTGTGTCTCTCTGTGTGTCTGTCAGTCTGTGTGCCTGTCTGTGTGGCTGTGTGGCTGTCTGTGTGTCTGTCTGTGTGTCTGTCTGTGTCTGTGTTTCTGTCTGTGTGTCTGTGTGTATGTCTGTGTGTCTGTGTGTATGTCTGTGTGTCTGTGTGTCAGTGTGTCTGTGTGTCTGTCTGTGTGTATGTAAGTGTGTATGTGTTTCTGTGTGTCTCCATGGCTGTTTCTGTCTGTGTGTCTGTTTGTATGTTTGTCTGTGTTTCTGTTTCTGTGTCTGTGAGTATGTGTGTCTATGTTTCTGTGAGTCTTTGTGTATGTGTGTCTGTGCGTCTGTGTGTCTGTCTGTGTCTGTTTTATGTATGTCTGTGTGTCTGTGTGTCTGTCTGCGTGTCTGTGTGTCTGTCTGCGTGTCTGTGAGTCTGTATGTATGTCTGTGTGTCTGTGTGTCTGTGTGTTTATCTGTGTGTCTCTCTGTGTGTCTCTCTGTGTGTCTGTGTGTCTGGCTGTGTGGCTGTGTGTCTGTGTATCTATCTGTGTGTCTGTCTGTATGTATGCGTGTCTGTTTGTGTGTCTGTGTGTCAGTGTTTCTGTCTGTTTGTATGTCTGTGTGTCTATTTGTCTGTGTGCCTGTGTTTCTGTCTGTGTGTCTGTGTGTTTGTCTTTGTGTCTGTCAGTCTGTTTGTCTGTCAGTCTGTGTTTCTGTCTGTATGTCTGTGTGGCTGTGTCTGTGTGTCCGTCGGTATTTCTGTGTGTCTGCCTGTGTGTCTGTGTGTCTTTGTGTCTGTGTGTCTTCTGTGTGTCTTTGTGTCTGTCTTTCTGTGTATCTCGGTGTCTGGGATACACAATCATCTGGTAGTTTTGTGTTTCAGATATTGAACCCTTGTCCTGGGGAAACACAGTTAGTGCCATTTTTTATTCCAACCCAGCATTTAAAACTGATTCCATTAATCAAGGTCTCTATGACGGGTGTTAATCCCGGGCTTGGTCTACAGGAGCAAGGTTGAAGAAGACTAGTTTGGTACAGTGAATGCCAGTGTCTCTGCTGCCAAGATTTTCCAATCTCTCATCACTCTGCCAACTGATTTGTTAGAATGGGCCTTTGTTAATCTATCCCTGTTCAGTGGAAGCTTGGCTTCCGCTCTTACGGTATGTATTGGAGTGAGGAATGGGTGTGCACTGTTAGTGAGAGAGAGAGAGACAGAGAGATGAGTTCTGTTTTGCCAATGTGTCAGGGGGATAGTCTCTGAAATGAGATTGCTTTATTTTGTTGTTTAGATGGGGCCTGATCAACCAAATGGGGCTTTGGGAAAACTGAAGCTCTAGGCACTTGTAGAATAGGCATCGATCCTCACATACACACAAACACACACACATAAAGATAAACACACACGTTAGGTCCCTGTTAGGAAAATCATGTGTATGTGTGTGTTTGCGTGTTTTGGCTGGCTAATGCATTTAGCTCCAGTCTCTGTTAGTGTTATGGAGGTGTGTGTGTGAGTGTGTGTGTGTGTCTTTACCTGTCGTGAGTTTAGTGAGGGGGCAACTCGATTAAAACCTCTTTGTTGCCTAGGAGACCACTCAGAAAGAAGTGCTCCCGAGGCTCCTGGTGTCATTATGAAGTAATGAGATAGCTGTCACTCAGCACAGACACACAAACACACACACACAAACACACACACATGGACACACATACAAATTCCGTTTCTTAATTTGATCATCCTGTTGTTGCAGGAAATGCAAGCTTGTAGTTTATTTGAGGTTTAAAAGGGCTTCTGAAGTTTGTAACTTCCACTTTAAAACAACAGACTTGATTTTCCCTCACAAAACTTTATACAAAAATATTTTTTTATTTATGTCCTGTTGCTGCAGGATACATTTTCTGCTGTAGCAAACTGGCTCAAATTAAGATCTTAGATCTGTACTCCTTGTCATTTCGATCACTTGTGATGTGAGTTTAACCCAGATGCCAGTGATAGTAAATAATTTAAATAATTGTAATTATTGTAACAATATGGTTGGAACGGATGTATTTGATATCATTCCACCCATTCCGCTCCAAACATTACCACAAGCCGGTCCTCCCCAAATAAGGTGCCACCAGGTCCTGTGACAGATACATTTCGGATTCTTTTTGTTGCTTGTTTTTGTGACAGTGTTTGCATGGTGTTGAGTTTTTGCAACAGATTTACCATGGGATACATAAGGGGACAGAATGCCTCTGAAATACAGTACAAGTATGGAGAGAGGAGGTAGAATAACCTGCAGAGGGAGAGAAGGTAGAAAAGAAGGAGAGCAAATTAAGAGGAAGGGTTGGTTATCCATCTCAGACGGACAGAGTCCTTAGTCTCTCATCGATCGGCTAAATGAGAAAGTTCTCCAGTCAACTACTCTATGGAACTTTCACCAGAGAGGGAGAGATCCATAGAGAGAGAGAGAGAGAGAGAGAGAGAGAGAGAGAGAGAGAGAGAGAGAGAGAGAGAGAGAGAGAGAGAGAGAGAGAGATAAAAGAGAGAGCGAGAGAGAGATCCCTGCCAACTGCCATCCCTGCCATCGCTGAGCCAAAATTAGGGAGGCAGATCTTCTCTGGAAGCCGCAACCACAAACACCCACCAACTGCTCCCTATGTCTGTCTAAGAGAGGGATGGTGAAAGAGAGAGAGAGAGAGAGAGAGAGAGAGAGAGGACCTGGGCAGAAAATCTCAGTAAGACAAAAATAATGGTGTTCCAAACAAGGTCAAGTTGCCAGGACCACAAATACAAATTCAATCTAGAGACCGTTGCCAAAGAGCACACAAAAAGCTATACATACCTTGGCCTAAACATCAGCGCCACAGGTAACTTCCACAAAGCTGTGAACGATCTGAGAGACAAGGCAAGAAGGGCCTTCTACGCCATCAAAAGGAACATAGAACTCGAAGTGTCAATTAGGATCTGGCAAAAAATACTTGAATCAGTCATAGGACCCATTGCCCTTTACAAATATTTGACCATATTAGAGACACAAATTTCCCTCAGATTACACAGAGCCACAAAGGAATTAGAAAACAAATACAATTTTGATAAACTTCTGTATCTGTTAGGCAAAATACCGCAGTGTGCCCTCAAAGCAGCAATATTAGTGACCTGTTGCCACAAGAAAATGGCAATATTTATGTTTATTTATTTTCCCTTGTGTACTATTTGCACATCGTTACAACACTCTATATAGCCATAATATGACATTTGAAATGTCTCTATTTCTTTGGAAGTTTTGTGAATGTAATGTTTACTATACATTTACTTATTTATTATACATTTCATTTGATTTGAACTGTAAACAAATGTTTCACATTCCAATAAAGACCATTGAATTGATTTGAATTGAGAAAGTGAGAGAGTGAGAGAGAGAGAGAGAGAGAGAGAGAGAGAGAGGGATAGAGAGAGAGAGAAAGAAAGAGAGAGAGAAGAGCTGAGTGCTGAGCAAAGAAAAGAGTCCCCTCATCCAGCTGGTCCTGGGGCTGAGTTCACAAACCTGTTCTACTAACACACTGACGCCACAGGACCAGAACATCCAATCAATAAGATTAAACCAAATTACAACACAGTCAAAATAAAATTGGAAACACAAGCACAAAGAAAAATGCAGTGCTATCTGACCCTAAATCGACAGTACACCGTGACTAACTATTTGACCATGGTTTATCAAAACCTTAGAAAAACCTTGACAAAGTACAGGCTCAGTGTCATAATTAATTTATATGTATATATGTGTATTGAAGTAGTCAAAAGCTTAGTAATTAGTCCACTATTCTAGGCACACATAGCAAACATGATGCTTGTGACTCTACAAAAACCGTTTGGATGCATTTGCCTTTTTTTTGTGGTTATGTTTCGGATAATGTTGTGCTCAATAAAAATGAATGGTAAATATTGTATTGCGTCATTTTGGAGTCGCTTTTATTGTAAATTAGAATATAATATGTCTCTTAACACTTCTACATTAATGTGGATGTTACCATGATTTCAGATAGTCATGAATGAATCGTGAATAATGATCACTCAGAACGTTACAGAGGCATAACCTCCCCTGTTATTGGTGACGTCACAGAGGCATAACCTCCCGTGTTATTGGTGACGTTACAGAGGCATAACCTCCCCTGTTATTGGTAACGTTACAGAGGCATAATCTCCCCTGTTATTGGTGACGTTACAGAGGCATAACCTCCCCTGTTATTGGTGACGTTACAGAGGCATAACCTCCCCTGTTATTGGTAACGTTACAGAGGCAAAATGTTGGAGTATTAAGACAAATACAGTCTCCTCTTGAACAACAGCCATTAACTTTGAATAGTCTCCCCTTGAACAACAGCCATTAACTTTGAACAGTCCTCTTGAACAACAGCCATTAACTTTGAACAGTCTCCCCTTGAACAACAGCCATTAACTTTGAATAGTCTCCCCTTGAACAACAGCCATTAACTTTGAATAGTCTCCCCTTGAACAACAGCCATTAACGTTGAACAGTCTCTTCTTGAACAACAGCCATTAACTTTGAATAGTCTCCCATTGAACAACAGCCATTAACTTTGAATAGTCTCCCCTTGAACAACAGCCATTAACTTTGAACAGTCTCCTCTTGAACAACAGCCACTGTCAGCAATCAACAACAGGCCAGAGGCCTGCCAGCAGCTGTTGTGATTGATATATTTTACTCCTGATCAACTCAGTGGGAGAAAGTGGCTAAAAACAACCTTAGTCCCTACTAGGTGGTAATGCTGAAACCTCAGGTATTTCCAGAGAACAATAATCATTAGGGGGCTGAAGACAGCAAGTCAACCAG